>OV816024.1:13734483-14134483 GCA_929113105.1 Agrypnus murinus | reverse complement strand
AATGCAATTCTTTTAGGGTCATATGTTCCTCATTTTCAATATAATAAGATAAACCAGTGAAATAAAACTTTACTATCATGTATCATGAAGGATATCAGATTTAAGCTTTGCTTTGGCCACGAGAGCTACTGTGTAAGTGCTGCTATTTATTCTTGAAGTGTATTATTTAATATCCATGAATAAAGAATACGAAGGATAGCAAAGAATACCAAAGCATAATTTGCGTGGGTGCCAAATCACCCGAAAGATTTTAAACGTGAGCCGTCTGCAAAGTGAGTGAGATGCAAATTTCTTATGGGCATATTCTTGTTCTTTGTGTTCGATATGATATGAATAATACTTTCTATGATAAAAAAATAGATCAATAATTTCCTATTGTGGCTCTCTACCTATTAATAATAATAATAATAATAGTGCCCTTTCACAGGCCATGATGGCCCATTGGGGTATAGCAGGGTAGGCTACTATTCTTGAGCCATTCGGTACTCAAGGGTGGTAAAGTGGCTAGCTTTACGCACCGACCGCCTATTATTACCCCAGGAAATGATTTCCCAGGTACTCATTTTCACAGGCTGAGTCGACCTGGAAGCCTTAGATATTTTTAAAATTCCAATGTATTATTCCTGGGACTCGAACCCAGGACCTTAAGATTGGTAGTCAAGTGCCATACCCACTGAGCTACCATGGCTCCCTCTACCTATTAATGAAATTCTAAAATAAGATTTTCAATTTATTTTATTAATTATTTATTTTTATACTATTTTGTTCTACATTTTCCCTAATTAAAAATTAAAGACCATCAGAATAACGCAGTAGTATTTTTTCTGGGGGGAGAATTTTTATAGAGTACCCTCCCTCCCGAGAAATATTTGTAAATACGCCACTGGAACAACTAAAGTTTTGTTATTTACCTAAACTTCCTAGATAATTATGTTTTATTAATTGGAGGACCAGAATGCAAAGCCTACTAGTCGTAAATCGTTTTTCACGTTTTTCTTGAAAATTTTCTTATGTAAGAGTATGAATATTTATTATGGTTGAAAAGAGAACACAATACTCTATTGATTTCAGTAAGAAAATACATATCTTGTAATTTAAAGAAGAGGTCTATGACGTCATCATCACGCTCACACCAACTTAGTAAATACACAATTTTCTAAACTATAACAGAAAATTTTATGCCATTTAATAATATACAGTGTGTCGCATTTAAGATGAATACACTCTCGTAGTTTCGTGATCTTAAGGAGTAAAAATTTGAATGTTAGCACAGTGATACATATTCTTGAGGTACTCAACTTAAATGTGAACTGTAAACCCAGCCTACCACGACTCTTCAAACAGGGCCAATTCTCGATATTTCGCTTCGCGTTGTATATATCAAAAAAAGTTATTACAAAAAGTTGTTTAGAATTCATTTTTGATCCTTAGTAGCAAGTTTAATGACAAAATTCGCATTTTTAATTTTTCAGTATGTTAGCGTTGTCTGCACACAGTTACAAGTTTTTACCTTATATCTACCAAAATTAAATGTATTTTTTGTCAGATTGACATTTCGTTCAACCAAATTTTATTTTCCATGAAACTCGATTGAATTAAAAAATAAACTTGTAATTGTGTGCAGACTTAACGATAACATACTAAAAAATTAAAAATGCGAGTTTTGTCATGAAACTTGGTACCAAGGATAAAAGCTGAATTCTAAACAACTTTTTTTGATATCCCCAACGCGAAGCGAAATATCGAGAATTGGCCCTGTTTGAAGGGTCGTGGTAAGCTGGGTTTATAGTTCACATTTAAGTTGAGCGCCTAAAAAAATGCAACTTGTGAATATGTACCATTGTGCCAACATTCAAATTTTTACTCCTTAAAATAACGAAATTACGGAAGTGTATTCATCTTAAATGCGACACACTGTATATGGTTTATACCATTTCTGACTGAAAATAAAGTTGCTACAAAGCGGGGCGCTTTAAATCAAACAGACTGTAAACAAGTATTCCACTATTTTGTCCTGCTAATCCTGTACAGGATGTTAAAAAATTGCTTTGCTGCATAGGGCATAACGAGCGGCGTAGTGTCAATCTGTTTTTTTGAGATATTTCAATGCCAAAAACAAAAATTTACTGTCTTCTTTTGTTTTTGAGTTATCGCAAGAAATTTACTTTCGCGATTTTGAGTAAGTCGATACTAAATCTTAAAACAGCATCAGAAACATCATTTTCACTTAACTTTCGAGTGTTAGTTATTATACAGGGTATATTATCGGTTTTGTTACATAGGCGAATAGCATGTAAAAACACAACTTCTAAGATATTGACTCCCCTAATTATTTTAGAGGAGAAGTCACTATAGTAAAGTTGTAGATCTTAGTGAATACTGTGCAAAGCCCCCACTTTAGAATTTTGTGTTATAAGTAATATGTGGTTTTCTGGTATAAGAATCAGAAATTCTCTAATAGCAATTTCCACATTAGATTTAGAGATTAGGTGTAAGATGTAAGAATTATTAAGCACAGTTGCATGGAGCAAAATCACTCATCAGAATTTTACTATTCCTAACGGTATGGAAGAGGTAGATAAGAATTCTTCAAGGAATTTATTTTTCTAAAATCTTATTAGCCTTGACAACAGTTAATCAATCAATAAAGTTAATAATTGAATAGTTTAAAATGACAAACCTAGCAGCAATTCTTTAGAATAATTTGACAACTGTTGTCATGGCTAATAAGATTTTAGAAACTTAAATTCCTTGGAGAATCTTGATCTATTCTAATGAGTGATTTTGCTCCATGAAACTGTGCTTAATGATTCTTGTATTTGAACCTAACGTCTGCTTATGCAAAGATCAATGACAGTCAAGCACGATCGTTCACGCCGCCATTTTATTAAAAAAGATAGTTTGCCACGAAACAAAACATAACAATTGCCTTTAAAATAATTTCGTTTTGCAAGTTGAAGGTTTTTAAAAATTAACTATTGAAATTTGTTTAATTAAAGATTTAATCTTAAATACGTGGTTTAAATAATTTAAACTGCACATGATTCATTCATAATTAGTGTTTCATATTGTTTGGTATGTGATTTATAAATGGATTAAGAATTTTAGACCAGGTAGAAAGCGTATAACCAGGGGACGGCGGGAACTTCTTGTGTTACTTTTCGACCACATTTAGGGATCCCTAATATTAGAAATTCTGGAAACACCATATACGAGGATAAGGAACCGTTTTAAATCAAGGTAAGTCCCTTTGTTGGGTTTTCTCTGCCTATAGTAATGATCCATTTAGAAACTCGCATATATTTCGAAATACAGTCCACTTATTTTCGTTGCAAGGAACGGGCTTCATTTTATTTCGTTTCTTATTTTTGGAAGCCCGTAACTTAAAAACGTCTAAATGTAACATGGTAATTGCTATTGGAGAATTTCTGATTTACAACGTTAATTTCCTATACCATAAAATTACCTTAGAAATCCTATAGTCCAGTCAAATTAGAAAAAATAGCGGAAAGTTAAGAGAAGTCCGTGGATTTTTGCATAGGCCTTCCTGGAGGGCTGTTAAATAACCCCCTAAAAGTCACCGCCTGTAGGTGGCGAGCTCGAGGAGATAATACGACAATACCCTTAACGGTATTTGTCGTTTTTCTCAGAAACTATTAGGTTTATCGAGATCAAGGAGGTTAGGTAAATTCAAGTTTATTTAAATCCCTACCAGAAATGTCCAAATGTTTTTTCGTACCACACCTTCTTTTTGTGTTATCGAAGAACGAAGATTGTCATACATAAATGAGCAATTTGCTCCAGTAAATTTGCTCAAGGAACTTTCGGACGTAACTTTTTGTGGTCTCATATTCGTCATGAAGTAGCTAACTAAAATTCGTTGAGAGCCGGACGCGATCGCGGTCCAATCGCCTTTTAGCTTAGCATCCCTTCGGCAAAATCCATCAGGCAATATTATCGTTATTTTTGATGCCAGTCACATGAAAGTTTCGAATTGGCAAGTTAATTCTTAGGGGAGTACACTGTACTAGGCAATTTTTTTATGAAACTCAATACTTACAGGATATTTCGCCTGTTTTAAAATTTTGATTTCCTGTATTTATAAGTTCTTGGTTTTTTGTTGAATGATTTTTGCTGTAAAATTGAAATACAGGATTTAATTCTTTACTTGCTTTAAATTGTAAAAGGTACCACAAGAGAACAGTTTCATTTTAAATCTTGTATTTCAATTTTACAGCAAAAATCATTCAGGAAAAGGTTTACTGGATAACAAAGTCTTATAAATAAAGGAAATTAGGATTTCAAAAAAAGCGAAACGCTCTGTACGTATTGTGTTGGATAAAGAAATTGACTAGTACAGTGTATTCTCCTAAGAATTAACTTGCCGATACGAAGTTTTCATCCGATTGGCACCAAAAATATCAATATCACCTGATGGATTTTGCAGAAGAGATGCTAATGTAAAAGATGACTGGACCACGATCGCGTTTGGCTCTCAAGGAATTTTTCTTAGCTACTTCATGACGAATATGAGACAACAAAAAGTCTCGTCCGAAAGTTCCTTAAGCAATTTTACTGGTGGAAATTGCTGATCCATGTATGACATATCTTCTTTCTTCGATAACACAAATTAGGCGAGGTACGAAAAAACGTTCGGACATTTCTGGTAAAGATTTAAATAAACTTTGATTTACTTAACCTCCTTCATCTTGATAAACCTAATAGTTTTCGAGTAAAATGACAAAAACCATTAGGGGGCGTGGTTTACCCTCATTATCTCCTCGAGCTCGCCACCTACAGGCGGTGACTTTTAATGGGTTATTTAACAGCCTTCGAGGAAGGCCTATGCAAAAATCCACAGACTTCCCTCACCTTTCCGCTATTCATGAAAATTTGTTCTAAATTGACTGGACTACTAATAGAAATTAGAAAATTACCTTAAATCTTGGAAACTATTTAAGGGCGCGTTATCGCCGCCAATGTTAATAATAGGAAGCTTCAGAAACTATAAACACCTAAAGATGGCGCTACGGTCCATCGGAATTAATTTCTTTAAAACTAAAATTTGAAAATGTAAATAGAAACATTATTTGATCGCATCGCAGTTCTCTGCTCACAGTGTTGCCAGACATGCATGAACTTTCAAAATATTTTAAGTTTAACTGAAATTTTTAATTTTTAAATGCCAAGGAATAATTTAAGGTAGTTGAGATCAAAAAGGGGAATGTAAAACTGCTAAATATCTTTAAAAATATCAGTTGTTCTTGCTGGTTTTAAGAAAAAAAAAAAAGTATTACTATATTAAAATATTGAAAATATATATTCGTTTTAAGAAATTAATCAGGACTAATTAAGAGTGAAATAGTTTATTCAAAAATTAACCGTCACATGCTCTTAAATAAAGAAAAACAACATTTACTTCGGGAATTTATTAAATAATAGTTAAAAGATTAGGAACGTTAAATTACTTTTAAATGTCCAGCGAATATTACCACCCAACGCTTCCTGGTGCAGAAAGCGTTCAGCTAAAAATGAATGATTTTCGTGTTGCCATATTTAAATTTCCGCGCCGTGTAGGGGAGAGTCTGGAACAGTGGCCACCTTTTTATAATAACATCAATAACAACCAGAATTAACCCTTTTTTATAGAATCTGTTACCATTAATTAACAAACACTGTTTTTACTTCTAACCATTACATTCTAGAACTGAAAAAATAAAATTATAACAAAGATTTTGGAGTTGGAAGAATTTAAGATAAAAGTGGCCACTGTACATACAGTGATGGTACAGTGGCCATTAGAGTATGGTACTGTGGCCACTACTGTGTAGGAGATGGGAACAGTAAAAACAAGTACATAGACATTTACAGAATAATGATTTATTTTGTAAAAAATAATTTGTATTAAAAGAAAAAGCAACTTAAATTTAAAAAACCAGCCAAAAGCTAACAAACATTATACATAGATAAATTAATGGAAAAAAACAGATTTGCTGTTCTAGTAGTGCCGCCTATTTTTACAGGTCGAGATAAATAATGTACAAATCATCAGGAACATCTAGGAAATAATATCTGAAATAAATAAAATATTGTACTAAATAATAGTACAGTGACCTATATAACAAAGAAGTGGCCACTGTACCTACATTTAACATCAACTACATGCTTTTTAAAAAAGTAGGAAAAAACAAAAACTACCCAACACAATCAAAATATTATTATACCAATAAATATTTACAGGTAGTAGGTATAAGCAGTCAACGCTAGTTCCTTTCTACGTTTCTTTATTTAGCCACTAACAATTATTTCACTTGCCTGTTGTATTTTACTTCAAGTATACAATTTCAGGTTGAGTTTGTTTTAAAATAAAAATCTTGAGATTTAAATGGAAAAACTTTGTTAATATACTCAGTGTCCTTCCTATTGGTACATTCTGTGCTAGATGACAGCACCTAATCTTTATAAATAAGAAAATGGCGGAAAGGTGGCCACTGTTCCTGCATGGCCACTGTTCCAGACTCTCCCCTACATCTATTTTATTTACTATTCTATTTATTTATCTATTTATTTATTTATCAATACTAAATAAGTAAGCAAAAACATTTATCCATTGTCATAGATTTTGCAATTAAACAGTGTTATAATGACCGTATTATGTTTAGTTCGGTTATTTTTTAAAAAACGTTAATTCTACAAAATTGGCGATGTTCGACTACAATTATAAAATTTATTTTAGATATCTACTCCTTACAAACTATGATCCACACTACCTTAACAGTTTAGCAATCGACATCAAACGTTATCTTGCTAAAAAAAAACGATTATTAAACGAAAACTGAATGAGGTATATTTTGACGCTATTATTTTGCGTCAATAACGCCCCCTTAACACAGAATGCTAAGAGGGGGATTTTGCACAGTATTCAGTAAGATCTACAAAGTTGCTGCAGTGACTTTTTCTCTAAAATAATTAGGGGAGACAATATTTGAGAAACTGTCTTTTTACATGCTATTCGCCTACGTAACAAATCCGATAATACACCCGTGTATATAGGTGTCATGATACACGATGGATTTGACATTTTCAGTGCTATAACTTTTTATTCCATATGCCTAATGACTTTTCTTGCATCATTAAACACAAGAAATAAACTAACATGTGTACTAAAACACAGTTATCTAGTAACATTTGAATCCAAAAACGTATGTCCTTATTATACAACTACACTATTAGAATAACAAAATGCGAATGTCATGTATAATAAAGACATATGTTTTTGAATTGATATATTACTAGAAAACTCGTTTCTTAGGAAATGTGTTAGCTTACTTGTTTTAAACAGTCTCAAAAAACACTACAGTTTATAGCAAGAGATCGGCCACCCGGTTCCCGTGGGCACTATAAGTCATCTATTAAGAAGGGTGTTATTTAGTAAGAGGGTGCCAACCACTAGTCTATAGTCACAGATCTTACTGTTATTCATTAATATATAAATTTATTTACTTTGTTATAATGAGTGTCTAAAGTCTTTTAGTTCTGGGTGCCTAGGGACTGTAAAATGATTAATCTGCTGGATTGGCAGCAGGTTTTGAAGAAATTGGTCAAGTTTTGAATTCAAGATTAATGTTAAAATAAAACTTAAAAATAATGCTATTTATATTTTCATATTTTAAAATGCTGAACAATTACATTGTACAAATTTCATTATTTTTATGTTAAGTACATTTAACAATAATCTTGAATTAAAAACTTTCAAGCTTAAACTTCAAAAACACAAAACAATTGTTTCAAAGACTACAGCCAATCTTGCAAATTGAACATTTTACAATTCATAGCCACTTAGGACTAAAAGGCTTTTTGGACACTCGTTATAATTATTTGTGATAATAAATGTTTATGTAGATTTTTATTGAATATCTAATCAGATACAGATTGTTTGACAATTCATTTGAAATTTATCACACGTTTATTGTCTCCTTAAGTTAACATTTCAAAGTAGACATACTTACTTCAGTAAAAGATTCTACAGATATTGGAGCAGCAAATTTATCCTCTTCTGTACCTGGCTGAATATAATCATCATCATCACTTGTTAGGCCTAATTCTTCACCATAGCATTGATGGACCTGGTTAATAACATATTTTTCTACTTTTAGTTACTTATTCCACAATTAAATTAAAAAAGAAACAACCAGTTGTTTACAATTTTAAAGTGAAACACCTACCCACTGCCACATTTCCTGATTAGCCATAGGTTTATCCAATAAAGCATTTTGCCAAACACGAAATAACATTAAAAATGTTTTATCCCTGGCAGCGAAACTCGTAAAAAAATATTTTTCATTTTTTGTACATATTAATATAGCATTTGGTATAACTAAAGCTGTTTTTTCTTTTGTAATAGCAGAAACATCTTTCCATTTTATTGTTACATTAGTTTCCCATCGAAATATGTTTGCATAAAAGCATAGAAAATTTTGAGACGCATATAATCGGCCGTGTACTAAGATTTCTTTTTGTAAAGCGCACGAATAATCTATAAATAAAAATAAATAATAATAAAAAGGTTACATACCTTAAAAAAATGTAAATTATGAAAGATGTATGACTTATTAAAATTCTATTTCTAATTTGAGTAGGACTCACTCGATGGCTAATTCATGAAAATATAAGAGATAAGATTAGATTGAACTAGTAATCTAGAATTCAATTATCTAAGTGATATATAGATTTGCTCCAAGTGTTAATCTAGCTTCAATCAATAGGTGAATGTTTCAAAATAAAAAACAAAATTAACTTACCAATTACAAGGCGTTCATCATCAGGAACATCTTTAAATATGCGTTTAAAATCTTCAGATTTTGATTTGTAAGTTGGATATAAAGCATTATACCATGACGATTTCTTTTTAGTTTTTTCTGTAGATCGACCTTCCTTTTTATTATCTTTACTGCTAGAATTTCCCCCTATTGCATTTATGTCTCCTGGGATACTTTCTACATTACTGCTTCGACTACTAGCATTACTTTCCTGTCCCTTAAATAAAATATGAAACTGCATGAGTAGCATAAGAATTAGTGCAAAATGTTTTACTACTGTTTAAGAAAATCTTACTACTAAAGTTTTATCTGACATGATTAATACAAGCTAACTTCTAATCATTGTGAAAAGAAGTCTACTTTAAGACTAATTAAGAAGATAAGAATTAACAATTTTAATAGAGGATAAAACATATTATTTATTACTCAGAATAGTTAGTTTTGCGGTAATTTTTATCAAGGGCAAATTTGCTTTTGCCTTGGACAGTGTCCAGCTCTAACTACTATTATACATCCTGTTCATTATGTTTCAACATAATTTAGTTTTTTCCCCTTTCATATTGTACTATTATTAATTTATAGAAAGTAATTTTCAATAAGTTATTATGTTTATTCTTAAAAGTTTTTTTTAATAAAAAACTAATCAGTTAATATTAGCTTAGTCTATCTTATTATACAAGCAAATATACTGTAATAAGGTTAATAGGTCGATTTACAGATCTATTATTGTTAGTTTTTTTTCCGGTATAGAATTGTTACATATTTTAATGATGCTACAGTCAAAGATTAATTTAAACATACAGTTTAATAATTAACAAGTTGCTTAAATTACTGCAAAATAAAAAAATGTTTATTGTTTGCATTTTTTAAATATTTTAAATTTCCAAAAGAATAACATACCTATAATAAGTAAAAGTAAATGATTTTCTACAAAAAAAAATAAATAATGAATGTTATACACAATAAACAAATAAAGAACATTAGCACACTGTCCTACAAGTTGGAGCACGAGTAACTGATTTGTAAAGAGAAGAATTGAATAAACTATTTGTTTAAGGAAAACTGTCAATGTTATCTGCAAAGTTAAACGTAGAGGTTCCAATTTATTATCAGTGATTATTCAATAGCAAATGAAATTAAAAATTTATTTATTAGAATTAGGCTGTATCAAAGGATTCAACAAATCTATCCTTAGTAAACTATGGAATGAGTAGTCATGTCTTTACTATGGAGTCCCTAAGAACATAGAGGATGTTTTACAATAATTATCTAACTCATACACATGTTGTTTGCCACAAATCAGAAAAACTATTTGCACTGGTTTAATAAATCGAGTGGGGAGAAAATTTTCATTATTAATTTTTTTAATACATCGATACAAATATGGGTTAGATCATTGTTACTTGATGTAGAAGGCATCGCAATGAATGTTTTAAACCAAAAAAACTCAAAAGTAAATACGAGTAAAGTATGGGTTAGATCATTGTTGCAAAACATCATCCAAATAAAAACAGTTTTTAAAGCTACATCACAGCGTATTAAATGGTTAACTGTGTGTACTCCCGAGTTTTGATAGCCCAATGGCAAGATGGAATTCCTCCAGTCATCTGAGATGATTTATTTTCCTGTAATATTTGATCAGTTTGATGTACTTTCCCAGCTTGATAGTTTCATCACACATCTTATGATACACTCTAAGTAATTACTAGTTTTCATGGCCATGTATTAAGTTATTTTATGTAAAAAGGTTAATTAACTGCTATGTAGCATTTTTTCGTTAATTATAACCTCATTGTTGATAACTGACAGATAACCTTCCTAGAGTTCCTTACCTGTATATTAGGGTGTTCCTTATTTGTATATGATATTTTTGTTTTTCGAATTTACTAGATCTCACCCCCTAAAAAGTTTACATATTGTATAAGCACACTACACAAAAAATTTCATTGAAATAACTCAATTTCTTCCTATGCCGACAGGCGCTTGAATGTTGAAAAAAAAGGTTACCTCTCCTGTTTTTTAAAATTTAAGCGCCGGTCTGCACGGGAAGGAATTAAGTTAAGTCAATGAAATTTTTTGTGTAGTGTGCTTATACAATATGTAAACTTTTTAGGGGGTGAGACCTAGTAAATTCGAAAAACAAAAATATTATATACAAATAAGGGACACCCTACTGTATATAGTTCTTCTTTCCACCTTGCAAATCAGCACTGCAATTTCACAGGTCGATGAAGGGAGTTGAGTGCACACACTTTAACCATTCTGTACACTGTGGTTATATTCTCAGAACCCTAGTCTCAATTAGTTTCAGGCTTGAAGTTATGTTATCATTTTCAAATCAACAGTACTGTCGAAAACAATCTACCGCATAATTAAAGTTTTTGACTTATACAGAACAGTATTAGGTACTTTCAACTAGGTAAATTAATGTTGTTAAATTTTTATAAAATTATATTAATAATTGTATGTATTTGTTTGCTTTTTAGTGTTGACAAAATATATACCTATACAGGGTGCAATAAAAGCATCAAACAATAGCTGTAACTTTTTAATTTGAAGAGTTACAAACAAATATTAAATACAAAAATTTTTTAGTTTATTATCCCCGATGCATATGGTCACTTTTTGATTTATTTGTATCTTCTTTTGTTTTGTTGATATAGCAACTAATTTTGTTTTTTTAAATGCCATCCGTATATTTTTTTTGCATTTCTGAAAAGAGTTAATTTTTCTCTATTTACTAATGCTACTAACTGTTATTATCATAACAAAAAAAAATAATTTTTAGAAAAAAAAATGCAAAGATTAATCAATTAATAATGAGAACTGGCTTGTAGTAAGGTTAATCTAGTAAGTCTTAAATATCAGTTTTGGTCAAGTGTGCTATGAAAATTTGACAACTAAAACTGGAAAGATGTAATATGGATGACAATTTTGCTTTTAACATTGTGTGACATTTACGGTGAACGGTATCATAAATCAGTATAACTGTCAGTATTGGTCAAACACAAATCCACACTGGGCAAAAGAAGGACACACACAGTATCCACAAAAAAGTCAATGTATGGATCGGCATTATAGGAGGACATATCACTTCTTTTTTCTTGATGAAACTCTCACCGCTGATGAATACCTTGAGTTATTTCAAAATCATGTCATACCCACAATTACTGAAATATTTCCCGGTGAAAACTGAGGTATTGACAATAGAATTATCTTCCAACAAGTCCCCACATTTTGCAGCACATACTAGGGCGTACTTGAATAATGTTTTTCCTAACAGATTTAAATTTGATTACCCCATTTAAGATTTTTATCCATCTAACCCATATTAGATTTTTTGTCCTTTTGCCTTTAGAATAGGTATTTTTTTGTATTTCATTTATTTTTATTTTTGTTTCAATAAAAATTAATTTTCTTGTTTGTTAATTGTTTGTTACTCCTATAATTTTAGTTACAAATTATCACAGCATACTTGACCAAAATTGATAATCAAGTCTTACTAGACTAATTTAGCAAAAATGCAAATAAATCAAACGGATACCATTTGAACAAATAAAGTTGTTTGCTATAGCACAAAACAAAAGGAGATAGGAACAAACCAAAAACATGACAATATGCATCAGGATAAACGAAAAAACTTTTGTGTAGCATTTGTTTGTAACTCCTCAAATTAAAAAGTTACAACCATTATTTGATACTTTTCTTACACTCTGTATAATTGAAGTAACACATAATGTATTTGTCAGGATGTCTTGATATAATGCAGTTATCTCCTACCCTACATATATATAACCACTGTTCAAGCAAAAAGCACATAAGTCCAGAAAAATCTGTAAGTCTATGAAATATGTTTTAGATGTTAGTAAACTGAAGCTGTTGCCGCCACAGGTTCGATACCAGCGGGAGAGGACTCTTTTTTAGTTTCTTTTTTTTGCAAAACCAAATTTAAAATAATAATTTTCTCTTTAAAAATGTTCAATTTCTGCAAAGTTTTAAATCTTTTCAATTGTACAATTAAAGAGAGATTTTACAAACCAATTTTAAGCACAGGTTAATCCCTATATACGATTTCTGAATGAGACATGCAATATATTTTTTAATTGTTTTGTTTAGTCAAAGAAAAAATATACTGTATAACTTAAGTGGACTGTCCATATCGCCCTCGAACGATTCAGACACTCTGCCTTCGGTGTCGTGCCTCAAACTTCGTCATCGTGCGATATGAGCATCATTTCCACACATGTACAAACTATTATAGATAGTTGTTTAAAGTGCTATTAAAATTAAATAAAAATATATGTTATTATACAGAACAACAGAGACATAAAGGCTATAAATAAAAGACTTTGGTGAAAAAAACAGTCGAATCCACTTTTCAGTAAAATTGTACTTGTTGAAGTATTGTATATTTTCATACAGTGACGATCGATTTGGTGCAAGAATGAGGCAACCCCAATAAATAGCAATGCGTCTATAATGGTTATCAACTTACCAATGTGATCTTTGGAAGCAAGAATCGATTACGTTTAACAGTTCTGTTTCAGTTTTCAGTTTAAAATTTGGACTTTATCAATATGCTCCACTTCTGCATTATGGTGGCTCCATTAATATCCTTCTAGTGCATATTAATTGTCTTTTCTCTATTTCTATTGCTATGTCTGTTGTTATTTCCATTATGCTTTTACTTCATTTCTTATTCTTTTAATTTTTGACTCTTTGACTGCCCATTTCCAACATTCTCATTCTTCATTCTTTTCTGTAAAAAGGTTAGAATAAAAGATATGAGCAAGATGTTAAGTGTTTAATTATTGAAATTCTGTAACTCATCCTATTTAAATAAATTGTGAACTTAAAGTAAAATAAGATTATTAAATAATAGCAGACACCACAATACTACTTATCATCCCTATTACCTTTTTTAAATCTTTCGTTCACCTCTTGCTATTAATTGTTTCTTTTGCTTTCAAATAGTTTGTTTTGTCCAAGTTTATAATTAGTTTCCATTTTTCATATTTTTCTTGCAGCTTCCTATCATATATTCTGCATCATCATTTTGTCTTGGTTTGTTTTGTCATCTGGGTCTTACAAGTCTTGTAATAACCTTGAATTACAGAATATATATTGTTCATTCTCCCATGAATGTCCCCGCTTGTTTATATTATTTCTTTTAAGTTTCCTCAGCATAAACTTTAAATAAAGTCGTTAGTAATGGGAATCCTTATCTTAATCCTTTGATTTGGTTTGGTTAACTCTGCTCCTATCTGTTCTTCATACAAGGTTTTCATGGCTTTAAACAGGATGTGTTCTATGTTGTCTGTTAGTACCCCCAAACTTTCTGCACTGGCATGTTCGTATGGTTTAGTCAGGTCTATCATTACCAGGTTTTGTTTGTTTTTGTATTATTTATGACAATATGAATAAATTATGTAAATTTCTAGATTCGTCTTTCCTATCTTTTTTTATGTATAGCTGATGTACATGCTATTTTTCATTCTATCAACCTTTAAATTGATTTGAGACAATTTAGAATTTAAAGATTTTAGGTGAGCCACAAATAAAACCTTATTAAATAGTGACAGAATAGTAGTTGTGTTAAACATTTAGCACCTACAAGTGCCCATCATTGATAAAACGAGCCACATCAAAAGGTGGCACGAGACACCTGTGGTTCGCGAGCTACGAGTTTCTGTCAATCCAAATCAAGTGGTCCAGACAGGAATTAAATGGTTGCTTCAGTATTTAAAAAAAAAATATTTTTTTTGTGGAGTAACCCTAACATGTTGGTAGTCTAAAATGATCATTATTTTAATTTTATTGTGTATGCTTTTTGCATGGTGGCCATATTTGTTTCGCACGGTGTACCATTTTTTGCTATTTTTGAGGTTTACAGAAACTGATATATCTCAGCTCCTGTTTATCCTACCAACATGGGACAACAGGCAGTTTGTTCAGAATGAAATGGGCTACAAAACTGCTTAATGGACATTTTTACCTAGAGTGCAATTCCAAATGGTGAAATGTCCCTGTGAAAATTGGAGTTTGAGATTTGACTACAAGCAGAAATATGAACACACAAAATATGTTAAAAATTTTACTACTGAGTGTATGAGTATACGTTTTAAAGTAAGCTGTTTGCCGAACAAGTCTATTCATGTAAATATGAATTGAGATATACAGTTTTTCCATTTAATCTTTACACACACGTCATAGATTTTATGCGTACGAATTAATAAACAAGAATTTCTAATAAAATCAACGACTAGTTTCATATTTTTAACATTTTAGCCAAGTTTACAACCATTAAGAGTCGTAAACTTTCAGATAACCTACAATTTTTAATAAGTTAGTTGTTCCAAAAAATAGTTTTATTTTTTACTTTTTCAAATTATAGAAAATGTGTGATGATCTTCAAACTACATATTTAGTAAAGCTGTTTTAAGAGTGAATAAAATGTACTTAATAAAAATAAAAAAGTCGTTTGAAAAATGACAGCTATCACACAAAAATTATTAAAGAATCACGCAGTTCTCACTCCTTCCTGCAACTTTTTAGTTTTTTAAAAAAGCAGAACTAAAATTAAATTTTTCGAAAATTTTAAATTATCTCTCTCACTTCATATTGCTTTTTGAGCAACCTTTCAATTTTTAGAACTGTTAAACAGCAAAATTTTATAGAATAAATTTGTAATTACAAATAAAAATTATTTCGGTTTTAAAATATTTATAATGCTTTTAGTGCCATCTCTCGAGAAAGCATTGCATTACCACTTAAAAAAATTACTTTATCATTCTTTATTATCTCACGTAAGTAATAAGGATGTGAACATATGAATTGTCTTTACTAGCTACACATAATTGATGACGTGTGGGTAAAGATCGAGTGGAACAACTGTATATTAATAGTTTATATGTTTGTTGGTAAAATTTCGGTACCTTGAAACACTTTCTATATAACGACACTACTATTTTCGGATAGTACTCGACGAGTGTAGTCGATCGGTACCATTTTTCCTACCTAACCTAACCCTTTTATGCCTAAATTCCCGTTGGTGGCGCCACTTACCTTCCTTCACCTAAAAGTGGTACCGATCGACTACACTCGTCGAATACTATCTGAATATACTATATATTATACACAAAAAGTGTTTCAAGGTACGGAAGTGAAGCCATGTTTGTTAATGGTAACAGGTTAAAGATCATCACAAATAACTGAAACATTTTACCTTTTGCTATGCTTCTAATATATCCATAATGTGGAGCTCCAAGGATCTGTCATCATGTAGAAAATAAGCTGAGTATGAAATCACATAAAAACTGGAATTTGTCTAAGTTATAATGTAAAAGCATATTTAGTTGATGATTAAGTATGGTGTTGAAAAAGCAGGTGAGAAATATGTTCGCACAATTCAGGGGTAATTGTGTGAGAACGACCGGTCATAGTTGTAAGTTCCATTGGTGTGAGCTTTCTTAGAATGTTCTTTATAGGCACCCAAGTCTGGTCATCTCTTGACAATCTGAAGGAAGTTCGTGATCCTGCAGGCTCATAGAAATGAACTTTGAAGTCATTATTGTCTATGTCGACTTCCTTAATAATTCCGAGATACCAATGCGAGTCGTATACGCATGCTACTATATCCTCCTCCTGAAGGGTCAATGATGAAGCCTTTGACACCTTTACATCATCAAAGTCATCAGAAATTGAAGTCTGGTGGCACCTTACAACTGTGTCACTTATTGGAATATATCTATGGTATGAACGAGTTTTAGGAACTGACAGAGAGTTGTCAAATCGCATTCTCAATTTGGCTCCATTCTTCACTATCTTCTCACTTTTAACATAAATATATTTAATTCCATGTAGATTTTTATCACAAAACTCAAACATGTCCTCTGGGGATAAAATTTGATTATTGGTTGTCATCTGAAGACTCCTTTTTGTCACTTCCCTTTTTGTTGTTCCTCCAATGCCATCACAAGCGTTTTTCCCGTGACAAGAAACAAAGAAGTGCCACTCTGCTTGTAGACCAAAATCCTTCTCGTGGTTGCAAAGATTTAAAAAGTTGCATCCAACATTGCTACATTTCCAGATGGGGGGGATAAAATCATTTGTCTCATCCACTGTTTCAGAATCTACTTCTTTAATTATAAATAATCTGTTGTAGCACGTAGCACATAAAGATTTCCCTGGAATTATTTCAACAGAGTAGATTTTTTCCTTAGATAAATGTTCTATTTTAATTTCTCTAACACCTTTTGTTATGATTTCTTTGTGGATTTTCAGTGGGTCACAACATGAATTACCAAAAAGATGATGATACTTTACAAAAAACTTAATTTCATGATATTTACAGATATTTTCCACAGTATTACTTGTTCTCAAGGCAAGAATATTTCGATCATTTTCACTAAATTCACTAATTAATTTAATGTCTCTAGATACTGGTCCATACCAGATACTTATGACATTCCTCCCCAATTTGTACACCTATGCTACACTCTATTGAACCTTAAAATTTATAAAATACAGCTAAATAAAACAACCATCACATTTGACTTAATGACTTCTAACACTAGACTGATCATGTTCAAGCTGGCATATATTTCCAGTATTGCCAATGTTACGAATGCAAATCGCGTTCCATCTTGAATAGTACGATGACGTCAGCGGTGTAGAAAAAGACGGAAAATATTTAAACTTTAAATTCGTATTATTAAGTTATCGTAATACATTTATCTATTTTATGTGGACCTGTTCATTAGATAAATGTTATACTAATAAAATATACAAGTTATGTCAAAAATTAAATTTCATGCAACGACCCTATTGTATACAGTTCAACAGGTCTCATCATGAATGACATATAGGAATAATATGATCTAGATATTTTGCCAACATTTTTCAACTTAAAATTTAAACTACACTACTAATCTATTGGTATTTAATAATTTCTTTTAAATATACGCATAGCCTGCATGACTTCGAATGTTAGTTAAATTGCATTAATACCTAGTATAATGGCATTGGATAATTCCCCCGCCCCAAAAGAAAAACTGAAATGTTAATTTCTTTACATTCACTTAAAACCAAGAATTAAGTTAGATTAGAATTCAATAGCCTGTATAATAATTATAAAGTTTCATTTTATGTTGAGTATACAGTAAATACACAATAATACTCAGTAGTAAAATTTTTAACATATTTTGTGCGTTCATATTGCTGCTTGTAGTCAAATCTCAAACTCCATTTTTTTTGTGCATAAAGGAATCATACAGTATTGTCATAGGCTGAAATTACAGATTTTGATCTGGTCCCCCACCAGAGATATATAGGTTTGAAAATTGCACTTTTTTAAAATTTTGGAATTTTGAGAATTTTTTTTAAAAAAAGGGTGCAAGTCTTTGAAATTTGCTGTGTGAACACAACAGGCTCTGAATTATGTGTAAAAAAATTTCTGACCTGATGATTCATTCCCTTCTGGTAAAATCTTGCCCCTAAACATGGCACTTTTTAAAAACCGGAACCAAAACTTTAGGGACATTTCACCATTTGGAATTGCACTCGAGGTAAAAATGTCCATTAAGCAGTTTTGTAGCCCATTTCATTCTGAACAAACTGCCTTTTGTCCCATGTTGGTAGGATAAACAGGAGCTGAGATATATCAGTTTCCGTAAACCTCAAAAATAGCAAAAAATGATACACTGTGCGAAACAAATATGGCCGCCATGCAAAAACCATACACAATAAAATTAAAATAATGATCATTTTAGACTAACAACATGTTAGGGTTACTCCACAAAAAAAATTAATTTTTTTAAAAATAGTGAAGCAACCTGTGCTGGACCACTTGATATGGATTGACCCGTTGGGCACCCCTGTTCTATAGGAATCTCATCACCATTTATACACTGGTTTATAAGTCTTGTAAGAAGTCTTTTAAACATCTTGGATTTCCCCTCGTCCTGTAGCTTTATCCTTTTTTTAGTTATTTTCAGATTTGTACTATTTCGCTTCTAGTTTATATTGGGATGATGTACAATCTTCCATTAATAGTGTTGTGTAATACTGTAGACATTGCTTTTCAGTGATTGGTTGTATGTTTTTCCATCCTGTGGTAATTTTAATATCTTCATAAATCTTCTAACTTTGTTCTTTTCCCTTACTATATGTTTATTGTCTGTATTTTCCTTCCTGTTCTTTGTTTTACTTTCTTTACCGTTTGAAAAGATTTTGTTCTCTAAATCCTTAATTGTCTGATATTCTTGGTGCTTAGCCTCCTTGTTTCTTTGGCTCATCTCCAAGCGCCTCAAATATGGTTTGTAAGCTTTCCTTTATATGATAGTATAATTCAGTACTTGTTATGTTCTTTTAACTTTTGGTCTAATCTGTTTTGATATAAGTAGTGTGCGCTGAGATGTTCCAGGCTCTTTAGATTGTACAACTTCTCTTGCTGCTTTTCAGTCTATTTTTGTGTTGCCTGTATATTAATGTGTACTTGTGAAAACACTATCTTAGCTTTCATCAAATAATGATACGTTCACATGACACTCCCCTGTGAACTCTGACATCTTTGATCTATTCATTCTTGAATCTTGTTAAGCAGCAGTCAATTACTATCTGTGTCTTGCTGCTTCTCTCAAAGTTCCATCTCTGTTGTAATTCCTTGCATCCACTCCAAATGTCTCAACTACTTTATCATTGTTTTTCTTGCCTACTTCTCCCCTGAAGCCACCAATAAGAAACAATTTCCTTTTTTTTCCAGCTACTGCTTCGTTATGATTAGGTGCGTATATGCCAAGAATTATCCCTTTTTGCTTATGTTAATTTCTAAGTTAACTTTTGGTATTTTGTTATTAAGTGGTTCCACAGTATTTATTTATTTTGTTTGATACTGCTCCATATGTGTATGTACTATTGGTTTCATAATGATCTAGGACAGTAAGGCTGATATTATGCTAGTTTTAATTTTTTTATCCTATGCATTTACACTAAAAAAAAAATAGCATCATGTTAGCCTTGCTATCCTAGAACATTATGAAATCTTTAGTACATACCTACCTCTTCTATCTCACTCCTTTTCTTGTTGGTTAGAGTGAGCACTATCATATCTCTACTCATCTGTTTTATTTCATGTATAATTTCCTACATTTTCTTGCTAATTCCTCTGATGTTCCAGGAAGAGAGAATCATAATTCTTTTCTGTTTGTGTATGTATGTTTTGTCTTCCTTTGTATCTTTTAAAACTGGCCTTTGAGACTTTAATGCAGACCTGCTTCCCCGCCCCCTATATTTTAAAGCTGTCTCTTGACAAGGTGTAGATTATTACCAGTCAGGGCTTTCTGTTCTCAACTAACTTTTCTTCTCCTTCCTTTTTTACCTGTATAGGGGAATTAGGTGGTTCCATTTGAAGAGCATTTTATTCAACTGCACACTTAATTATTTTTAAAGTATTTTAATGTAGATGTTCAAAGTTCTCACCACTTCATGTAATACTTTGTGGGGGTTCAAATATAGGAGCTCAAAACGTAGATTGTTAAGTACGAACAAAAACAAAGTTAGATTGTACATCTTACAGTCTTACTCTAACTACAAAGAATTCTCAAAAATAATTTAAATTTTCAGAAGTTCAAGATAGTGTGGCACTATCCTATTGGAAGTAACCACTCTGTAATTCTTTATCAATTAACTTCTAATGTAAGGCTTCACATGTAATAATTCATTATAACGATTATTATACATTTGTAAATTCAGAGGAGTAAATTAAAATTGTTACTAAAAAAAATTCGTTTACTGATTCACTACTTCTGAGACAAGTTTGCATTTGTTCTAATGTAATTCTGTCTCTTGTTTCTACTTCTCCAAATTTAGGAATGTAGTTTTCGCAATATAAGAGATAACACTGATAGTAAATCAAAATCGAGAATATACCAAATCAAATGTAATGATTGTAATTAAAAATATATTGAACACACAAAAGAGTCGATTTTGACTATATTTAAGAAACATATAGTATATTTCAAATATAATCGCATTGAAAAATTAAGAATTTCCGTACATGTATAGAGCAGTGGCGCAACCACAGCCCCCAAACATACCCAAAAGTTATACTATAGCAATATATACCAAATTATTAAATACCTACTAGAAAATATTTTTTTCACTACTACCATTAGAACGTACCATCATTTATCTTGTTTTTAATCCAAGAAATTTTAATTTTCTTCACCTAGGGCAGTAATAATTTTTTCTCTCCCTCCTACTAAAAATACAATGCAGAGAATACTAATTTTCTCATAAAAATGTCAATTCAAAGCATTCGTTTGTTTTCAAAAATGACAGACCCGTCTTATGCGGATATATAAAACCAAGCATTCATTTCAAACTTTTTACTTTGCTATTTAGCTGTCCCTTCCTGGCTTCTCACACGTTAAATATCAAAGGAAAACATAACTTTGATATTACTTTTGAAACAAATAAAGATTAATAAAAAGCTTCACTATATTTATTAAATTATAACTTAACAATTGTTCGACAGCTAAGCTGTCACTAAAAAGGTAATATGAATATAAACAAACACTTCGTTAAGGTAAATACAAAAAATAGATGAGTAGATAAAAAGATAAAAATAATAAGAATTAAATATCTAACACTTCCAGTAACACAGAATTACTGAGCTCAAGCTGTTCATTCATTAAAGGTATCGTGAGTTTGTGTTTGTATATCTCGAAGCTTCTAAAATGTCTAATTCGTGTTTGTTATTTAAAAAAATTTAGGAATTTGATATTATTTTGGGGAGTCATTGTGTGATTCTGTTCTAAAAGGTGTTTGGCATAATTAGATTTTTCAGGGTGTTTATTTATACAATGCACATGCTCTTTATATCTTATGTCAAAGTGTTTGTCCAATATATATCGAACTACAAAAAGAACAATTCAAACCGTAAATGCCCGATTTCATGATATCGTATGTTCTGTCTTTAGTATTCATGTTGATTTTAAAGGCTATTTTGTAATTTTTGGTTTTTCGTAGCATATATGCAACTTTTTCCAATATTCTCTTTTTTTTAACTTTTAATTTTAGTCAGATACATGAGACAACAAAAATTATAAAAATTATCAAAGCAGGGTAGACATTCATATCTGTGCTTTACTATAAGTTATGAACATTTTTCTTTCTTTGAACTTTTTCTTATGATAACAATTTTTCAAATCAGTTCAGCATATTTTTTGTATGCCTTCAAAAAAGGATATTCTATTCTTTGAAATTTCACAATTTCTGTCTTGCTCTGTACACACTATAGGTGTGTTTAGAATTTTCTCTGGTCAACTGGGTTGTTAAACAAGTGTTTGTATATTACACCGGATTTCATACTTGAAAATTAGTTCAGGTAGGCAACTCCTATAATCCTAGTCTTTGTAGCGTTGTGTAGGTTGGTTTTGTGATTTGAGGTTAGGTTAAAAGTTAGAAAAGTGAGGCAGGCATAATAAAAATCCTAACAGCAAAAGCAGCAATAACAGCCTGCATAAGTGGTATTTCTATCAGTGACAGATTTTATAACTATCGCAGCATTTGGTTAACAAGAAATGCATACCTTTACTTAATATGTATCAAAATAAACAGTGATTAACGTTATATTCGAATTAATTATGTTAGTCAATGCAAACAATATTCGTGTTCAAAGATTCACCAACCCAATCATAAACCTGATTTCCCAAACCAAAGTTAATTTCCAAAAATGCCTTATGCATGCCAGTTTGTAGCTCATTGGTGTTTACTAAATTTGAAGACATACATGTCTTTCTGCTCTAAAATGTTTTTGCTAAAGCTATTAATAAAAATATTTCCATGTTGGTGCATACTCAGATCATCGATCTGAGCCGATTCTTTATCGTTAACTGTCACCTCGGTGCTTATTTGTTCAATACTGAACGTGTTCAAGCATTTATTTCATCATTTTATGTTCCTATTAGTTTTTAATATTGATAAAATAAACACTTGTTGCAAAATGTGAATTTTATGGTTGATCAGTCCCCCCAAGCCAAATTCCTAGTTGGGCTACTGTATAGATGTATACGATACAAAACAACAAGTGTTTATTAAAACAGAGAAATACTTTTAAATACAAAAGATTTGTTTCTATCCAAGGACTATTAACAGTGCAGGGCAACACAAGGGAACCATAAAATTAGTCAAAATTGCCCTTTACCTATATTTCATCTTTTTTCTCCCTTTTTAGAAATATTTTAAACTATATTACATGTACTATTGATTTCATAATGATCTAGCACAGCAAGGCTAATGTGATGCTATTTTATTCTTTTTTTTAGTGTAAATGCATAGGACAAAATAATTAAAAATAGCATCATATTAGCCTTGCTGTCCTAGATCATTATGAAACCATTAGTACGTAATTGGCCCTTAAACGAGTCAGCCACGAGAGAAGAGGATTGTTAAACAATATTAGAGTTTTTTAAAACAGATGGTTCTCGTCACAAACAAGGTAACTTTGTTAAAAATATATTTATTGACATAGTGGTTAAATAAAATTAAATATGTACTGCTTTCTCTCCAAAATATAATAATGTAAAAAAATTAAAAATTAAATTGCGTATTCTTTACCAACTGAATATTAAATTTAATGCAACACATGAAATTTTAAAGCCTACTTACATATTACCATCTGAACAAAGTTTAATTTATTAAATTTAATATTTTGATTGAAGACTAAGATCTTTGTATCTGTATGTGTAATTTCCTTTCAAAAAACATGAATCTGTTGTCCTTTTGTTATTGTTATTCCTTTCATGGTTTCTCTTCTTGCGCAACTCTCAGTACACTCTCTTTCTCTCTCTCTCTCTCTCTCTCTCTCTCTCTCTCTCTGTCTATACATTTACACTTTATAATACACGAAACCCTTGAGGATAAGTTTTCACCCTCCTTAGGCAGAGGTTATTATTTATGGATCACGCTGCATTCTGAGAATTTCAAATTAAAGACAGAAATGGTGAAACTAAAACTAGAATTTAAGAAATTTGATGATAGAGATGGTGTAATGCTGTTGCATGTATTTTTAATGTTAGTTATTAATAGTACATTAATAAGTTTTCTAGCAACCTTAACAATTGTGAATACTTAATTAGATTAGGAATAATATTTTAGATGGTTTAAAAAAATTGTTTCAGAAGGTTTTTTCTCAAGGAAATTGAGGTTTCAGAAAAATCAGTTTAAGAGAAAGCTTAGGAAAATTGGATTAAAACAAGTTTTTCTAAGAAATTATGAATTTCCTAATTATGCACAGTGATGAACAGTTTCTTAACGTTAAAACACCTGATTTTAAACCAACACCTGCTGGGAATAAGAATAAATGCAAAAGATTAAAGAACATCTTTTCTAAGCATTCTAAAGTATTGTGAGCCTTTTTTAGTAATAATAATTAAAGAAAAATATTAACTGTATCAAATCAGCATTTGATATAAATCCCAATATACAGTTTTTAAGTGTCTTAAATAGAAGTGGAATTTCCAAAGGCATTCAACCATAATCAGCTAACTGACTGCTGTATTCAGTAGTTATAATTAATTTTTATGGTGTCAATACTTTCTTAAATTTATTTGACTGTGAAAAATAACAATTTCATATTAAATTTTCAGAGAAAAAAGGAAGGCAATAAAAGGCAACTAATTAATTTGTCTTTGTTACTTTCATTTTAAATGCACTGTTCATATTAAAGTTCTTAAACTTCTTTTTATTAAGAAATTATAACAAACATCGTAATTTGTGAATTCCAATGGTCCTGAGTCCCTTTTAATATCAGTAAGTCAAGTTCCTTTCTGAAACACATGATCGAAAGATCGAAAGTAAGGTCAACTATTGTCTGTCAAAGATTTGTAACCGAAATCGTATAGGCTAACATTGTACAGCATAAAATTGAAAAACCTGTATGGTAAAAAGTATTATCATTTTTTTTTAAACTATTTTCACAATTCACAACACAGTATACAGTTTTACTGCATTTCTTAAACTGAATTGAAGTCATTTTTATAATGAATCAAGTATATATTATGTAATTAGGAGATCAAGCGATACTTTAAATCCGAGAAGATGTATTATAACGCCGAGGTGCCAGCCGAGCCCTTTTAAAATTCATCCGAATTTATTGTATAAAGAAGCAAGTTGCTTTGTCTGTGTTATCATACGCGTAACCAAGGAGATAAGAAGCAGCATGTCACGTATGGCTGTTATGCAACATCAAATGATTTACGTTGCCAACAACAATGGAGATCAAGAACGTCTTGAACTCCGGTGTCATTGACAACGGAGATAAAGATATAGTTTATTTTACTAATTGTGGTATATAAACAATTGTTTGAAATACGAAATGAAATAAAAATACTTTTTGACATACCAGTGCTTCACTGTCACTTTTGCGGCCTTTAAAAAGAAATGAACAGAAATACATGAACAACATAAATGAAGTAATATTCGGGACTTCCGGGCATTGCTCAATTCTTTGTAGTCTCAAATCCTAGGAAAGATAATTTGAGACCTGGAACTTTTGTATACAACGTATTCAATTAAAATTCTTACTTTAGAACAAAGGTTTTTTATAGTATTTGTTTCACTTTTTTAAGCAAATCATTCGTTAAGAAAGACATTATAAGATGGTCGCCTTATGCAAGTGGTTTTGTAATCCAGTTTTTTTTAAAGAAACTAATAAATAGCCATTTGAAGTGCAGTATGCGCCGCTTATTAGAATCACGTTCGTACACGTGCGTTTTTAAGTCAATTAAGCGGCCCCTGTACAAATGTATACTTATGGGATTTAAAAGGAATCTGTGAGAGTCATAATAGTAGGTGGTATGTATTTATGGTCGATATGCACAAAAACACAACTGAAACTGACTTTCAGGCACAACCTGTTTACTGCTTCGTAACACAAATGTTCCTAGTTTAAGCTGATTCTTAGAAACAAAATTTTCCACAAAAAGATGAAAAGAGAGAAAGATTCGTTATAATCTCATAACTGTTAAACACAGCACATTCAGGTAATGTAGGCAAATGGAAAATCCTAATCCCAAAAATTATAATAGGTAGTAAAATACCAGTTAGTATGTACAAAAGAAGTTTGGTATGTTAGGAGTATTACTTTTTTGGTTAATGGTTAAAAATAATCTAGCTGTATAGAAAATGAGGTTGTAGAAAATTTAAAAGCTTGAAAATTGCAAAGCTGATAAATATGTCTAAAAATATTTTTGACCTCTCAATAAACGAGAAATAATAGTTGTGAGTGCAGTACCAGGTATCTTTTTCTAGTAAATAGCAAAGTGATTTACAGGGATGAATTTAAAATTTTGTTTAATTTTGAAAGTTCAAATGAGTTTCTGAATTAATACATATGCTGGCTGAATGGTGATATTCAGAAAAATATATTTTGTAAAAGTTGTATACACCGTTTAGTCTAAGTTTACGTTCACGTCATAGATATAAAAGTAGTGACGTAAGAGTACAACCAACTGTGCAAATAATAACTTTCGAAATTGAATTTTATGAAGAAAGATTATTTGCTTTATCGAAAATAATAAAATTTAATTTTCATATATTTAGTAATACATTTATTTATAGAATAAATACAAATAGGTTTTTAACCCAAAACGTAATTTGTTAATTTAATGAGAAAATACACATTTATTTCAACAGAAAAACAGGTTGGTACACCTGTGTAAGCGACACGCTGTATTGTAAATTTATTTCTTATGTTTCGTAAGTTGGGTTTACAATAGTTTGTTACCTATTTTGTATTTACAATTGCATTAACTGAATTCTAGAGAGTTTGTCAAGTACTGAGAATATATCTGAAGACTGTTTCCAACATTTCATCTGTGGAAGAAATTTCCAGTCCAAAGAGGAAACGAAATCTAAAATAAACTACATAAATTGATCCTCTGTAGAGGCAAATATTAGCAATGAAATTTATGAAATATATATATAAGAACAGTAAGTGTACCTGACGTTATGTGTGTGGCTGTGCTCTTCAATTGATATACCACATTTGGATACAGGAGAACATGTATCACTTAATATTTTTTCAAAAAAATTGAAATCCAAGTTCATGTATGAAGAAAGTAGAAGTTATTTATCCATTGCCTTAATGACAAATTGGATTCGTATACTATAAGAATGACCATCCAAGACAAGGGATGATGGGGGGATGGATGGGGATGAACAAAGTAATATTGTTCATAAGAGAATAATTCTTTTAAAAACGTACACTGAAAAATGCAGCAAAGGTGTTGGATCAAACAAGGAATATCCCATTCCATATGGCAACAGAGCATAGTCTGACATCATAATTTAGTAATGACGTAAACGTAAACTTACACTAAATAATGTATAATGAATGTCCTAAAACTTGCTGATAAACAATTAACGCTAAAGTGAAAAGCAATTAAAAGAGAGAAAAAGAAAGAAATTTATGATAGAGAATTTATTTACCATTTTCATTAAAGTTCCTTTTCAATGGGAATTTTTGGGGGAAAGTGATTAGAGGATTTCTGGAGAAATTTCAAGAAAGGGTCATTTGAATCTTTGTAGGTTGCTATGTAAAAAGTACTACCAGAGATTCAGATTTTAAAAAAGTTGAGACTTTGAAACACTAATATTTAATTGACCACAAGTATCTCAATAATTAATAAACATGTCATGTATTTTGCAAACTAAAAACAGTCTGCAAAATGTAACTTTTCAGCCTAAGCCGCTAAAATTGTTTTACCAACACTTGAAGAGAACTAAAATTTCTTACTCGACTAAAAAAACAGTTGCCATGACAATGTCGTTAAACAACCGACATAATTACAATAACCAAATTCTTATAACATATTTTATAATTCAAAAAACCTTGTAGCATTTATTTTTAATTTTTTCTAATTTTAGAGTTTATGAAACAAATAATGTATGTACATATAGTTAAGGAAATATAATTAACAATGTTTAATATAAATAAGTATTATATAATTTATTTATTTATGAAATAAAACAAAAATGAGGATTTATAACTAGTTTAATGTAGCATGAAATAATGCAGATGGTGACAATTTCTGTAAAAGGTGATACGAGGAGGGGATACGAGGTGTGACTATAAAATAACGAGATTGATGCTGTAAAACTTTTTATGATAAATTTATATATTTAATTATTATCCCCTTCAATATACACCCCTCCACTATCTCTACACCACTCCATGCGAATTTTCAATTGTTGAAAACAGTGCTGAAAGTCTTCTTCTGTGAGCTTGTTCATGATGCATGCTGATTTTTCTTTCACAGTTTCAACGGTCTCAAATCTTGTTCCTTTTAATGCAGGTTTGACCTTGGCAAACAGATAAAAGTCACATGGTGCCAGGTGAAGCGAATAAGGCGGATGGTCTAACACTGGCGTGTTATACTTTGCTAGAAACGTCTTGACAGACTTTTGCATGTTAAAATTATTATGTAAAATTTGCCTTACGCATTCTTTGTCAATTCCTACAGTTTCAGCAATTGCATGAATAGTTAACCGACGGTCAGATCGTATCAGATTACCGATTTTTTTCAATATTCTTATCCGTTTTTAACATGGAAGTGCTTCCCGGGCATGCGTCATCATCAATTTCTTCTTGGCCTTCTTGGAAACCACTCAAAAACCTGCGCACGTGATAAACATTCATTGCCATACACTTCTTTTAATAAAAGATAAGTCTCAGTAGCGGTTTTTCCAATTTTCATATGAAATTTCACAACAATTCGTTGTTCTATTAAGACACTTATCATTTTTCCGGCAAAACAAAAAATAGATCTTATACAAACGAAGGCCAGTGTCTGCAGTTCAGTAATATAGACTGAAGCATCATTGGGTCTCTGCAAGCGCCGATTTATTTCGGCTTCTACATCGACTTCATAATTGACCGGAAAGTAGGTCTTGAAGTCGACAACGAATTGACCCCACTTTAGCCAACTATGGCGGTTGATCCTGAACCAAAGTCACCCTGCATTAATTCAGGCATAAGCGGTAGTAGTCTATTCATGGTTATGCCTTGTGATGTATATATTTCATCTAGCCTTTCGAGGAATGTAGCCGGATCTCCCTTGCCATTAAAGTGGACCTGCCACTTATACACCTTAACGGTCGGGCTTATAACAGCAAGATTTGGTGCTGGTACATAATTTAGTGCTGATTGGTATTGCGCGTTAGGAAGTATCGGTTGCCGGGTACCAGTGCCTACCGGACTTAATATCGATGAGGTTGTCGCGGTACAGGTCGGTTCGGGATGTTGTCCAATTGATTCTTCTTTGGTTCGGCTAGACAATAGCGGTATTCTCTGGTGTTCGGAAATCTTCTGAAAACTTCGGATCTTCTCGGGAGGTAGTCCACTCGACTCTTTTTTGGTTCGTTTAGACAATGACGGTATTTGTGGGTGTTTGGCAAACTTCGGATCTTCTCGGGATGCCGTTCAATCGACTGGTTTTTGGCTGATCTGGACTATAACGATGTCTCGGGTGTTCGGTAAACTTCGGATCTTGTCGGGATGCTGATGTATGGACGGTGGTGGACGGTTTTCTTCCTGGTAATGGAGCACGTTAGTGCTTGAATGGGTCCGAGGTCTTGATAGTCTTCGGTAACTTTCGGATGTGTTCGGTAACTCCAGAACGAGGTCCCGGTGACTCCAAAACGAGGGTCCCTGCTCGGGCGTCAAATTTTGACTCGACCGGAGTTTGATTCGATAGGCGTCTAATATGGTCGAAAATAGTTTTCGATTGATGTACAAAGAATCTGATATGGAGGTCATTTTTTATCCAGCTTATATTTATGTGTCTTCAAACAGGCATTATGGCTTACAGAAAAATTCAGAGACAATTCTAGAATTTTTGTGTTTATTTCAAAGACGCCTTCATCAAATGTTACCTTATTTGCATTGTAAAGACTTGATTTAACATAATATAATAAAATGCAGAAGTTCGTCCTCCAGTGATGCAAGAATGATAACCAAATTCTAATACTTCTTAGACCAACCGTATAAAGCTCTAGCGATCTGACAAAAAAGACATGACTTTAGTAGAAACATCATCAATTTGTAAAGGTTTCTCTAAAAATATCTTTTACCGCTTCATCTCGCCGAGTTTGGTGTCAACTTTGCTGTATGTTTGCCAAACATCCCTTTGTATGTATATACAGTGTGTCCCATGTAAAACGTTACAGATAACGTTGTTGTAAGAACATTTCCAGGACGTATGACGTAATGCGTTTTGACGGCCAGACTAATATATCTAGATCTACAGACACGGGAGGGACGGCAAACGAAAGCGAAGGCTTCACACTACACAGCTGTTGGTCATAAGGCTTTGGCGCATACACAGTTCGTCTGTAGTAGCATCAGTCTCAGTTATTTTATAGCCACACCTCGTATATATGTAAATGTGATAACCGATTAATCCAAATGATTGAGTTGATATTGTTTTACCAATCAATGCCCTTTCCAATGTTCGGCCAACCTGAGATGGACAGTATATCAGTAATAATTGTACTAACCTAGATTTAAAAGTCTATATGAAATGTGAAAATAAAAATTTTACACAAAATTAAAACCACAATCTATAAACTCATTCAATTACAGTAAAACTTTGAGTCTCCGAACTACTAAGACTACATAGAAAATCATTGTTTTTAATTGTAAAGTGTAACATTGTACAGTGAGTATTATAAATAATTGTCCTTTTTAATGGACAACATATCAATACATGAAGAAAACAAACATATTTAGAAATTGCCATGTTACCTGAAAAATAAATTATCAGTAAAAATCTTTAGACATCAAAAAGAAAATGTAGCAAATTGAAACCGGTACTGGTGTGTAATTCAGCTATTATTCTTATCATTATAACATACTAGTGTGTTCCAAGCAAAAGAATGTTTACGAATTTAATTTTCTACAAAAAATTAATTTTCTTTAAAACTATTCATCTGAGAAACACACTTTATAAGGAAAATTCGCTCTACTACATTCCACCTATCTACCAGCCATGTGTAGGTCCCATTATTAATTAAACACCCTGTATAGTGCAATCAAGTCAATGGTGATGTTTTTGTGATGAACACATTAACATTCTTTAGACTTGATAGATTTTCACCAAACTTAGTATGAAGATCTTCTGTGATGAAGAAACAATCCCTATTGTAAATGGGTATGGTCGATCACACTCACTCTAGAAACTGACAAAACTTCCAGATAGTTTGCACTACTTTGCTATAGCTGTTTAAAAATGTTTATTTACATTAATACAGTATCATGTATAAAACTGGAATAGTTTATAAAAATTGTTATTATGTTTGGAAAAATTCAAAAATACTTAAAACATTATTGATTTTGTTACAAGATTTCTTTATTTAGGCTCTATAAAAATAAATTTCCATGTAGCATTTCTAAGAAAAACATCAAAATCCTCAAAAAACAAACAAAAGTATGAACAAATTTTAATCCAGTTAGTGATTCTATTTTGTCGCAGAACCCTTGCTATTAAATTAACTAAAGTTGTTTACAAAATTTATCAAATCATTTCATACATATGCAGCATACGTAATTAATACTTGTTGTAAAAATGAAGAATGTCTTTTTAGTTTTTTAATACTATTTTTTACAAAATAAATTCTTTTTAAATTTTAAGTATCTTAAACAAGTTTTACTCTTATCCATTATTAAAAGACTTCGTGTCTCGCGGAACCTCTAAATCAGCTCAGGGTACCCTGGGGTTCCACGGAACACACTTTGGGAATCACTGATCTAGCTTAACCGCAATGCTCAAAATTCATAGTTTGCAATCTAACAATTGAGTTTGTTTCCAAAACTAAACAATGCGCTTAATTACACAAATTTATAACAGGATAGTAAAACTAAGCATATGCCTTGACAGTAAAATGGTGAATTAAATGCAAAATTCTGTTGAAATGTAACGATTCGACTTTTTTTTATAGTGTCTACACAGTCAAAATAAACACATGAAACAAGTATTTTATTATTAATGAGCATAGCACAATAAATGTGAATAATAAGAGGGTGACATGCACACTGATTGAATGTATGATGTGTACTGTTTGTTTATTCTTGCAGCGAGCATGCTCTGTTGTAAGTCGTTGCTCACACATAATTGGTGCTTCTTGAGTCGCGCACTTACAGGTGTTTACCTGAATTGTGAATTATACAATAATAAACATGTAAATCTAACAATTTTAATGTTTACTTTAGTTAAAGCTATAAACACTATAAAGCTTTGATGTATACTAGAACACATGGGGATCATTCGGAGGGAGTCAGGATGGTGCAACTGTACTTCTAGTTTTTGAATGAAGGTTGGATTTCTTAATATACTGTGATTTTTTGTTTTATACTTATGAATTTTGTAAACATATTAATGTGATTTTTTTTTATACTGTTGTAAATTTTATATACTCTTGAAATAATGCTCTTTGGCATTGTAATCTTCTCTTACAGTGAATTTAAAATTTTTCTTTATTAATAGAAAGTTTATTTTCTGGATGTTTAAATGTAAATAAGTTTTCAGTTTAGTTATAACCTCCATCTATGTTTTTGTTTATGTTTATGTTTGTGTACATGTAACTGACAATAAAAGTTTACATTTTATTACGTAATTTATACGCATGACCGGTTGTGTCTTTGTATCTCTATAGGGTTTGCACACCGAACTTCTGACTCGTGCCAACATAACTTAACTACAAATACTGTTTGACCAGTACTCATAGCACTAGGTCATGGAACCGATAATTTCAGATGTAATAGCACTACAACAAAAGAAGATTTTTCTAACAATGACAATTCCGATGCGAATTCCACATTTGAGTCTTGGAATGAGAAAATATTTACCGGGTGTCCAAAAAGTGTGGAAACGCAACAATTTCTCGAGAATGACACATCCGATTACAAAAAGAAAAAACACGTGCTCCTTTATTTTTTGAAACCTATTCAGTCATGATATGCAAACATCACCCACAAAAGATTTTGGAGGAAAAAAAAGTAAAAAAACATCGTTTTTCTGCGGACATGTGCAAATTTCCCTCTTTCCACCCCCAAGAGGGGTCGGGGTGAGGGGGGCGAAATTTGCAATTTGAGAACAGTTTTTTATGGAGAATGCAAAAGTGCAATAGAAAAATAGGTGTTCCCATTTAAGTTTTCACAACTTACTCCTGCCCCACCCCCCCAAGAGGGTGGGGGTCATGTTTGCGTATCATGACTGAATAGGTTTCAAAAAATAAAGGAACACGTCTTTTTTCTGTTTGTAATCGGATGTGTCTTCTCGAGAAATTCAAGCGTTTCCACACTTTTTGGACACCCGGTATATCTTTACAGCATTTTACAGAAAAAAGTTTAACTGAAATAAACGAAAGCATACAGTTAAATTCAAAATTACATAAGTTGATTTCACAAAATCAGTATTAGAAAATATCCAGTAAGCTTGCTGTTATCCCTTTCTTTGGAAGAAAGCAAATAGTCATATGTGTAGGTACTCCATGTGTCTTTGTAAACAATATTTCTGCAAAAACTGCGGATAAGACTCTGAATAATGAAGCAAGGAAAAAAAATCTTGCCTCTTACTATGGAGTAAGAAGCAAGATTTTTCTCCCCGCATTATTCCCCCCCACAATTATACCCAACATCGTATGTTCAAATTACTTGATGTTATCATTGCTAGTTATCACTGCAGTAATGTTCTTCGCATTATAATCTCCATGTTAAGACTTCATTGCCAAGGATTTTAGTTTTGATAATTCAGTCTTTTGTGAAGAAGAACTCTCAGTTCTGGGCCAATGCCCACAGATTCAAAATAAAGCCCAAATTTCTTAGATTTTTATATTACAAAGGAATTCAATACAAAAACAGATGAACTACAAAAACTATTTCACTGTCATTCCGCTGTGCTAGTGATCATTCATGCAGAAATTGTAAAAGAAAAGATAACCTTATATTTATATATAACCAGTATATACTAAAAACACCAATTATTACTATATTCAATATTATTATGGACTATATTTAAAGAAAAACTGGAAGCACGAATAGATTTAAACATCCTTCTGAAAACAATAAGTAGAAGATGTAATACAGAATCTTACTCAAACTATTCAAGAGGCAGCCTGGCAAGCTACAACCGTCTGGGAAAAAATGCACTTAAGGGCCTAGGATACGTAGTTTCGAAGCCTAAATCCGCTATAGGGGCGCCACTTGTATCAATATACAATTTTTACTAAAGGACCATCCTTCTCTGTAACAGATCATAAATCAATCAGTCAGCAAGGTAGGTTGAGCGTAAGTAATTGCCAAGCTTGCTTACTGTGACACTCTTTGCATTTGTAGTCGGCATCGCAGGTAGAAAATCATTCCAAGTTGAAAATAAATGTTTCTTAACAATTTTAACATCGCATTTAATTTGCTGTATGCATACAAATTGTGTACATGCCTTACTATCTAGCCACTGCAAATTCTAATTCGGACATAATGTGTATAAAAGAAAATATGTGAATATTTTAATTAAATTTTATTTAAAAAAATATATGTATAAGATTAATTATTTTTTACAAATTTCGCATTCTTTTCTAGAACATGTTTTGATTTTAAAGTGTTCTTGATGTGCCCGAATTCGACATTCCGGTTCTCAAACGCGCATACCCGTGCTTATTCGAGGATCTATTAACTCGGGCAGCAGACAATCAAAATAAAATTCTTTTAATTTCCTTAACATTTTATCACATATCAAATTATTTTTGAGGATTCTTTCCAGGTGGAAATCATCTTTAGAGAACAATACCAGTTCGCAGTATGCACGGTCCGTTACGTGTAACTGCTCCTGGATCTGGTACATAAATTTATGATTTGACCATATTGATTGATTATGGCTCAAATCATTTTTCCCAAAAAAGTATTTCTTATTATACCGTTATTAGTTATTACCAGGGGCAACCACATGCTTGCTGAATGGGTAGTTAAGTGCACAGTTTCGCGTAGTCGAATGTATACCTAACCGTACCATAACCTACCGTAATGTTATACCTATACATTCGACTACACGAAATTGTGCACTTAACTACCCATTCAGCAATCATGTGGTTGCTCCTGGTTATTACTAATACTAATAATATTGAACTTAACTAAAAAATAATAAACGATGTAATATGTAACTAAATAAGCTTCACTGATACAAACAAATAAATACAATGTGTACTCTACTTTTGTTCGTTTTTTCTTTGTTTAGACAAAAGCACTCTTGTTTTCAGCAGCGTGCCGTGTATACGAGACAGTGGAAGCAGTCCCGATATGACGTATGCGCTATCACGCTCGTACACATTGCGTACGAGCGTAATAGTGCATACGTCGTATCTGGATTGCTTCCACTGTTTCGTATGCACTGCACGATGCTGCTTGTTTTTGACATATTTTACGAAAAAATAAAAACTTCTGAAGCGTACAAATACTACTAACACTGAATATGAAATGATGTACGTAGATTTTTTTGACACCTTTTATATTTACGTTTTTCTTGTTTCTTAGACACCAACACCATTACGTCCCACAAATATATTTGTATGCTTCTTTGAAAAAATTTAGTTTAGTCAATGAATGGTCTCTTTACCATTAGCGGCACGGTAGCAAAGACAGATTCTAAAATTCTAAATTATTTGAATAGAAAGTGACAGTCCTACCAAGAAGGCTTGAGGTTCGAAAGCAGATTATTTTCTACTTGGTTGAACCACCTGTTAAAATAATGAATAAGATGCTTAGAAAATGTAGGAAACGTTATAAAGCTAACATACTTTAATCCTAGCTATTGTTATTGAACTCAGATAACTATGTATAATGAAATAAATATCGATTAGATGCTCAAATATTGCAAACCATACTATTGCAAATACCAAATTAGTACAATTAGCGAATACTTTTGTTTAACGGGTAATATGTAGTTAGGATATACTACTAATATAGTGTACAGCGGTTTTTAATTTAATTTTATATTTGTACAAACAAACTAATGCCTATCTTCCTATCTATTAAAAATAATTATAATAATAGTGAACAAAGTGACAAAAACAACAGTCCAATAATTACAAAAAATGATAGGCGAATTAATATGCTGACGTGGTCTATCATTTAACCTCTTAAAATAAGATAAAAACCATTAAAATATTGATTTAATCATCTAATAATCATCATTTAATGATTAATCGATCTTAATCGATTAATTATTAAAAATCAATATTAAGAAATATAAAATGGATGTTCTTCAGAATGCAAACTTATCAAAAGTATAGCATTAGGAAATGTATAATGTAAATAATAATGTTATAATTTGTAAATAATACTAAATATTACTTTTACCAGTAAATTTTACTGGTTGGTCTATGCGATCATAAAAGGAGGCGGGTAGAATAAGCTTACTTTTCTTAACAAAAGATGAGGGGTAGGCACCAATAGTGGGTGTGTACTTTTTAATTTGTAAATCTACATTAATAACTCTTTATCAGATATATCAACAATACTCATATTTTTTCTGCATCTTGTAATACTAGTAATCTTTGACATAACGTAATATTATTTTAAATTTTGATTTATGCAAAACAAATACAGCAGTAATTACTAAAGGTGTCTGATTCTCATAATCATGAAACAATTAATAAAATATATTGACGAGATGTCAATGGTCTTTATGTAATGAGTAACATATGCTATTTTCATCAACTTAGTTTGAATAGTTTCTGTGCTAGAACTGATGAAAGTGTAGGTAAATCTACTCTTTTATTATAAATTATTAATAAATTGTTAATGATTAGATTTTTTTAAATATTTTTTTCATATATACTAGATGAACCTACACAACACGCAAACAAGAATTAATCAATTTTTATAATTTTTTTTAAGTATCCTAGGCCCTTAAGTGAAAATTGTCCAGTTCTTTAAGGTCTATTCATAACAATTGATTGTTATGGGACATGGGAAAACCAGAACAAGTGATCTTGCAAAAGTGCATTGTATGTATCAATCGATTGCTATGTCATAACTCATATCAATAAATTGAAGAGCCACATCAATTGCTATCAAGCAGTTGTTATATACAGTAGAAATCTTTAATCCGAACCTATAAATGCAAGACTAATTCGTATTAACGAGGGATTCGGATTACTGGATGTACGAATATAAACCATTGCTTTAAGCCATGTACTTTATTATAAAGAACTTACTTTAGCTTATGTAATTTACGAATTTTATTACAAAAATTTTATTTTTAATTAAGAAAATCAGTAATTTTTTTGCTTTAAGTTTTCTCTTTCTCCTTTTATAGTGATGTGCTCTCATTTCATTGTCTTTTTTACATCTGTAGCCTTCAGGGTTTTTATTACTCTTTATATTAATAACAAAAGCGTTTGTTGATCTTCGTGGAATTTGCTTGCACCCGTCGGGTCATAACAGTATCAGCCAAAAACTGCATCAGCAATCTGCTATAATCTCAGTTATAATTAATATTCACCTTCCAAGGACGCTACATATTCAATTTTAGTGTGTACATAGAATTTTCTTGTTCAGATTAAAGAGATTTGTTCGAATTAAAGAGAATTTCGGATTAAAGAGGTTTGTTCGGATCATAGCTTGTAAATGTTGCTGTTTGGATTACTGGATGTTCGAAATACAGTGTGTTCGGATTACGGATTCCTACTGTACTCATCTCAAAACTTTGTTGTTTTATTTTTACAAAAACATTAATAATTCTATAAAATGTCTTTTATGTGAGTAGAAAACCAATGTATTTTTAAAACAAAACTCAAGAAAAGTAATTTCGCAAAAGTTTATTTATTATGTTAAAAACCGATTCCTCTAACCTCACTTTTTGGCAATCTTGTTTTGTTTACAAGCAGGTAGATTTCCTCACTACAAATACCAAAGCCCTTAGCCCCCGGGCCTGGCAAGAATTCATTGCAAACTGTTCGTTTGATACATAAAAATAAATGCATTAGCATGCATGATTATGAATAAATAAGTGTTTTTTGTTCTTTAGTCCGTTACTTGTTATTAGGATTAAAATAAATAAATAGAAATACTCAGGAATATGTAAGATACTCCTATCACATGCTGGGAGCAGTTTTCCCCTAATTAACAATTTACTGTTGCTCATAAAATCTAATAATAAATTAAACTGTTTTTTTGCTACTTTTTAACAGATTTCATTTTTTAATACTCATCTTTAAGAAGTAGCGAATTCCTGCTCTCGTGTTCAAATATATCAAATGTCAAGTACCGTGAGACCAACAGTAGATAGCAACAGTGTGTGCATGCACAGTTATCTCCGAAGTTTTTCTCTTCAATTGCAGCTTAAACAATTGACGTTACAGAATATCAAAACCAACTTGAATGGTTATGAATTCACATCAATTCGTTTCTCTTTAATAATTACTCTGCATAACAATTGATATGAAATGGTTTTTAGAAAATACATGTCATTGTTAAGAAAATGATTGGAAATAAATGTAAACTATATAAACAGTGGAAAAGAACAAGAACACCAGAGAATAAATTAAAACTCAATAAGGCAATCAGAGATCTAAAAGCCTTATTACATAAACTCATGAATGACAGAAGCTAGTAATTGAGAATAAAAAGGTCACTAGCGACCGATACCACCAATTAAAAATCTTAAATAGAAAATGGTGTAGAAACGACAAAGAAAAAGCAGATGCCTTTGCCAAACATCTATCGAAAGTATTCATAACACATTGGGATAATAGCAAGAAGAGAATGATGAAGTACAAGTAAAATATCTAGAGACACCGCTTTAGATGAACCTGCCAATTAATAATTTTACATTGAAAAAGTAAAGAGACATTCTTTAAATTAAAAAAATGAATTTAAAAAAGGCATCAAGTTACAACCTAATAGTGGAAATAGTTACTTCCACTCAAATATTTTCCTGACCAATTAAAAGTTGCGCAAATTATCTTACTGTCTGAAACCTGGAAAAATACCAAACTGTCATAATTTGTCAGGCTTACCTTTATTGTAGTTAAGTACTAAAAAAACTTCTGCTAAAACAACTTTAACCAATACTGGAAAAAAGAAAATTAATTCCTTAACATTGGTTTGCTTTCAGAGGCAAACATGGCACAATAGAACAAATGCATAGAATTGTAAACCATATAAATAAAGATCTAAAAGGTAAAAAAGTGCTGCTTTTTTAGATATCAGTTAGGCATTCGATAAAGTTTGGCATGCTGGCCTGTATTATAAACCGAGAAAGAACCTACTATATCACTATTCCTAAAATCTTTCTTTAGCAATAAACATTTTTGAGTAAAATAACAAGACCGGTATACTGATCTCACAAATATAAATACCGGAGTGCTACAAGGAAGTGTGTTGGGTTCTGTATTATATTTGTATATAGCTGATCTTCCAACCTGCAGAGTTACCACAGTAGTAATGCTTGCAGAAGACACGTCTACGTTAGTATCCCATCTAAAGTTAATATCTGCTTCTAGAGATCTGCAAACAAATCTAGATAAAATCTACAAATGGTTAAAGATCTAGAAAATAAAAGCCAATGAAGTTAAATCCACCCATGTGATTTTTCTCAGAAAAGATGTGAGCCCTTCTGTAAAGTTAAATGGCAAATAGCTACTGCAAGAAGAACACTTGGAATATCTAGAGCACCTAAAAAGAAGAATGACATGGCAAAAGCACATATTCATAAAACAACTTGAACTTAAATTCCATCAGTTACTCTCTCCTGGTGGGGAGAGATCAATCAAATTAAACATGCTCAAGGAACATAAACTGAAAATCAAAAAAGATATAGAAAGTGAGAAGAGAAGAGAACAACAGCCTTGGTAGTGTCATTTCTGGCGTGCCGGACTTTCACCCAAGCGGCCTGGGTTCGACTCCCGGCGCTGGCAGATCTGGTTAAGGTTTTCTTCAGTTTCCCTTAGCTGTGACGCAAATGTGGGATTTGCGCTGTTCCATCTGTAAGTCGGCTGCAGCCGCACATAGGGCCTACGTAATAATAATAATCTCCCCCTCCCTCCCGCACAAGCTTATAGCTTCTGGGGCCTTGGTTAAGGTTATGGGTTGTAGTAATTATTATTATTATTATTATAATTTAAAATGTTTGTAGGTGAAAGAAAGAAGGCAATATCTAAATGAACAAATAGAAAATATACAACAGCACTAGAGCAAAGATAATACTAAAACCTTTTGCAAAAATGTGAGATATCAAGAAAGGTTATCAAGCAAGGTCTATAAAACTAAGAAAAATAAACTAGTGGGAGGGGACAAGGAAGTGATGAAACTGTGGGCAAATCATTTTAAAGATATTCTAAGTAGCAAAGAAGCAAAGCAAAATAATACAGAAATAATATTACAAGTTTAGAGAAAAGGTGAGGTGAGTCAGCCAACAAAATAAGTGAAAACAATTCGACAGCTGAAAAAACAATAAAAGCCCTGGAAGATAGAATTGCAGTTGAGTTACTAAAAAGTGGGAGCAAAAAATTAGTGCAGAGGGTGTTTAAACTAATGAAAAATATGAAAGGAAAGAAGGATGCCGACAGAAAAGGAACGAAGCAATTATAAGTCCAATGCATAAAAAAGGCTGCCAATTAGATTGCGAAACTACAGTCCTATTACATTATTAAATGTGGTGTATAAGGTGTTATAGCAACGATAATTAATATAAAAAGTAAAATCAAGAGAAGGAAACATCATGAGAGGACCACAAAAGTAGTTAGCATATGCAGTGGTTTTGATAACTAGAATGCAACATGAACTAAAGGAAATGACAACAAGTCTAGTAGAAGAAGCAAGCAAATAAGGATTGCAAATAAATGAAGACAAGAGGAAGTACATGGTGTTGGGGAAAACTTCACAGAGAATCCTAAAATGCTTAGAAGTTAAGATTACAAGCCAAAAATTATATAAATTTGAGCGGGTGGAAAGTGTGGTTTGTTTAGGATCGAAAATCACTAGTGAGGGAAGCTGTGGTGATGAGATAAAAAAATAATTACTATGGATGCAAGAAGTGCGGGTGCATTATCAAATATTTTAAGTTGCAAAAATGTAATCTCAGACAGTGAAAGGGAAGCTGTACAAAACTGTAGTTCTGTAGTTAAACCAATTATGACTTTTGTAAGTGAAACATGGGTCCTCAGAAAGGAAGATCGGAAATCCTTGGTAACTCAAGTTAAGAAAAATAATCTTTAGAAGGATTTATGGTGGCATAAAAGCAGGAAATGTATGAAAAAGGCGAACTAACAAAGAAATTAAGAGATATATATGTACGGGGTGATTCAACTATATGTACATGGTGATTCAACTATATGTACAAGGTGATTTAAGTATAAGTACAGGGTGATTCAAGTATATTGTATGTATAGCCTAACCCCTTATTAGTTTTTTATTTTTAAGATAATGGGTTCACTCAATAGATAATTTTAAACAATATTAAGTGTAGTTGTTAAACATACTAAACGTTTCTGAAAATTCGTATATTATACAGGGCGATAGAAAAACTGCTATACTTTTGTTTTTATCAGACGATATGTAATAAAAGATACCCATTTTTTGAGATAAGCCGTTTGAGAAAAATTGTTTTTTGTTATTTTCATGGTTAAGATTAGAAGCATTTCTTTGGGGAAAATAATGTCTACATATGAGAAATGTTGATTTAGCGAAAAAAAACCCTACAAAGATTTCATAGATATATGGCATATACTTTCTGAGAAAAAGAAAGTTCGTAATAAAGTTGTCCCTTAAAAAGGGTAGCTTTTATTACATATTGTTTGAAAAAATAACAGTATAACACTTTTAGAAATATAATATATTACTGTTGTTATGTAGAAATAAATTTACTCTTTTAAAATATTTAATTTGCTTCAGTAGTTTACAAGCAATACCCTTTAAAGTCAAAGGTCTCTAGAAAAAAAAAATAGATAGTATTTATTTTTAACATAATTCTTTTAATACCAATTTGTAGCTTTTAAAAAATATGATTTTGTTTATTTGATATATGAACAATGCTGAAAAGAAAGTAAAATTTAAAAAATGCAAACATTAAAATCATACTCAGTCTTTTTTGATCACCCTGTATATGATACGTTAACTCTAAATGGCAGCAACATTTGAGGTTTTAAGTAAAGCAAAACTTTTTTTAAAGAGTGACTTTATTAAAAAAACCAATAATAAAAAAGTTTTCCATTTGACTAGAGAATTTACTCACACGCTGTATACTTACCGCATTTTTACATTTTTATTTACCCTGTATAATATACGAATTGAGACATACACCGCACAATCTTTCTTGTTGTTCTTATTTTGCATACTTAAAACATTCTTATGCAGTTTTTCCATTATTGAATATCGCTTAATTACACTATTTCATATGTAAATAATAACAACTTGCTCAGAATCTTTAATTTTTGTCGCATGTTATGACAATAAATACTATGTAGAATAGCATAATAGTTATTTTTGCAAAGACTAAAGTGTCACTTTTAGTCCCGGAGGGATTAGAATTACTTTTAATACCGGAGGGATTAAAAGTAAAACAAATGTTAATTTAACGTCGAAGTTGGCCGCGAAGCAGTCATTGTGAACATACCACAAAACATGCTAACCTTACTTTTGTAATGTCAAAGCGTTATCATATGTCACACATTTACACAAAATTACAATAGTAAGGTTAGGTGAGTTTGCGGCATGTTCACAATTAACGTTTCTGGAGGGATTAAAAGTAAACAAACAAATTAATGTTACTATGCCAACTAGTTTATTCAAAATACTAGTTTAACCAAATTCAAAATACAATATGAGTTAATTATTGTGATTTATATGTACAATGACATAGACATAAGCACAATTAACAAAACTAAATAGTCAATCTTCAGGTTTATGAAATAATGTGGAAGCTGAATTTTTATTATGTTTATCGGATGGTAACAACCATGTAACAACTTTTACTAAATTTGCAAAAGTCAAACATAAATGACAATTTAAATTCAAATGTTTTTTGTTGTTATTACCATCATAAAAACAAAAAAGCCCTAATAGCACTAATGTCATCTAAAATAAAGGTTAATTTTAGCTAAGAAATTCTTGTCTGCAATTAAGTCGGCACAAAAAAATTCGTGGATCACGCGCCCAGAAACTACGCGCAAATACTCGTTATTTGTTGTGTTAAAACATACTACAACATACTCGTACGCAAACATATAGTTTCTGATCTAATGATCCAAATTACTATTGAAGGTAACGCAGGCTCCGATTGTAAAGTAAAGCATGAGCGGGCGTTATGAATTGTAACGCCCGCTTATAATGCCCTGCTTGTTATAGAGTTATTTATGTAGTTCGTATCACAGGTATGAACAGCAAATAATATGCAAGTGAAACATAAAAATATTAAATTATTAGCAATTAAATGACATTCGTATGTGTACATCACTCATACTACGCATTTATTTGTTTAATAACTAGCAACAATAATGCGATAATCATAGTCTGACTAATCATGATAAAAACCTTTGTTGGTTTTTATACCTTATCAACCAATTACAATGCAATGCACTTTTAAATCATCACATGACACTGCTTAGAGACCACGCAATTTAAACAATGAATTAAAAAGAAAATGGACTGTATATTATGAACAATGAAGGGTCAATCGATATGTGGTCAGGAGTAGTTGCTTGACCATTTTTAGAATATATCAGATTTTGTTTATGCGGTTCTCTTATATTATGGCAATTCAGAAATAGTCTTATTTAATTTTTTTTTTCTAGCTGTGGTAGTGACTTTTGTATTTTGCATAGCATCTTTTACCTAAAATTAAACCTAAGGAGTGAAATTTGGCCTCATAGTAGAAGAATAAAATGTATTTAAAAAAAGTCAATTTTCAAAAAAAAACTTTTTACAGGAAGGCAAAAAGATAAGCTGCTGACAATTGGTACTTTTAAATACGTTTATAAAGAGTAAACATTAGCCCAGTTTTCAAACTTGGGACTTAAATGCTTCTTTTGTAAAATTGCATGTACGAGAATAGATTGGAATGTTTCTAGAATGAACCACAAGATGGCGTTATGCATGCGTGCAGATCACTTGTTTTGAAAGCGCTATTGTTCGTACAACAGTTGTCAAATTTTCAAACAGATTATAAACACACGCTGTTACTACCGATTCAAGTAAACAATTTGTGCATTTTCTTAATCATGAATAAAAACAAGTTCCATGCAGTGAGAAAGCATTTCTTTTTTAAGGCTTAAATGCTAAACAAATAAAAACGAAGTTAGATGAAGTTCATGGTGAGTCTTTGTCTTCCTATGCAACAGTTGCAAACTGGGTTGTTGAATTTAAACACGTTAGAACAAGCATATAGGATGCACCACGTTCTGGCATACCAAAAACAGCTACCGATGAAGAAACAATTGAAAAAGTCGATGAAATCGTGATGAAGGATCGCCGAATAAAGTTGAGAGAGATAGCAGTCACATCTGCTGACAATTGACCAAAAGCGAGTTCGAATGATCATTTCTCAGCAATGTCTAGACATGTTCAAACGTACTGTAAAAGATTTTTTCCGTCGTTTTATAACTGTTGACGAAACGTGGATTCACCATATCGTATTCACCAGATAAAGTAAACGTTTATTTATCAATGATGTAATGATTTTATAAACAGTATTAAGTAACGTAATACCTCGATAATTCCAGAATTCTTCAGGATCTCCCTTCTTTTTAATAGTCACAATTGTTTCTTCTTTCCATTCGTTAGGTATCTGTTCCACTCTCCATATGGGTATTATCATTTCGTATAATCTGTTATGTAGTTGTTTACCTCCGTTTTTTATAAGCTCTCCATTTATTGAATCTTTTCCTGGTGCTTTCCCATTTTTAATCTTATTTATAATTTGCATAAATTCTTCATATGTTGGTTCTTGTATTTCTTCATTATTAACTTCTTCTTGATCTTTTTGCTCTTGCATTTCTTGTTCTTGATTATTAAGCAGTTGATAAAAATGGGTTTCCCACATTTTTTTTATAGCGTGTGGTTCGTTTTTAACCCTACCTTCCTGATTCTTCATTCCTCTTGTCTTAATATGATATTTCAGATTTTGTTCCTTTATTTTCTTATAGAAGTTCTTTTGCGTTGTTTGTTCTGTTAAGTTGTTCTAATTGTTCCATCTCTTCTTTGATCCAAGTATTCTTTTTTTGTTTATATAGTTTATAAGCCTGGAATAAGCTTCCTTAAAATGTTTTGCAAAGGTACCCAAGCCTCATCTCTTGAATTTAGCTTGACAGTAGTTCTAGGTCCAGAAGATTCATAAAAATAGATAACAATGTCATTGTGTTCAACATTCATATCTTTGCACAAGCATTAATGTCTTCATACTGCAATGACCGAAACACAGTTCATGATGTAACTTCATTTTCAGAAATAGGTACTAGACAGTGGAATCATTGTGTACCTTCAACCCACAAACAGCTTCGACCATGCATGGTTTGTAAAGTACTAACATCATATATCTAGCATTTTAATATCACAATTATTTGTTACTGTATTTTTATTAGTGTGTGTGTGTATGCATTTATGTATGTAATTAGTTTTATAAGGGTGCTTAGATGCTCCTGGGTGCCTGACAATAACTCTGCCAGTATAAATTTTAGTTTCTTGTGTATCAATAATGTTGTGCGCATATCTGATTAAAAGATTCAACCAGGGACAGAATTGCAACTTGGAACCTATGAAACCGCAAGAACCGATATTTGTGTCGTACCCTGAACCTTTATTTGTTCCAAGCAAATACCGGAATCAGAACCCAAATCCTTATATTTTTGGTACCCTGCACCAAAACCACAAGCATACCGAGATTTGGGTTCAAGTCGCTGTTTGAATCCAATAAATGTAATTTCTTATTGTTGTAATATGTAGGCTCTTCACAATTATCGTCGCACTATTACTAACTCAGCTCTGATTGGAGATACGAAATCAGTTAAATTAATAAATTAGTAATATTTTTTTGCCAGTTAACACGGAGAACACAAAAAAACAATTAAACTTCGCCTTTTTGAGTTATTTTCAAAAGTTTTTTTTTAAGTGGGACACCGTGTATATTTTTGTAGAAATGGATAGACAGCGACACTATATATATAAAAGTTTATGTTTATTACCTCTTTAAAATAAAAAATGAAGAAGTTATAGAACACTTTTCATATTTTTCAGTTATTGACTAACTCCACAACACGACTTTTAATTGTGTTTTTGTTTTTGCCATGTTAATCAGCAGAAAAAATACTGCTAATTTAACCGACTTTGTATCTGCAAGAATAACGAAGATAGCAATAGTGCACTGATAACTGCAAACAGCCTGTATAATATTATTCCATTACGAGTTAATCTTCGATGTGTTATATTTGCACTCTTATTGAAGTTTCCAACTCCAAATTTTTCTTGCCAACTTCCATTATATAGGATTTGAATTGAGCACAATTTAAGAATTTTAAATGCTTGGAATATGTGGAAAAACGTAACATATACAAGCAATTTTACAAAGAGAACGATTTAAATCTTCAATATTTACTTTTTATAAAGATCTTAAAAAGGAAAAATTGTCAGCAGCTTATCTTTTTGCATTCCTAGAAAAATTATTTTTTGAAAATTGACTTTTAATATGAAATGTATAAAGATTATTAAAAGTTTCACAGTTTTATTAAAATATACCTGACAATATTGTTCAATATAGCGACGTGTTTGTTTATAATTATATTACCTTTGATAATGACAGCATAGCTGTCGAAACAATATTGTCAGGTATATTTTAATAAAACTGTGAAACTTTTAATAATCTTTATTTATTTCATGATTATGGAGTTCCACAAAATAAGGCTGGAAACAATAAACAAGATGACTTTTAATACCTTTTAATCTTCTAGTATGAGACCAAATTTCATCTCTTAGGTAAGAAATGTACTGGACTAACGGTATCTTAGCCTATTCCTTGCATAATATTGTTTGAATATGCTGGGACAAATAGAATCTGAGATAATCGAGTTTATGTAAACCTTTGAAATTCAGTGGCATGCGGTCCATGGAAGCTTCCTTTAGAAATGAACATAAAAAACAATAGAGTTTACTGTCTCCAGCTTTACTTTGTGGAACTCCTTAATCATGAAATATAATATAAATACGAGGGTCATTTTTTAAGTAAGAACCGTTTTATAATGGAGTAAAAGAAACTTTATTTAATAACACAAATTATATCAAAAACTAAAATGTGAACATTTTTTCACTTTTCAACATAGTCGCCATCAACGTTCAAGCATTTGTCAAGCCGTGGCACCAGCTTTTCGATCCCTTCATCAAAGAACTCTGCCGCCTGACTATTAAACCAGTTCGTAACTGTTTCTTTAAGCATGTCATCATTGTCCAAACGCTTCCCACTGAGAAATTCCTTAAGTTTTGGAAAGAGATGAAAGTCTGATGGTGCCAAGTCTGTGCTGTAAGGCGGATGATCCAGTACTTCCCAGTGAAAATTGTCCAGTTGCGTTTTTGTTCTTGCTGCAACGTGAGGCCGAGCGTTGTCGTGAAGCAGAACGACGCCGCTAGACAGTAGTCCCCGCCGGCGATTTTGAACAGCGAGCCTAAGCTTTAACAGTGTTTCACAATACCTCTTGGCATTTATTGTCATTCCTCTTGGCAAAAAGTCTATCAGAAGAATGCCTTTCCGGTCCCAAAACTCCGTGGCCATGATTTTTCGTGTTGAAGGTTCTTGTTTGAACTTCCGTGGGCGTGACGGGGAGTTTGAATGATGATGCCATTCACTGGATTGACGTTTTGTCTCTGGAGTGTAGTACGCAATCCACGTTTCATCTCCAGTCACAATGTGACTCAAAAAATTGTCACCATCCTTGTGGTAGCGCTCCAAAAACGAAAAAGAATGTGCTATTCGCTTTTGTTTGTGTCCTTCTGTCAACATTTTTGGCACCCATCTCGCACACATTTTTTTGTAGTGAAGTTTGTCACTAACAATGTGATAAATGACCGACCTTGAAACTTGAGGGAATTTCTGATGAAGCTCGTCAATTGTGAAGCGCCTGTTTCGGCGGATTTCCTCATCAACGTTTTGTGTCAATTATTCATTCGTAACAGTTGGCCTTCCAGATTGTTCTTCATCATGAACATTTGTCCTCCCTTCATTGAAACGCCTACACCATTTACGCACATTACCATCATTCATTACACCTTCACCATAAACTTCAACAAGCTGCCGGTGAATTTCAGCAGGACGAACGTTTTTTGCATTCAAAAACCGAATAACGGCACGCACTTCACAATCGGCGAGATTACTGATAGACATGGCGACAAACTACGCAGTATAACCACACAACCAGCACTGGCAGAGACGTGAAACGTAATGGCGGTGTAGTGGAGGACCGGCCAAGAGTTGCTGACCTTGAACTGGCGTCACCTGACTGAATGCGCAGACACGATGCGCAATCGGTTCTTACTTAAAAAATGAACCTCGTCACCCTCGTACAATGATTAAAGTTTCACAAGTTTTATTAGATTCTTAACCTGACAATATTGTTTCGCCATCAAATGTCATTATCAAAGGCAGATAAGATTGATAAACAAACACGTTGTTAAGGATAAATACAGAAAATAGGTAACTATTGATCGTCTCACATTGAGACTACAGTGTGTGTTCTTATGGACAACGGGGTTGCCAAACATCTTGCAAGCAACTTTTAAAAACACTTTCTAAATATTGTAGTTGTAACTGCATAAACCTTTATAATCCCTATTGTTCGAGCAACTTATATGGCAGGTAGTCACTTCTTCTGACAGCGGTAGTAAAACAAAATTTCAAAATTTGTTGCTGTTCATGAAGTGCGCATATAAAGTCTGGAACGAGGGGTCAACCACTCTTCCAAAAAATGTACATGTATTGCCGAAATCCAAGATTTCCTCGCAATTTCTATGATTTTCGAGGATTGCCTTCGCAATCTCTGATTTCAAAAGATTGCGTTGAAAATCTCTACGACTTCCATGGATATCTTTCGCAATGTCTATGATTTCCGAGGATTGCGGGATGATTTCTAGAATGCGATTGCTTCTTCATTGACGTGGTAATGTTTGAAAAGTGATTTTCAATGTGATTGCTATAGATTAGAACAAAATCGATAGTATTTGTTCTCGTTGTTTTTTTACAAGAACAGTACTATCAATCAAAATGTGTTTGTTAGGTAAATTCATTTATAAAGATATTACAAAGGACATTACTTCACAAATAAAATGATTCATTTAGGAACTATATACGATTATTAATTTTAACGTTACATAAGTGTAAAAAGATTTTTAGAGTTTTAACTAGTTTTGACTTCTAAGATTTTTATACTCTTTTTCAATACCCATTTTGCCACGGCTTTTTAAACGAAATGGACTTTGCCTCTTACTACATACATATAATTTCTCCAAAAATAAAACAAGTTTGAGAAAAAAGCATTTTTTTCATTAAAAAATTCTCTATTGTTCTGTTAACCGTCTTTTCGATTATCCTTCAATCTCCTTCTTCTGCGTGCCGTGCTCTGTTGCAGAGCTTTGGCATTTCCCTCCTATACTTGTGTTGTGTGTGTTCAGTGATCACAAGTATAGGGGACCTACAGCTTAAGGTGGACTCCGAACCTCCCCAAGTACATAGCACTTGGATTTTTTATTAATTTCTGGAAAATCTCCTGGGCAAAGTATACCTCGGTGGTTTGCCATTGCCTTCCGAGAGAGATGCGATTTTTAAAAATCTGGTGATATATGGGCCGGGGTTCGAACCCAGATCCCTTGCTCGGTAGTCTCGCACGTAACTAACCGAGCCACAATCGCTCTCTTTAGGTTCAATGCTTGACGGATAATCGAGTCCTACTGTAATTCGATAGACCCATAAAAGAAAAATATATTTTACACAATCTGCACATCCTCTTCTTTTGGCCAAATATAGTACTCGTCTAGTTTAGATTTTAAAAATTCTATTTTAAATGTTTGATCATCTAAAGCATAGGTTCCCAACCTTTCATAGACCTCCGCCCCCTTTACAAGAAAAAAATTCCAACGCCCCTCCCCCTTTACATAATAGTTAATTATACCAATTTTATATGTCTGTCTATTATCTATTAATAATCACAAATTAAAAATTAATTCTCTCTTGGCCAGTTTCACAAAGCTTGATTAACTTAATCGTGATTAAATTTGAAATCTAGAAATATAATTGGATAAAATTTCAAGTCTCTTAATTCTCAGCCAATGAAATATCTGGATTTCTATTTAATCATGATTAAGTTAATCAGAACTTAATCAAGCTTTGTGAAACCGGCCATCTCTCTCTCCTTCTCTCTCCCAGCTCAAAGCTCCAGCGCCCACTAGGGGGTGGTACCGCTCCCGTTGGGAACCTATGATCTAAAGCTTGCACTATGCGCCCGATGTACCATGTGTCACATTCAGTGTCTACCATAAAGTTGGATCCATATGGGAAAGTCTTTAATATTCTGATTGGAAAAAGACATTGTGAGGCAATCACCTCTGCTTCCAAAAATACTTGCAATAAGCCATGTCAAAGTTGGCAGGTGACATTTCTATATTTAATCAATTTCTAATAATCTCGAGACAGATGGCACACGTTTTAAATAATCGTTTATTTAAACATTTTAATCATGGTACAATAGTATATTATTATATGAGTTGTATAAGACGGTCTATTGTAGCTCAAGTTGTTTGGGACACGACGAGAGAAGCGAGGAGTGTTCCAAAGGAATGAGTGCTACAATACGTCTATAAAACAAGTATAATATACTATTTTTTTATACTTTGCGTCATTAGTTTGATATAGAAATTGTAAATTCAAGCTATTAAAAGCATTGTATTACAATCTAGTGATTTTTGCGTTTAACATGTGGTAAAGCTATAACATGACTTTTCACGTTTTGTGTGGTTAGAATGTGTCAAAATTAAATGTGTTTATATGTAATATAAAACAAATGTTACCAAACTTACAAAACACATAGTCCCCAAAAACGATGTTATAATACCTTCTATTATGAAATCCTTTTCGGTGTCACAATGTGCCCATTGTGAACGCAATGCACAAAAATAAAGATTTTGGGGTTAGAATTTAGTCTTTCATTAGTACTAAATGACAGCTTAGGAATTTTTCATTTTTATGAAAGTGGATTGCCAGTTATAGCGACTGTAGAGTTGTAGTTGCGAAAAAAGCTTTTATGTTATTAAGTTACAAATTGTCCTTAATTAGTAGTTAATTATGGCTTTATTATTATTTTTTGTTCGAAGTGAGTGCTAGCTTGAGCTCAAGCTAGCAGCTCCAATTTTGAAATGCGAATTGTGTCTAAATGGTTTTAGCCACAAAAAAGATTAGTTTTTTTTGGTACTTTGTCTTTAATTAGCACTAAATTACAGGAGGGTTTTTTCGTTTTGCTTGAGTGGGAGTGTTCGCTTTATTGACGTATTCACTTACCGATTCTCAAAATGCCGTTTTTGGTAAAAGTACTGATAATAAGTATGAATAACTATCGAATTTCCCGCAAATTAATGATGGCACCACTTCTACTATATTCGATTTCGACGACTGCGATGATGATTGCGGGATTGCGAAAGATTTCGCTGATTGCCAATAAAGACTGCGAGATTTCTGATGATTTCCTTGTGATTGCTAAGAATTGCGTGCGATTGCCGCCAAAATGTACATGTATTGCGGCGAGTGGTTGACCCCTCGGTCTGGAACTATCGAAATAAATCTTTTATTAAATATTTTTGAGAAAAATCCTCAAACACGTCGATTTTTATCTTAAAGGAGACATATTTTAGTGTAATCGTTATTTGTAAATCGTCTTTTGTTTCCGAGTTATGACAATAACTAATTTCTTTAAACGGAAACCCTAATTTTCTATGATGGATTTGGAAAGATAATGTAATGCTAAGATCAAATATGCTAAAAAAGTATGATACTGTATTAAGAAATTTCAAAGATAATTACTTTTAAAGTTTTAAACCAAAAATTTAAAAACAATCAAGAGTTCCGAGTTTTAATAAAAAAAATAATTCTTTGAAGAACTGTCATAAGTTTAACGCTAAGTCACTTGTTACATGGATACTTGATTTTTTTATTAAGAAAATTCAACTCTTGATTGTTATTTAACCAAAGTTCAAATTTTTTGATAAAAAAGCAAGTAGCCATGTAACAATTGACTCAGCGTTAAATTTATGGCAGTTCTTAAGGCAGGTGTGGTGGGATAGTCTAAACCAAAAGTTATGAAGCTTTGCTGTTTTGACAAATAGAAATAATTACATAGGTAGTTTTGTTTCAAATAATGGCTCAAACAATACTAGTTTTATTAGAATGCATCTGAAAGCAGTTTAGTTATTATTTATATATGTTTTTAATTAATTATTAGTCTTTTTAAAGTCAGAGATTAACTTAAGACTGTCTAGTCCAAACTTAAGAACGTGAAAAAAATGACGAAAAAAACAATTCTTCTAACCAGAAATTTCATTCAAGTTTTCTTTTTTATTAGTAAAAATAAAGTAATATTACTATGTAAGCAATAAAAACTAAAGAAATCTCTCTAGAATATAAATAAATTACAAGCTTCTAGAGTAGTGAAAAAGTGACAACGTTGCCTGAATTGGCATCAGTATTTCGTTTGTTGTTCTGATTAAAACAAATTAATGCACTAAATGACGTTGACTCAAGTTTTAAGATTATCTTTGCCAATATGTATATAAAATGATGAATGAAACACTATTTATTCAGATTCATTTAAAACGTAGCAGTAAAAAATTTCAGAATTATGTATCTTTTTATTTAATACAACTGGTTTTGTTTTCGAGATGTAAATTACGAGCGGCCAATGGTGCTGCATGTAGCTATATAAAGCATTTAAGTTTCCCGCTCGTTTGTCGCAATGCGACGTTTTTACTTTGTGAGCTATATCAAGCGTTCAATCGACAAATTCTTTGTATTAATTTTTTTTTGCTGAAAGTATCTTTCTAATAAAGTTGAAACTTTAACGAAACAATCTTACAACGTTTTTACGTGAAATGTTTTAGTGTTAATTTTATTTTATCATTCTTTATGAAGTTATTATAATAAACATATCAACAACTTACCATTTTGCATAAGATCGCGTGTTATTTTTAAATGCAATTTATGCCTAAACAAACTTCCTAAACATTAAAGATTTTTCAGAAAGTAATTTTCTGCATTAAAATTTATCAACTGCGATAATTTCTTTTACATTTTCATCATTTTTCTGTACAGCCACAACTTCCTTAAAAGAATTTTTAATTTTGTTGGAACTCTTGATTATTTTTTAATTTTTGTTTTAAAACTTTAAAAGCAATTATCTTGGAAATTGCTTTCCAAATCCATCATAAAAAATTAGGGTTTCCATTTAAAAATATTTTCGCTATCGCCATAACTCGGAAACAAAAGATGATCTGCAAATAACAATTACACTAAAATATGTCTCATTTAAGATAAAAATCGACGTGTTCTAGGATTTTTCTCAAAAATATTTAATAAAAGATTTATTTCGATAGTTCGATACTTTATGAGTTACTATTACAAAACTAATAATTTTGAGTATAATTAAAAGTGAAACTTGTCAAATAATTACTGATAATGACTACCGGGTCTCAGTAAGATGATATTTTATCAAATTTGACAAAATCTATTTTTCACCAACCTTTAGTACACAACCCATTCGGTTTTTAACAATATCCGCCATACTTATGTATAATGTACTATGTGCGTTATGTAATACTACAATACGAATACTTACATCAAACAACACGACAATGTTAACAATAATTACAAACGATAAAACCCAAACAACTAAGCGAAGATCTATAGATGCACAAGCTATCCAAATTTGAAACCAAATAATTATTTCTGTATTAAGAAATTTGCTTATATGCGTTCGGTGACAAATAACAGTGCCGACAAAAAAACGTTATACTATAATTTCAGTAAGTACAAACTGTATTATGTAGTTCCGCGAAGTAAAAGTAGAAAAAAGCAGAAGGGTTTATTGTTTACTAAAATCCTTTGCATTTGCTGCTATTCCTAAATTTCCTTTTTGTAAGTATCTTTTGAAACAAGTCGAACAAATAAATAATTTTATCATGATGAAATCATTTTACTGTTAAAATTACGTTTGGGACTTCCTGTATTTATCTGTGAATTAAAAGATTAAAAAGATCATACAGAAGCTAACCAGCCGTTATTTTTATGTTGAAAGAATTTGAAGACGAAAGAATTAAACAAAAAAGTATAAGTAATAAAATATCGGATATTTAGATACATGTACGATGTAAAAATCCCAAGTAATGTTTAATAAAATAACAAATACATGTTAATAAGACTTTCTTTTAAACGCTTCTTTTGTATGGTTATGATTACACTTTTTCGGTTACGGTTTTCAAAGGTTTAGAACTTCTGGAATCTTAGTCCACATTTCTATAGATTCATACAGTGAAATAGGCGGCAACAATGAAGCACAAATTCCCATAAGAAATACATTGGCTATCTTTCCTTCACTGTAGTCCCAACGTGAGACGGACAATAGATACAATACACACAAAAACTAAATATCTAACACTTCTAATAAAGGAGAATTAATAAACTCAGTTTGTTCATTCATTAAAGGTACTATGCGTTTATGATTGTATATTTCAAAAGCTTCTAAAATATCTAATTTGTGTTTGTTGTTGCAAAAATGTAAGAATTTAATGTTGTTTTGATGAATAATTGGGTGGTTCTGTTCCAAAATGTGTTTGGCATAATTAGATTTTTCTGAATGTTTATGTCTATAAGAGCGTACATGTTCTTTGTATCGTATGTCGCTGTAATTTCTAATTGTTTGTCCAATATAAATGATATCAAATGACATTTCATGTCGAAACAATATTGTCGGGTTAAGAATCTAATAAAACTTGTGAAACTTTAATTAATCTTTGCATTTATATTATATTTCATAAAAAAACAATGTTATCAAATTATTTTTATAAGATTACGTATAATAAGATTATTATTTATTTACTTAATTATTTTTTATTTATTAAATTTGTAATATTTAATTAACTTAAAACTACCAGAACGGTAATGCAGGTTCAAATATACTACATATACTTGCATATAAGCAGCGACTAATTTGCTTACTGCACTGCACTTAGCATTTTCGTTAGCGGGTGGTGCACTGTGGTGATGGTGAAATTAGATGCTGGGTGCTCAGATAAATTTGATTATTTATTCCTTTTAGTGTTAATTAAGTTTACCTATTAAACACTGTATATCTGGGAATGATACTGAATTTAAGAAAATTGTATTACTTTCACTTATATTAATTAGAATTATTTTATGAATATGGAAATAGTTGTATTTAGTTTGATTCTATGCAAAGTTAAAATTGCTTATCGGGTGACTGCAAATTCGACTGGTTCGGTAAAAGGTCTTAGTATTTCCGAGAACTTCGAATCGCATCATTTCTGTTTGTAAATTATTAGGGAAAGAATTTTTTGCACACAGAAAAAAATATAAATTGCTGATAAAAACAGACAAAATCCAGAACTTGAAGTCTACGAAAATTTGTGGCTGTTGTCCTTACCTTCGTTTTAATTATGAAAAAGGTGTTTGGAATAAGTCTGAATTTTCCAATTTATTCACATATTTGAGGTGCATTATTACTTTTTTTAATAAATATAATCTGCTATCACAAATTACATAAAGTATAAAGCGAACAGTTCTTATTTAAAAAATCTTTTATAAGCCTAATAATTATGATACTGTTTTTACTGTACCTAAGTATAGTAAAATCTAAATCATTATTGTTTACCTTGCTTGCACTACTGAAATTGCAAAAAACGACTATACATGTGAAACAAGAATGCCTGCCATAGCTGGAGAAATTTCTAAAAAAATAAATAAGGCTATTTCTGCATTGTCATAATATACAGAATCATGTATACAAAATATGGTATTATAAAAATGGTCAAGCAACCAGTTAATTGTTTTTTGGACCACTTCATTTGGATTGACCCTGAAACGAGTACTTTAATCTTACTTTTAGTTTCTTCAAGCAGGCTTAAGATCATCAAACAAGATCCAGGAGTTCAGGCTACTTCCTTCCCAAAAAAGAAAAGAAACTTCTATTCTGGTTACCAATGACAAATTTTATTTCTTCGAGTTTTTTATTTTTTAATTTCACTCTCCATGGATAGTTTCCATAAAATTTTAAGATTTAATTATAGATAGATTCATTTATTCAATAGTATGTAAAATCAGATCACAAGGTATATGTAAATAAAGAAAGCTATGAATGTATTTTATGAGCATTTTAGCTATGAATATAAAAGTATACTTTATAAGTAAAAATAATTTTTAAACATTTAATTCTTGAGATGACACAGTGTAATATAATGGAATGTAATGTGTAATGAAAATCAAATAAGTTTTGACATGTTTTGTGCCATTGTGTTATTGTCAATAATCATGATTCCACTCATTTTATTATGTATAAAAATTACTTGCAATTAGGAAAGTCTGATGGGTTAATGAAACCAGTCACAGGAACAAAAATTGAATCGAAATTCTATAGGTTACTATAGGTACTCTCTTATTTTTACCCATTAGAAACTCGGAGTTCCATTTTTATTTTTAAACCCATAAAAATCTTGTAATCAAATTCATACTGTTCTATGAATTTTTATATTTTTACAAACATAATTAAAACTCTCAAAAAAATATGCAATATTATTATTACACACAACTCATTTCATATTCAGTCATACAATAAAAAAACTAATTAAATCTGCATGCTTGCACCTAAGTGAAAGTTTTCATGAGTAACCAATTTAAATTACCACAAAAATAATAATTGTTTAATCCTCTATTATAAATTGAAATAATTTTTAGTGAAATCTACATTATGCTCAATAATTACTGGTTGAAAAGTAGCAATTTTAAAATATCAATTTATAAATCCATTGTTGTATCTAAACCGAAAAAACCAATACTGTTTAAAATTAAAATCGTACCGCAAAGAATCATACTTTTTATAAGACAAAATCTTTACACTTCATCTAAATTCAATTACAAATATGGTGAAAAAAATTTAAGTGAAGGTTAAATTCCATGAAATAATAAAAACTGGTTTAGCTTCATCTCTCTTTTTTTTAATTGTTAATTACCTGGGAAATCTTGAATATTAAATAATTACATAATTGCGCAAAATAAACAGTAGGTAATATGAAATGTTTTTTAAAGATAAGATTATAGTACTGACAACTTCACTTACAGGTGAAGAATCATGTTTATGGAAATTGGTTGTTAATTGCTCCTTATAGTTAACACTTAAGTGGGTATCACTTCGGCAATGTTCTCGCTTGGTTTGAGGTCTCGGTGATGGTCTTGGACTACTGCGAGGGCTCGTGTTGGGGCTTGTAGACCTAAAAAACAAAAACCAAACAATCGACTGTTACTTAATGAAATCCTTGCTTAGGTGAAATAAAAGAAAACTAACTTAGGATTTTCTGTAGTAGTTTCATTCTGTGAATGATTCATTTTCAAATGTGTTTCTGAATTCACCATTTCTTTATTATATCCACACTACATTAAATTGTAATCTTTAAACAAAAAACATTTTTTTCATGTGAGTAAAAATAAATTTTTAATAACAAAAACATTAAAACATACATTTTTCATAAAATGGTTACAGTTGTACATTCCAGCGTTTTTGTAATTTACATCATTCACTATAAGTAATTATCTAATTTAGGTTAACCGACTATAATATCTCTACATTATTTTTTTGTATTTATGCATGATGAACAACTGACAATCGACCGCCTCGACAATGTCACGATTATGAACTGAACAGAAAAGCGGACCGACAATATTTAAACGCGGCAACAGTGTCTTCGTACAACAACAAACTCCCACTCTACAATAAAAAAAGGCTTGAAGGAGCCGAAATTTGCTAAAAAACTATTTACACTACAATTAACCACCTTAAAATGTTAAGCAGCGCATGGTGCAGATATTTTTAGAAATTGTTTTTATTTTAGTGTGCAAACACGTGCTAATAATATTAAAAAATAGTTGAGATAGTTTTCAGATGGTATAATAATTAATCAGTGGCGTATCAATATAAATGAAATAATGCGATAGTATAGAATCAAATAGCGATGATAATAGATAACGATGGCCCTCTTGTATGATTGAAAGCCATAAAAGATGGTCATGCAGGTGTGCAGATTGTGCTGTGAACGGATAAGGATTAATACACAAAACGATGGAATATGTATATTCGCACCAATCAATCATGTATATGAGAAGCATACATATTAAATGCTTTTATGATAGAAAATTAACATTTAAAGGTATATATTTCATAAACATTTAAAATACAAATAAAGCCCAGCATGATTAGTGATATTCACTAAATGTTTCATTTTTGAGCAATCAATCTATAACTTAATCTCCCTTGATTAGGTGTTTAAATAAAAAATTGCATGAGATTTATCGAGATATTTTTAATTATTGGAATGTGTCAATATTCATACTTCACAAAGGGCTTTGACCTGAAACTAACGAAATAGATTCCAACAAATGTTAAATAAGTATACATCTGGATAGACGTCAAGGGTATCAAAAGTACCGAAGAACGGATCGAGATTATTTTATTGCTTTTTACAGGGACCATTAGCCTCTTTGGGTCATTCAGTAGAATAAAAACGTGTTACTGTGGAAGTGCAAAATCTTTTCTACATTTTAGATAATTCCTTTATTCGTTTGCTAATTTTTGTTCAGTTATCTCAGTTGTACGTAATTTTACTTTCACGGATTAGTAACTTTTGGAAATTTCTATTTTTAGCATTAGGCAAGTTTTGCCTTTTGCATATATTATACTTACGTGTGTAGTAAATCTATAAAATTAAATCCTAATTTGATAGAGTTAACGTTCTTTTTAAAATAATAATCAAAAATGCTGTTTAAAATCGTCTATTAATAAAGAAAAGATTATTTACAATGCATTTAATTAAAAACACTATAACTATAAACTATTTAACAAACTATTAAAAATGCTAGGTATTTAAAAATTTATTTGAGGACTATATAATAGTAATTTATTGTATAAGGGTTTTAGATAGCATTTTATTCACGCAAGAATGTTTAAACGAGAGAGCTTGCTCGAGCGTTTACTTTCTTAAGTGAATAAAATGCATCTAAAACCCGTATGCAATACAATGTTTTATCCACAATCACACTCATTTAGAATCAGAATTGCCGAATTTTATCAAAAAATTATTTGACATTTTACTGCGACGGCGGATGTTACCTTGAAAATCATTATTCGTGTTCCATTTGTCGTGGTACCTTTGCTTTACTGGTTGCTAGTGTGTTCAACAATCATTATAATTCCATGTGTTTTATGTATAGAAACCCTAGAGTTTTATAAACCACATTATACGTTGGCAAGGAGTTTAATTATTACCTTATTATATAGTGATTGTGGATAAAAACTATTTATGTATTAACTGATTATTCAGAGTACATTTCACTATGCCGGTCAAACATTAACTGTCCCCTTCTACTCGCGACTCAATTTATATCTTTCATACGATGACTCATACATCTAGAATGTTCGATGACGTGTCGATGAGTCATACTTGCAGGTGTTGATTGATGAGTCATACATGCAGGTGTTATTGATGAGTCATATAGTTGATGACTCATACATCTAGAATGTTTGATGACGTCATATGTGGGTTTACTATTCGTTACAACAGTTTATGTACATAAAAAATCGAATTAGTATATTACATCTTGGAATATCAAGATAAACTCGTGAAGATTTAAAAATGGTAAAATAAATCTTGGAACTATTTTACAGTAGTATTCTTTGAAAGAATCTAACCCACATTTTTACTTACTAATTCATTCAGTGTCCTCGAATATTAAAATGAATTCTTGGAAATTTAAAAAGGGTGAAATAATTCTTGGAACTTTTTTATAGTAGTATTCTTTGAAAGAATTTAACCCACATATTTACTTACTAACCTTTTTTAGGAACTGTTACTCGTTACCATAGCAATTTGGTACTAATACAAAAAGTAATCTGAGATTGTGTATGAACTATTTTCCGCGGTGCTCTAAAAGATTTTTTTATAGCAATAATGCGAAGTGATAAATAGAAGTTTTCATTTAAATAATATTCATTTATCTTTTCTATGACAATATTAAAATATTAAATTAAGTATAGACATAAAAAACAAATTCGACATTTCTGTTAAAATTTTAGTTGCTGCTCGGAACGACGTCGAAAAAACAAAAACCAATCCTAACCTCTAATTTAACGGTAAACACATGTCTTAGACAAAGCCTGTCGAAATCTCTTCGAATTTTCGACAAAATGGGAGGGAGATTATACATTTGTAAGTATTTCTTAATGATTCTTCTTGAAATTCTTGGAACTATTTTATAGTAGTATTCTTTGAAACACATATTTACTTACTATCCTTCTCCTAGAATATTAAAATGAATTCGTGATAATTTAATAAGGGTGAAATAATTCTTGGAACTACTTTATAGTAGTATTCTTTGAAAGAATTTAACCCACATATTTACTTACTCACCTTCATTCATGGCCTCCAATATTAAAATAAATTCGTGGAAATTTAAAAAGGGTGAAATAATTCTTGGAACTATTTTATAGAAGTATCCTTTGAAAGAATTTAACCCATATATTTACTTACTAACCTTCATTCATTGTCCTCGAATAATAAAATGAATTCGTGGAAATTTAAAATGGGTGAAATAATTCTTGGAACTACTTTATAGTAGTATTCTTTGAAAGAATTTAACCCACATTTCTACTTGCTAATCTTCATTCATTGTCCTGGAATATTAAAATGAATTCGTGGAAATTTAATAAGGGTGAAATAATTTTTGGAACTATTTTATAGTAGTATTCTTTGAAAGAATATAACTCACATATTTACTTACTATTCTTTATTCATTGTCCTCGAATATTAAAATAAGTTCGTTGTTATTTAAAAAGGGTGAAATAGTTCTTGGAACTATTTTATAGTAGTATTCTTTGAAAGAATTTAACCCACATTTCTACTTGCTAATCTTTATTCATTGTCCTGGAATATTAAAATGAATTCGTAGAAATTTAATAAGGGTGAAATAATTCTTGGAACAATTTTATAGTAGTATTCTTTGAAAGAATTTAACCCACATTTCTACTTGCTGACCTTTATTCATTGTCCTAGAATATTAAAATGAATTCGTGGAAATTTAAAAAGGGTGAAATCATTCTTGGAACTAATTTATAGTAGCATTCTTTGAAAGAATTTAAGCCACATTTCTACTTGCTAACCTTTATTCATTGTCCTAGAATATTAAAATGAATTCGTGGAAATTTAAAAAGGGTGAATTAATTCTTGGAACTATTTTATAGAAGTATTCTTTGAAAGAATTTAACCCACATATTTACTTACTCACCTCCATTCATTGTCCTCCAATATTAAAAAAAATCATGAAAATTTAAAAAGGGTGAAATCATTCTTGGAACTATTTTATAATAGCATTCTTTGAAAGAATTTAACCCACATTTTTACTTGCTAATCTTTATTCATTGTCCTAGAATATTAAAATGAATTCGTGGAAATTTAAAAAGGGTGAAATAATTCTTGGAACTAATTTATAGTAGTATTCTTTGAAAGAATTTAACCCACATATTTACTTACTCACCTCCATTCATTGTCCTCCAATATTAAAAAAATTCGTGGAAATTTAAAAAGGGTGAAATCATTCTTGGAACTATTTTATAGTAGCAATCTTTGAAAGAATCTAACCCACATATTTACTTACTAACCTTCATTCATTGTCCTGGAATATTAAAATGAATTCGTGGAATTTTAAATTGGGTGAAAACATCTTGGGACAATTTTATAGTAGTATTCTCCGAATGAATTTAACCCATATATTTTCTTACTAACCTTCATTCATTGTCCTCGATTATTAAAATGAATTCGTGGAAATTCAAAAAGGCTGAAACAATTCTTGGAACTATTTTATAGTAGTATTCTTTGAAAGAATTTAACCCACATTTCTACTTGCTAATCTTTGTTCATTGTCCTGGAATATTAAAATGAATTCGTGGAAATTTAATAAGGGTGAAATAATTCTTGAAACAATTTTATAGTAGTATTCTTTGAAAGAATTTAACCCACATTTCTACTTGCTAACCTTTATTCATTGTCCTAGAATATTAAAATGAATTCGTGGAAATTTAAAAAGGGTGAATTAATTCTTGGAACTATTTTATAGAAGTATTCTTTGAAAGAATTTAACCCACATATTTACTTACTCACCTCCATTCATTGTCCTCCAATATTAAAAAAAATCGTGGAAATTTAAAAAGGGTGAAATCATTCTTGGAACTATTTTATAATAGCATTCTTTGAAAGAATTTAACCCACATTTCTACTTGCTAATCTTTATTCATTGTCCTAGAATATTAAAATGAATTCGTGGAAATTTAAAAAGGGTGAAATAATTCTTGGAACTAATTTATAGTAGTATTCTTTGAAAGAATTTAACCCACATATTTACTTACTCACCTCCATTCATTGTCCTCCAATATTAAAAAAATTCGTGGAAATTTAAAAAGGGTGAAATCATTCTTGGAACTATTTTATAGTAGCAATCTTTGAAAGAATCTAACCCACATATTTACTTACTAACCTTCATTCATTGTCCGGGAATATTAAAATGAATTCGTGGAATTTTAAATTGGGTGAAAACATTCTTGGGACTATTTTATAGTAGTATTCTCCGAATGAATTTAACCCATATATTTTCTTACTAACCTTCATTCATTGTCCTCGATTATTAAAATGAATTCGTGGAAATTCAAAAAGGCTGAAACAATTCTTGGAACTATTTTATAGTAGTATTCTTTGAAAGAATTTAACCCACATTTCTACTTGCTAATCTTTGTTCATTGTCCTGGAATATTAAAATGAATTCGTGGAAATTTAATAAGGGTGAAATAATTCTTGAAACAATTTTATAGTAGTATTCTTTGAATGAATTTAACCAATATATTTTCTTACTAACCTTCATTCATTGTCCTCGATTATTAAAATGAATTCGTGGAAATTTAATAAGGGTGAAATAATTCTTGGAACTATTAAATAGTAGTATTCTTTGGAAGAATTTAACCCACATACTTACTTACTAACCTTCATTCATTGTCCTCGAATATTAAAATGAATTCGTGGAAATTCAAAAAGGCTGAAACAATTCTTGGAACTATTTTATAGTAGTATTCTTTGAAAGAATTTAACCCACATTTCTACTTGCTAATCTTCATTCATTGTTCTGGAATATTAAAATGAATTCGTGGAAATTTAATAAGGGTGAAATAATTTTTGGAACTATTTTATAGTAGTATTCTTTGAAAGAATATAACTCACATATTTACTTACTATTCTTCATTCATTGTCCTCGAATATTTAAATGAATTCGTTGTTATTTAAAAAGGGTGAAATAGTTCTTGGAACTATTTTATAGTTGTATTCTTTGAAAGAATTTAACCCACATTTCTACTTGCTAATCTTTATTCATTTTCCTGGAATATTAAAATGAATTGGTGGAAATTTAATAAAAGTGAAATAATTCTTGGGACAATTTTATAGTAGTATTTTTTGAAAGAATTTAACCCACATTTCTACTTGCTAACCTTTATTCATTGTCCTAGAATATTAAAATGAATCCGTGGAAATAATTCTTGGAACTATTTTATAGTAGTATTCTTTGAAAGATTTTAACCCACATATTTACTTACTAACCTTTATTCACAGGATAATATTAAATGAATATGTAGAAATTTAAAAAGGGTAAAATAATTCTTGGAACTATTTTTAGTAGTATTCTTTGAAAGAACCTAACCCGAATTTTTACTTGCTATCCTTCATTCATTGTCCTCGAATATTAAGTGGAGTGCGCCTATAAGTGACAAATGACATAATCCGGCCCTATTCAGCACATTTTTCTTCGATGCGATTTCTCGTTTATCGATGCGTTAACACAAAAACTGTACTAAGTATTGCAGTTTTAAATCTTGGGTTTAAGTTTATACAAGTAAAGCTGGGTGGTCAGATATGAAAATAGCTCAAAACCGCCTATTTTACATGTTATTAACAGGGGTGGAATTTCCCCCATATTCGGCTAACTTCTCTAGGGTCAGTCATATGACCATAATAATCGGTGCTATGAGGGTACAAGGGAGGCTCCGCTACCTTCAATAACAGGACCCTAGTCAATGCATTTGCAGAACAATGAATATCAGTGAAAATAGCAACGGAACCTTCGTTTAACCGAAAACCGATAAAACTAAAACAAATATCCGTTATTAGATAAAATTTTGGAAATGACATAGATATACAAAAAATACAAAAGGAGGCTGTAAACAAGCCGACATCGTTAGAAATACAAAACTGACAAATAGCATAGACGAATCAAAAACAACGTTGATAACTTTGGCAATAGATAAGCACACAAAACGGAAAGCAATTCATGAAAACATGGAAAAAGAAGTCAAAAGATAGACAGAAACAAAGGATGAGAAAAATAAAATAAAAAACCGGAAAACGTCTGTATACTGCGGCAGATCATTAAAAAAATATTAAAGAAGCGAGAGGGAGAGAAAGTGCTCATTTATGCTTCATAAACTTACTTAAAGCTTTTGACAGAGTAAATAGATAAGACAGAAAAAATGCTGATTAAAACAAGAGTACACGGTAATATTGTAACGTTCTTTTTTTAAAATAATAACAAAAATGCTGTTTAATCGTCTATTCACAAGAGAGATATTATTTACATACACTAATTAAAACACTATAATTATAAACTATTTAACGAACTTAAATGATAGATATTTAGAAACTTAAAGTAAATTATAAAAGAACTATTTATTCACTAATATATTTGATTACTAATTACACAGAGCACATTTCAATACGCCGCCGGTTAAACACTAACTGATCCCTTCTCTTGGGCGACGGTGGTTTTTATACCACCCATCTTCATTTACTCGAATATTCTAGATTAGGCTGGTTGATGTATTGTGTTTTGCTCTGTTATCCATGATTCATACATGCAGCTGTTGATGAGTCACGTCGATGAGTCCTGTCGATGAGTCATGCAGTCTCGAATGTTCGACGGCGGCGAATTTTCCTCATTTGTTACAATATAATAAGAAGATAAGGTAAGATAATAATAAAAATACAAAAACACGAAGAGTTACGTAAGAACACAATACAAAAAATCCCAGCTGCTCGAGATCACTTAAGGCTATTGGACAAGGTTGCATACTTAGCCCAATGCTATTCTCACTTGTCCAAAGAAGCAAGTAGTTCTACGAAGTAGGCTCTTGAAAAATGGGAAAAGTCAAAGTTTCAGAAGTCTGTTACACCGACGGCATTGTCTTCGCAAAAATAAAACAATAGTTATAAGCAGGAGATAAACAAACGCACACTTAGTTTAGAAGATGAATAGTTAAAACAGAATTAATCAGAGTTAGTTAGAAAAATTTAAATAGTCAGACTTATAATGATATAATAACTCAAAATGGATGAAGAAATAATAGAAAACACACGTTTTTAACAGCATCTAGAATATACAATATTGATCAAGAAGAAAATATCAACTGAAGTGAAAGTAATAAACTGCAAATAGAGTACAATAAAAAGTAGCAGTCACGATATTGAAATACAGTTTGGAAACATCGGTAACTAACGAAAACCATCGTAATAAGAAGCTATTATGTTTCAAATACGGTTTCTAAGAAAGACCAACGACAAAATAATCTTGGATAAAACTAGAAATACGGCATCTATACACGGTGTTGCACTGAAGATTCCTATCTTCTGAAAAGGTGATAATACTCGTTAAATAGGAACAAAAGCCCTTATACCGTTTTTGATTTTACGTACATCGAGAAAAACTTGCTAAAAAGATTGGGAACTGCGGAAAATAATAGTCAAAGCAAACTGTGACGTCACATAGCATCAGGTGCATCAATGTATCAGATATCACGTTGAAAATGCAGTTAGGTACATCCAGCATTAGCTCCAACTGTGATTCTTAAACTAGTCACCACCAACAACAATTTTATAACGGTTATTATTTAAGATAGGCACTAATGATATTAAGCTTTTTTGTTGCGTTTTATGTGTACTATCACCTGTTCAGACGTTACGAATCTTAACTGAGACACCCTGTATACAGTGCTATTAAATGAAAATGCAATATACTGTAACGTTCTTTCTAAAAATAATAATACAAGTGCTGTTTAAATCGTCTATTCACAAACAAATATTTATTTCTATACACTAATGAATACACTATAAATTAACGCTATGATTATAAACCATTAAAAACTATTATTTACAGACTATGAATTTCTAATACAACATTTATATTCACTATTTATTTTGTAATACACAGTTAATGACTTGCTGTTGACTGACTCTCTTTTATCCGCAATCCGCTTTTATATCCTCATATAAACGCACCAGAAGTCGCTGGAACCTTCTATGTATTCTAGAAAATGCTAGAATAAACCGCGTCTGATTTACATGCTTGTGCGATGCGTCATTCTCTCGAAGGCGGCAGAACACACCACCTGTCGCTCGAAAAGAGGTTCGTTCCTTTTCTCTCCCGTTACAATACTCTATTACTCTAAAGTAGATTTTTCTCTATTTACCAATTCCGGATAATATTTCTTGCCATCACGCCTTAGAATTTGAAGCCGCAAAGCAAGCGTCCCGAGGCCACGGGCGAGTTCGGACCGTTGCGGAAGAACAGGAAGGTCCCAAAGATCGCGTAGAGGAGTTACTAATGAGAGTTCTTCAGAAGGAAGAGAGTTCTAAAAAGAATCTTCAAGAAGTTCGAGGACCCCGTTGCTGAAACTGCGGCGAACAAGGGCACATACGACGCCGTTGCCCTAAACCAAAACAAGTTCAGCCGTCGGAAAACTAAAGAGGGTCGACGAGAAGGGGCGAACGCTAACCTTGAGTGGAGGTGCTCCCGAGATCACCATCCATGCCGTAACATCGAAGAATCACACCGGCAGTCTGTACATAGATGAGAAATTTGCTATCCGAACTGTTCCACTACTTATTGATACGGGAGCGAAAAAATCCAGCATACGCCCTGACGTTCTACGAACAAGTATGAAGTTGTTACCGACAACTGCTCAACTCCGTACAGCGACAGGTGAAGTAATACCAACACGCGGAATCGTGAAGATGAAACGTGGCATTGGAAGTGAAGAGCGTGATCATGAGGTGCTGGTAGCCGATATCACTGACGACTTCATCTTGGGAATGGACCTCCTGAGAAAATTTGGTTTTACGTTGGACTTGAAGGAGGGTGTTTTGAAGGTCGGTGAAAGTAAAGACAGTACCGGTGAGGTTTATGAACGTTAATGTGAATCCCGTGACATTGAAGAAGTGCAGCTTTGTGGGACAGTGTGTGCCAGTATTCCGAGTAGCCAGGTGTATGGCTGATGTTCCAAAACCATTGCCCAAAGACCATGGTGGAAAATTAGTGGATATGGTTATTAGTTCGTGCGACCTTAATAGCTCTTAATATAATAAGATCTTAATATAATGAAATAAGTACAGGGTTTGATTCACCGATACCAAGATATCTTCGCTCTTGACAATAGACAGAAGGGATGAACCGATCTAGTGCCACATAAAATCAATACAGGGAACTCTAGGTCAATCAGTCAGCAACCGAGATGTTTACCTTTACCAAGACGAACAGAAACCGAGAAAATTAAATTAATTATTAGATATGGAAGAACAAGGGGTCATCGAGCCATCCAGCAGTCCATGGGTATCACCGGTAGTCCTGGCCAGCAAGAAGGCCGGGTCAACGAGATTTTGTGTGGACTATCGGCAGCTCAATAATGTGACCAAGAAAAGCAGCTATCCCTTATCACCTATCGACGACACGTTAGATACACTGTTTAGTTCACGATAATTTTCGACTTTAGACTTAAAAAGTGCTTGTTGGCAAGTTGAAGTAGAACCTAAAGACCGGGAGAAGACCGCGTTCACTATTGATTCCGGAATACGGCAGTTCACGGTTATGCCTTTCGGCCGAAAGGCATAACCAGCAGCCATCGAAATGCCGATGCTCTTTCAAGAAGACCCTGTTCGACTGATTGCCGTGATTGCTTACGTCTGGAAGAGAAGATTTGCCAGATATTAAGAACTACCATCGTCAACGACAATTGGTTGTCGGAAGAATTACAACGACAGCAGGAGGCTGATCCCGAATTAAAAATGGTACTGGAATGGAAGCGTGTGGAAGAAAGGCCTGCCTGGGAAGCCGTCAGCCCTTGCAACAAAACCCTACAAGCATATTGGGCCCGGTGGGAGTCTTTGAAGGTGGAAAACCGTCTCCTAAAGCGAGTGCTGGAGAATGAAGATGTTCATTTGAAGATGTTCCATTTGTCGTCAACGACAAATGGAACAGTTCGTGGTTCCAAGAAGCCGAATGACAACAGTATAACATCTCCTGACGGTGCCTCAAGAGGACATTTCGGCGTGAAGAATATTCTGGAAAAAGTTAGGGAACATTTTTATTGGGTCAATTGTAAAGAAGACGTGAAAGAGTGCCGTAAATGCGAACTATGTGCCACTGGTAACGGTCCCTTAGGAAAACGAAGAGCACCTATGAGGCAGTAAAATGTGGGTAGTCCTCTGGAAAGGATAGATATAGACATTACCGGACCATTTCCTGAGATCGACGATGGGAATAAATACCAAACCAGGAAGCCGCGACTGTTGCTGACGTACTGGTCAAGATGTTAGTTTAGTCGCTTTAGAGTGTTCCTGGAGCTGCACTCGGACCAAGGCCGTAATTCTGAGTCTACACTCTTTGGAGAAGTCTGTCGATTGGATTATTCGCAAGACTCGGACCACACAGTTACATCCGCAGTCCGATGGAATGGTAGAACGCATGAATCGGACAATGGGCAAATATTTGGCCAAGGTCGTCTCCGATCATCAACGAGACTGGGTTCAATATCTGCAGATAGCTGATCGTGCATCGGTTCACGAAACAACCGGACAGTCACCAGCATCTGTTTGGACGCCAGTTAGGGTTACCGTGTGATCTGGAATTTGGATCTCCACCTCCAGAGTAGGAGGTAGCCGGGAATGATTATGTCGTCAACTTAAAGAAGAAGTTGGAGGATATTCACGACCGAACCCGAAACAATAGCCGAATCGCGAGTGACCGAATGAAGACTTTGTACGATGTGAGAGCCCAGGAATAAGGGTTTCAACCTGGAGAGCTTGTCTGGTTATACAACCCGCAAAGGCGTCGTGGCTACTCGCCAAAGTTACAGCGAAATGGGGAGAGCCCATACCAGGTGAAGAAACGAATAAATGATTTGATCTATCGCATCCAGAAATTGAAAAGAGGGAAACCAAGGTGATACACACCAATCGTCTGGCGCCCTATGAGGGAAATAATAACGCTGTCCCGGATTGGGAAGATGAGGCTGAAGTGACTGTCAATACAGTAAGACGTGAAGATGATCATCCGACCTTTGGACAATTTATGGCTGCGTTTTCCGGGGCCAGAAAAGCGCGATTCGGAGTTACTACCGAGATGCAACAAGATCTCTTTCAGGTCGCGGTTGATCATTCCATTGTCCACTGTGTCTCCGAGGGCCTCCGCATGGCAAGAGGGATCGCAGTAGTGTTTAGAAATAAATTTGGATAGCTGGGTGAACTTCGAGAACAGAATCCTTTTGTTAGCAAAGTCTTACACTTGCCGAATCATGGACATTCTATTTACTACTTAGTAGCGAAACAGGCTTACTACCAGAAGCCCAGTACGCGAACCTGTGAAGGGCGTTATAGGATTTGAGGACCGAGCTGCTTACCAGGGGCATTAACAAATTGGCAGTTCCCACACTCGGCTGTGGGTGGGACCAGTTGGATTAAAGAATCGTTCGAAACATGTTGGAAGTCATCTCAAGATCGTCAGAAAATCTTGGCCTGTAATTTCGACCCATAGCCCGCGTCAAGGCCAACAAAGAGTGTAGGCTGTTACTTCTACCGTAATGGAACGTGTAGTCGAGGTGAAGCCTGCCAATAGCGCCACGACCCTTTCTACAGGAATTAGAGAATAAAACCTTAGAGAAGACGTAAAGAGGGGTGGGGGCAGTGTAATGACCGGGATTAACCCCCTATACGCAGCCGTCGAACATTCCATCCTGGCGGCAGAATGTATGACTCATCGACATGACTCATCGGCAGCTGCACGAAACACAATACACCAGCTAGTCTAATCTAGCGCGTTCTAGATAGATTATATGGGATATATCAATCGCCGCCACGCAAAGAGGAGTCATTAATCAACCAGTGAATTTAAATACGCGCGTCGTGTAATTAGTACGAGATAAATGTTAGAAATAAATGTTGTATTATAAATAAATAATCTGTAAGTAATCTAGTTTAAGTTTGTTAATAGTTAGTTTATAATTGTGTATGTAATTTGTGTTAGTAAAAATATTTCTTTTGTTAATAGTCGATTAAACAGCATTTCTAGTATTATTTAAAAGAACGTTACAATAGTTTTGTTAAATATGAAGTGGCCCCTGAATTGATTGCAGTACTACAATAAAAAAAATCATAATTTGACAACGCCGAACATCATGTTAGATTGTTAGAAATAGATAATCTTAGTGTATGTTTAAAAACACGAGTAATTTGATTTAATGTAATCAAAATTTGAACCTATAACTTGAGCACCTTATATATAGGGTGGAAGCAGATACGATGCGTTAATTTTAAGGGGTGATAGAAGACATCAAAAGGAACAAAAATGTCTGATACAACTTTGTTTTAGAATGCAGTACTTTTTCAGAAAGAAATAATAAAGTGGGAAACTTTAACATCATTTTTCCGCGTTAATAACAGTAGTTTAATTATGGGGCTTAGTCAGCAGATGCATCTCATCTATCACAACAACAAACCTTAATAACATTTTATTGTATGTTCAGTCGTTTCCGCGTAAAACTGAATTCTTTTTACAATTAAAAATTCATTTTACTCAATTAAGAAATGTGACTACCCTGTAAAGTTTGTAATAAAATCTGCCCGATAAAGTTGCTGATGTAGGATGTAGTTTGTTGAATTTGGAATAAAGCACGTTTTGTTTACAACCTTAAAATTTAATGAAGAATATTTAGGTCAATGTCTGATCACAGCTATGTAAATAATATCGTTTTAGAGTGAGATAATGCCGAGTTTGTAGTTTGTTAAACTTGAAATAATTTGTCAATAAAGCACGAATTTGTTTATGTAATAACAGTTTTTAACGATTTTATAAGAGCATATATTTTAAAACGATTATTTATCTAATAAAGGTAAATAGGTTGAAAGGTATGTCGATAACGCCTTGTTTTAGCTACATTAATAAAATATTTATTTTTGTTAAAGAATGTGCACCGTTTCCAATGGAAATGTAGGTCAATAATTTTTGTCTTATTACAGTTGGTTTGTTATGAATCGACGTGTTTATTAAGCACGTACTGTATTTTGTTTACTGAAGAACCAAGATCAAGACGCAGCTGTAGAATGCGATTATACTTAAGCGAGGTTGCCAGATATGGCAATGGCTCTTTCTAAATTACTCGAAAGCTAATTAACATAGAAAAAGAACTAGGATAATGGGCCCTACGGGCCTAAGCACTTAAGTATGATAGAAATAGCATTTATCGATTTTTTTTAAAGTAGGCCAGTATTTACATGACCTACATAAATCTCCAATCGATTCTCTATCGATAGAGCACATATTAGTACCAAATAACACTCAATAGCACTAAATAGTACGATAGAATCAGCATTTATCGATTTTTTAAAACATAACCTAATTTAAAAAATTTTAAAACATAACCTAATTTAAAAAATTTTCGGTTTAATTAAAAAAATTCGGTCGTGCATTATCCTCGGCAAATTACGCGTCGAATGAGCCCTCCAGCTCTCTCAGAGTCTCTCCAGCCCTTATAGAACGCGAGAATGGGGCTCGGACACACATACAAATCAACTTTAGTAGTATTGGGAGTCGAATGAGCCCAACCCATCTCTAACATGACCTACTTTAAAAAATTTAAAAAATTGTTTCGACAATATTGTCAATTATGTCGAAACAATATTGCCAGGTTAAGAATCCAATAAAACTTCTGAAACCTTAATTAATCTTTGTATTTATATTATATTTCCTGATACTACTGTTTGCAATGTTATTTTAAAATGTTTTTAAAATACGAATAAATGAATAAACTGTGATTTATTTTTACGATCTTACAAAACTCAAAAATAAATTAATAACTAATAGAGGAATCAATTCAACACCCTGTATAGTTCTAAGTATTTTTAAAGTATACAGCTTGAAAATCAAGAAATTTTTGCATTAAAAGTCTTTCTCGATATTTAAAAGTTTATGAGATATGGAACAATTACGCACTGGAAGGACACCCTGTATAAACTAAAGGTTCAATACACAAAAAATGAACGGTACATTCAAAAATTTTAAAAATCATAGTGGATTTTATTTATACTGTGAATAACTCTGAATAACTATCAAATTTAAAAAAAATCATTACTAAGGGACCAGGCAGTCGGTAAATATGATGCAGAAAGCTTAACCGCATGAATAATAATAGTTTTCTTTGTCATAAATAAAATAATAATGGGATAACCGATAAAGTTGGTTTTAAATTTTATTAGAATATTCTAGTAACATTAAAACGTGCAACGTGCCTATGTTTCGGAAAATGATGTTTATTAAGTTATTAATCAAATTATTTCACATTTTTTAGATAAAAAATTAATTTTGGAGAACCTGTATATTCAAACTTAACCAAAAAATACACTTAAATCTCATAGTACTTAAAATATTTTCCCAAAATTTTAAGAAAATCGTATATCTAGTGACTAAACTATTAGCGGAAAACCTGCTTTTTTGACTAATATAAGTATTTATAGAAAATTGAGCCCACACTTATCTATTAATTTCTAAGAAAGCAGTTTTGGCAAAAGAGTTAATGTCTAATTTGTTTATTTTAATGTAGAAACTACATTAGAGATTGTATTAGAATGTAAATTACTTTTTAATTGATAATTTATACAGTCTAGCTCATTTTAATAGTCATTACTAAATCTAGGGCCATAGCAATTTCCCTTTTTGAAATCAAATTATAATATGTCGTGGAACGTGTAAGTTGTGCTTTTATTGTTGTGTTTTGTCCAATAAGATTATTAGATAAAATATTGTTTTTATGTTGCAATCATTGTGTAAAACAAAACAACACAAAAAACATTTGTAGGTAAAAAAAAGCTTTCTTATTTTTTAATTTATTTTAACAATAACCTCAAACTTCAAATATACATTAAACACAATTGTTTAACAAATAGTTTACACTATTAGTTTAATAAACACAATTAGTTTATGAAACCATTTTCATAAACTACTGCTCATTTTTCAAATCAAGAATGTAAAGATGATATTATGACATTAATTTATGTATTAAACTATAAATTGTAGTTTCCACAATATGGTTACGACTCCTAAAATGGGACAGACTATATGTGCTTATTCACTTCAGAGAAATCCCGTTGTCCTGGCTTTCTCTACGCCAATGAGGAGGGATTGTCAAATTATATTTATTAATGTTATCTAAGCCTTGAAATTTTTAAACTTGAAACAATGCTAAGTATTAATTATGCTTTAAAATATTACGTTTTATTAAAATAATTATGCGGAACAGAATAAAACTAATGAGATCGTTTATTAGACGTTTGTATCAGCAAAACTTACCTTTAGTTAAAAGGTGCAATGCATATGCGCGGTTGCCGCTTCCATTGCTGTGTGAAACGGAAGATCCTATTAGAGTGCAAGCGAGTGAGAGGTTTGCTTTTGGTCCAACGACCGGCAACACCGGTGTAATAGGTGTTAGACGCCATAAGTGTCCGATAGGTTTTGTTGTGTGAGTCGGAATATATCTCGTAAAATGCTATATAAAGGTGAGAAAACTACGAGTATAATAAGTAAATAAATTAGTGAAAAATTAGTGCCGATATTCTGCGTACGAAATAATCAATTCGTGCCTCCCTTGGCGATGGTATTTCTGCGCTCCCCCAAGCTGTTTTCTATAAGCGTAAACAATACACGCAGCAGGCCTTCCGATTCATTCGCACGTTGTGTAATTATTTGTGTTTATTTAGCGAACTTGCAACTATAAAAACTATAAATATGTTAATAAAATCTGGGCTACAAGGAACAATACAAAATTGTTTGCCCTTGAGCAATTTTCTGTCATTGCCTGCACTTCAGAGAGTGTAATCTATGTGCTTTAATAAACCTTGTAATTGGGCGGTTGCTATGGGAAATATCAGATCGTCGTTTCTTTATTTTGTATAAGTTTATAAAGATGTTTTTTTGTTTTGCAGATAACAAATTTTGATAAAATGAGTTCAGCGTTGAAACCACTAACATCTGCTGGCGCACAGAATCCTCCGGTGCCATCGCAGTTAAACAAACCAATGCATTCACAAGGTGCACCAACCACTTATGGACAACCCATGAGCCATATACCCCAGAACCTTGTTAATATTCCACATAACCCACCCAGCTCAGCAAGTGTACACAATCCTGCACATTCAAACACACACAGCGTCCCTCATCATATTAACACAAACACACATAGCACTAGCCATTCGGCCAATCATTACTCATTAAATGTACCTAATGCTTCTCAACACTATCCAGTAAGCGGTAATACACCTGTCAGTTCACATTCAACATCCATAAGTAGCCATCCTGTTTCAAATGCAAATCAATCGCATACCCAACCAGTTGCAGCAACATTTTCTAGCCCTCCAAAAAATCTTTCATACAATCCTCCTAGTTTCCAAGCCAGTCTTGGACATTCATATAAGCCCATGAATGTAACATCTACGCAATCTATACAAAATGTACAAACTGCACAAGCTGTCACTACTGCTACGTCGGAGGAACCACCATCTACGGAAAAACCCCAATCAAATGGCACACCAGAAGTAAAAACCGTAACAAAAACTGAACCTCCACAAAATCACATCTCTTCACCAGGTATCAAGGACAAGCCACCACCACCTCCTGCACAGACACCACCACCATCATTGCCTGAAAAACCAAAGGCGGCTTCTCCTGAGAAACAAGTTGCAACTAGTAATGTACCAGCACCGGTTACAGCAACATCGGTTGAACCGAAACAAAATGCAGATGTAAATAAAGTGTCGGATAATAAAAGTACTGTCGAAACAGTTGAAAAAAGTTCTACACCAATCCAACCTGCTACACCTACTGCAACTACAACCACCACTGCTGAAAGTACGACAACAAATTCCGCTAATGCAGCTTCAAATATAGATGTAAAGTCATCTTCTGAGACATTACCGTCTAGTACAGCAACAACAGTAGCAACTACTACACCCACTGTCACAGTAGAGGCACCAACAACAGAAACTACAACTAGTAACACTGTTGCTCCTGCAACACCACCGCCGCCACCACCACCTCCACCGCAGCAGCCACCACAACAGCAACAACCTTCACAAACAACTACAACAAATACTGGTACTGAAGAGGTGCAGGAACCTCAACAAGAACCAGCTACACTATCTAATAATACAACTTTAGGAGCACCAGTTCAAACTAAACCTAAAGAACAGGTGTGTATACTCAATTCAAGAATAGTCTAGTTGAATTATTTAATAAAAAAACAGATAACAAACACAGTAGGATATGGATCAATAACATAATATTCGACGAACAAAAAGTTTGTCTCTGAAGTCGTGTCGGGCTGTCGCCTTTTTTCATGTTGACTTTTTTTAATTTTTCTTTCTGTAATCGTATAGTTCATTAAATTCTAAGAAACTTTTGGTTGAAACATTTTTTTGTATTTCTTTGGGAAAGTGGTCAAAATGACCACCGAAGATTTCGGTAAATTTTTGAAAAATGAAAAATTTTGTATTTTTTAAAAATTTACGAAAAAATTAACATTTTTAGCAACTTTTTTTTTTTTTACGAAAAGTCTTAGGACTTAGAATTTTAGTTTTTATGACAACTAATGTGTTAGGTCAACATTAGTTTTCAAAAATAAATTAGTTTATTAAATATACAGTTGTTCTTATTCGTCATGGCCATGCTAGCTCTGCGCATTCTCAACTGGTTTAATTTAATAATATTTTGAATTTTAGTTATAAAAGTTGAGAAATATTGAAGTATTAATGAAACTTGAAGGAACAATATTACTTTCTTTATTTTTACGATTATACCTCAAATAATAGAAATAATTCCATTTCTCGTGTTAGGGCATTTCAGTTTTTAAAGTTAATTGCAACATTGATAAATGTTTAAAAATATAACTTGAAGTTAGATGAACATTTAGCATTAATGAGGTTATGTTTATAATTACTCATTTTGCATTGAAGAATGTTATTGTGTAAAATCAGTGCCAGATTTTGTTTGCTATGTTGTTAAATCAGCTACATTATATTATGAATAGTTTTTAAATTGACATTACTGCCAGAAATATAATAACACATAATTAAAAAAAAATGCTGACTTAAAGTTACTATATTTTTAGCAACATGTGAACCAGGTTTTAAATTATATTTTCTAGGTAACTACAAGAAAAACCAACATTTATACTATGAAATAATGACTGCCCTATATTTATTGAAATCAGCTGTACATGATCCATTACACTGTTGTAGAAATTCAGCTATTAACCAACAGATATGTACAACTGATTTCAAATCTAGGACAGTTCCGTAGTGTAAATGTTGCTTTTTCTTTTCCTTGATGTTTAATAAATTTTATGTATTGTCTATAAAATTTAAGATTGCAAGTGCGTCACAAACGGAAGTTGTATGACTTAATCTAAAAACGCACTAGTCAAATCAAATACTATGGCCATGCATATTTACAATTTTATCAAATAACTAAAATACAAGAACACAAAATAAATTGTAAGGGTAATTTAATACCTACCGAATTGTATACTACAAAATTTATTTTTAAATTTTTACATTTGAGATAACATTAAAAAAGATTGTAACTGTACTCATAAATTTATCTTCAATATCTTCTTCCTATAATATTTATTTGATTGCTTCTTCAACAATTTTGTACAGATAAAAATATTATTTTACAGCTGATTTTAAATAAATCTAGGACAAGTCTTGAGAGCAATTTTTGCGTTTTTAACAATGTGTGAAATAGACTTGAAATTATATTTTCATAGTTATTACATAAAATTTATTAAATATTGAGGAAAACAAAAAGCAACATTTACACTATGGAGTACTGACTGTCCTTTTTATTTGAAGTCCTTAGATTTAGTTGAAATCAGCTGTACACATATTTGCTACAGGTAGATTTTTGGTTAGCTTGTCAGAAATTAAAAATGTCAAATCACATTTGTAGGCTGATTCTAGTGCACACATACTTGAAGATATTTATCTCCGTTAGGTTTATCAACCATCTAACAAACACTTAACTAGAACAGTATGCAGATGACACATTAATAAATGCTTTCATTTGCTTGTGAATTATTCTAGAGTGAAAAAGATGTTTTCAGTTATCGTTTGTTAATTGATACACATGCAATCTTAAATTTTATAGACAATAGTTACCTATGAAAATATAATTTAAAGCCTGGTTCACATGTTTTTAAAAATGCAAAAATTACTTTTAAGACTTTTCCTAAACCTATTTGCAATTAGCTGTACATCTAACTGTTGTAAAAATTCATCATTTCAAAAATCGATGCACATCAATTCCATCATTTGAGACAGATGTTATTATTGCAGTATTGATCGATAACGCTTGAACTTCAATGAAAAACACTATTTGTTTATCGTTATCTTCAGTAATAAAATTTCTTGAAATTATTCTAAATTTCAGTATGGCATTTCACTTTTTAAAGTTAATTACAACCATGATAAATGTTTCAAAATATAAATGGAAATCAAATGACATTTAGCATGATTGAGGTTATGTTTATAATTTCTAATTTTACACTGCAGAATATTATATAGAATCAGTGCCTACCTTGTTATATTCTTGAATCAGCTATATGATATTATGAATATATTTGTTTTGAGATCTCTAAAAAAAAATAATAAAAGAAAGCTGGCTTAATGTTACTCACCAGTGACATTTGTTTTTATTTATTTATGGTTCCATAATACTTCATTTGTTCCCCTGAAGACTAACTGTCAGGGCCTTTTGATTTGTAGTGTTTTTAAGCCATTTACAACTTTCCGTAATTTGTTGAAGTTGGAATTAACTTGGTGTTTTTTGAAATTTTCTCGCTTACTAATGTCATTCAGATAGAAACTAAATATTTAATTTCAAATATTTATTGATAGTCCATACCATCCATACATATTTAAAAAAAAAAGAGTTTAAATTCGTGTACAATAACTCGTGTAGAGCAGACGTGTTTTGTACACTTCTTTATTTTAAGTTTTATTTTTTATGAAAAATAAAACTCTTTAAATTAAAGCTTTTAAGATAAAAGTATTCAGTTAATAGTTATTATACTATGTTTAATTTTAATTGAAAATTAATCTAAGCCATTAATATTAGTATTACAGACGGGCCAAAGATTGATCTGCACTCTTATGGTATTTTGTTAAAAGAAATTATGTGGTATAATATGGTTGCGTCATCTATGTTGAAATATGTATAATCACAAGTACAATCAACATATTATTGTCTAATATGTAGTTCCCAAAGTGTGCGCCCTGGAGTGCCGTAACTCGCCTACAGGGTGCCGTGAAGTATTCCAATATTAGACAGCTTTTGCAACCATAACAAATTCCAAAATAATTCAAATTATCAAGAATTAATAATACCACAGTTAGAATAAAATATATGTACTATATTCATTTTTATGATGAAAATAAAAACCAACAATATCCAAAGCCTTTTTCTAAGTGTTTCTCTGGCACTATAATCGGTTTATTTATAAATGATGTGCTATTGAAGAGACTGCAACTGTCAGGTATGTACAGTAATGTATGAATAATCCGAACCTCCTCGAATTCAAACACATCTATAGTCCGAACAGTCCTAGTTGTGTAAATTGATTTCCATAGTCCGAAATTTGGTATTTGTAATCCGAATTTTACGTAGGTACTGTACATAAAACAAAATATGAAGTGTTTTTACGGTAACATCAGCGTTCAACAGAATTTACAAATAATATTTCTTGGAAGTACAAAGCACATTGGCATTTTTACAATTCATTTTAGTGTATAATCTGTTATAATCTATATAATCTGTTATCCGAACTTTTCATTAATCCGGACAGGTCCTGGCAACTTTCTATTCTTTCTATACACAAAGAATGAGGTTACCGAGGCTGTACATGTTAAAAATCATAAAGCAAAGTATGAGTTTTTCCTGCATCCAAAACTATTAATTTTAGAGCTTCGTGGCCAGGGAGACTTTTGATCAGGATGATATAAACTACAACATATCAAAATCTCAGCCAATTTCCGTAAGAAACGTGCGGGGTCCTGGAAATTTATTTTTTAGAAACTTTTTGTGAAAATATTTCCAGAAACTTATTGCAACGGTAAAGGTCAAAAAAAAGTTAACAATTTCAAACGCAGTTTAAGAGGTATTTGGGTGAATCAATAAATGACTGAAAATTGGAAGATTTTCTATTACAGAAAAAACAAAAAAATCGATTTCAAGGAAAAATGAAAAAACAAATGATTGCAGCTAAAAGTATTAACTAAAAGAAACTAACGGTCCTCATGAAGTCTACCTTTATCACTGATGAATGATGATAATAGTTTTATTTTATTAATTTTTAATTTTAATAATTCTGCTGCTTTGAACTAAAAATTAAAAATTGCGAAAAAACAATGTACAACATTTAAAAATGAGGTTATAATCGACAAAAATTAAAACGTGCAAGCGTACATTAACTCAAAGTTAAAGAGGAACTTTATTGGGAATTTATTAATGTTTCCTTCTCAAAATATTTACAAAGTGGAATTCTTTCCTAATGAAAATATTTGCATTTTAATAGTAAGTTAGTTTTTATTAATAAGTTAATAGAAAGGTTTTTAATATTACTTTTAGCTTAAACAATCAAGCTCTTATGAAGATTGAGTCTATCACAGATTTGGGTGTATTGTTGGATAAAAATTATTCTTTTGATTTGCACATTGATTCAATTGTTAAGTAATAAAATATAATATTTTATGATTATGGAGTTCCACAAAGTAAGGCTGGAGACAGTAAAGTGTGACCAAAGTTTTCAAAAATGCTAACTTCACTAAAACCTTGTACTTGTCTTGTACGGAGCTTACTTGAATATAATACTCTCGCGTGGAGTGCCTTATATCAGAAATACATACATATAATAGAAAACATTCAGTGTGTATTCCTTAAGTCATTAAATTATAGATTTCTTCCTGACTTAATAGGGAACACAAAATATACACAATTATAAATATACAAATATATACACAAAATATAATTTATAAGTCTAAAGAAAAGAACAATTTTAATAGACAGCATGTTTTTACTACTAAATGGTAATTTAGATTCTAATTTGTAAATCATAACATTTGAATACCTAGTCATAGCAGCAGACAATAGAACACATTTTTTATTGCTACTTGTACTACTATGCAAAACTAAAATTACGCTTTTCAAAAAATCCCAAATTGCTACAACATAAACACAATTAATGTTTTTCACTGTTCTTTGGTTTCGTTTAAACGAAAAGTTATTACTCATTGCCACAGTCAGACAAGTTGAATAATATTTTATTTTTTGTGGTCGCTCACATTAGATTTTTCTTTCATTGTACACACAGTATTATTGTATTTAGTATTTATAGTCCATCTAGAAAGTATCTGGAAAAAACAAAGTACAGTTATAACTTCTAAAATACTTTTATTAATTAAACAATAAAATTAAAGATCAAACAATTCAAATTATTTGCTAATACAATGTCTGTTTACTTGATAACACTAGGAAGACCTGAAATTAAGTTCCTTGGACATTGAGCAATAATGGTGCCGTGTAAAATTGATGCTATTAACTCATTCTTATTTCGAGCTGCCATACTTTCAACCTCAATTTTCATTAGCCTCCATATATTTTATATTGGACTAGGCTTGATCAAGTTGCCGCCCTCAGGATATAAAGCGTTACCTATTTGGAGAAGAAAGCTGTTTAAAAAGTTATAGTTTTGAAAAATTTTGACATTTGTGCCGTAGAATGTTCTTTCGATAGAATCTGTAAGCGATTACCACTTAGTTGGAAACAACTTTCATCAGATATAAAGATGTTCTGGAAATTATCTTCTTGAAATTCTAGTTAGACAGAAGTTCTGGAAATTATCTTCTTGAAATTCTAGTTAGACAGAAGTCCATTCTTTGCTGCTTTTGTACTGGTGTTATAACAGGAACTGTTTTCGACTTTCTGGATAGATAACTTTGTTTTTTCAGTGTGTCCCTTTCACTTTTTATTTTGTTTATGGCTTCATAGGCTTCATGAAGTTAATGATTACTTCTTAATGCTGACTTACAAATTTAATAAATAAAAGTACCAAATACTATAATCAAAATTTCTTTGTTTAAATTAATATTCAATAAAATTAATTATTAGAACAGATTTAGAGTAATATTAATTATTAATCATATTTATTATTCACTGCGTGACGATTGACGATGAAGTACATTCTCAAGTTTAGTACATACGAACTTTGGCTTGTTTCTATGCAACCATTTGATATTCTTGGTTCTTATTGGTCTACAGCATGTTATTTCTGACTCTCATTGCATTGTGAAAGTCGTATTATGAACATTATAATGAAATCGCTATTGCATATACAGCCTTGGTAGTATATTGTCTAGCTTGCTGAACTTTCACCCAAGCCGACCAGTTAGACCCCTGGTACTGGCAGATCTTGTTAAGATTTTCTGCAGTTTTTCCTTAGCTGTGCCATAAATGTGAGATTTACGTTGTTCCATCTGTAAGTCGGCTTCAGCCGCATGTTGGACCTACGTAATAATAATCCGCCCCTCCCTCCCGCACAAGCTTCATAACTTCTGGGGCCTGGTTTCCAGGTTATGGGTTGTAGCAATTATTATTATATATAATAACTAAATTAGAGTATGACAGCAGAAAAAAAGTTTTAAATGCATTATTAATTCTCTTCAGAATAATCAAAAATCAACTTTAAAATTGGCAACAACTCCAAGGATGCCAGTAAGAAAAGTGAAAGCACCTAAATTAGAATTGACCGACGCTTTAAAATCGACACCTACCAAGAGTGAAACAGCAACTAAAATGCTCCCTCAAAAGTCGCCGAGTTCTGGAGGAAAGAGCAAGCGTAATCGCATTAAGACGCAGCCGTATCAGAGTCCATTACCTGAGGTGGAGATGATTTCTAAAATCAGTGCCACTACACCTAGGAGTAAGAATAGCGAGGACAAGCTGATTATTTTTTACAAGTAAGTAAACTTCATAAGTAAACTGCATTCTGAAGAATTCTCATTACTGTTGCAAAGTGTATAAATTTGTTTTTTTTTGGTCGGGCGATTTTGACCGATTTATCAGCCTGTTGTTAGAGCATAAATTGCAGAATTAGAGCTATAGGGATGTAAAACTTTTTAGAGCCCGCTAAAGAGTGTTTAGAGCCTGCAAGAAAAACAGCTACCCTTGTTTATGCCGACTCCATAGTATTAACAGTAATTATAACCACTGCACACCTACCTACTTGAAGTTTTGCACTTTTCAAATGATTTTTTATTTAAATTAAATATTGATTTAAACTGAGACCTAACATAAACTAACGTATGCATTTTGGGCTTGATTAGTGTTTTAAAGCACTTAATTGTTTAAATTTACTCTGCAGGCTCTAAAACACTTAATTAAGCCCTTAATACATAATATACTATTATTCTTATTTATGTCAAAAGCTGATTATTATAATTAATATTTAAGTCATATTTAAGCCAGCTCAGAATATATTTGTTTAAATATCCACACACATATATTAAAAAAAAACTTATGTAATCAGAGATGCTTAAATGAATGGGATCTCATTTGTCTTTGATTCATGCACTGCATAATCTATTAAACACATGCCAAATTATTCATATTTCTAAACTGTCATTATTCAAATCTATCAGTGGCGTTTCCTGTTTTATTCACATTTTGGTTATACCATTTGTTTTTTTAGACCTTTTGGATTAGCAAGAAGTAAGTGTAGATTCATGACTTACTCTGTTTACTAACTAGAATAAATGAATGATACATGCTGTCAGGTTTTTAATACTATGCGACTATTTTTTGGGAATTACTCAAAAAACAAAACTCTTATGTGCAGTAAACTGAATTTTCTAAAGCAATCAAATTTCGCCGAAAGTGCAAATGGAAACATGTACCACACAAAATAGGCGAGTGGACACCGTCCATCAATTCATTTAAAACAGTACACATTCAATTTTGGACCTCTAAAATAATACAAAGTTTCAGTAAATAGTTTATATTTACTTGTATTAAGTCGCCTCCTGGCTTATCGAGATACCGTTAAAATGTGTATTACAAAATCTACCTGCAAACAAGATCCCAAATTCTTCAGCAATTTATATATATATAAACAGCTATATTAGGCCTGAAGGCCCATGGCTTTTACAATTTCTTTCCATTGCTTCCTATTTTTTGCCTTTTCTTTCCAGTTGTCGATTCCTAGTTGTACCACATCCTCTTTTCTACATCTTTCGACCATGTAATCTTCGGTCTTCCCCTTCTCCTTTCTCCTCCTAATTGTAGGTGGTATATCTGTTTTGCTAACTGGTTGTCTTCTAATCTAATGATATGCCCCAGCCATCTTAGTCTATTTTGTTTGATCACACTTACGATTCCTGGTTCTTGGAATAAATGTGTTAATTCTTCGTTGGTTCTTCTTCTCCATGCATGTTGTTTCTTGACTCCTCCATATATACTTCTCAAAACTTTCCGTTCCCAGATTTCTATTCTTGTTTGATTTTCTTTTGTTAGGACCCACAACTCACTTCCAAACAACGCGGTCGGTCTTATCACTGTTTTATACAATTTTAATTTCACTGCTCGCGATACGTTTTTTGCTCTAATTAGTTTATTAAAACTTCCCGCACACTTAGACCCTGCCCCTAATCTGCTCTCTATTGCCTCGTTATAGCTTCCGTCTGCAGTTATTTCCACACCTAAGTACACAGCACTTCTTACCTCTTTAAAACTATAAGATACACTTTGCTCATCATTTGTAACTTTTAATTCGTCCTCAAGCTGCTGCTGTCTTTTGCCTAATACTTGGTTTTTGCCTCATTAATGGCTAGACCAATTTCGTTTGCACTTCTTTCTATTCGCTTAAAGATTTCTTTCAGCTCTTCCTTTGTTTTTGATAGAAGTACTAAATCATCGGCATAAGCTAAGCATTGGTAGGAATTCCTAATCACGTAATGAGTTTTGATCTTACTTTTCCTAAGGATTGTTTCCAAGACGACATTAAACAAAATGGTTGACATAGGGTCTCCTTGCTTTAATCCCTTTTCACTTTTGAACACTTTAGATCATTTACCATTATACTTCACTTTATTATCTGATTTTGTTAGTGTCATTTTTACTAATGCGATTAATTCATTAGGGAATTTTAGGTAGGCTAGTGCATTGAAGATCTCGGATCTTAGGATCATATCGTAGGCCTTTCTAAATCTATAAGAATCGCATAAATTTTTTTACCCTTTTCTTCAATGTTCTCCTGAATCTGCTTCAATATAAACACCTGGTCAATCACTGATTTTCCCTTCTTGAAGCCTGCCTGGTAATTCCCTATTTTTTCTTCAGCTTCCTTTTCTAACCTCACTTTAATTATACTTGCTAAAATCTTATAAACCACACTTAACAAAGATATGGGTCTATAATTCTCCGGCAGCTGTTTATTTCCTTTTTTATGCACTAGGGTTATAACTGATGTTGCCCATTCGTCTGGCATCTGCTGTTCTTGCCACACTTTCACTATAAGTTCATAAACTTTATGTAGTTAGCAGTCACCACCGCATTTAAACAACTCGATCGGCAGATTACAGCGGTCGTATTCGGTCACTATTTTACATAAAAGTACATATTTTTTACCCTTGTGCATAAAAGTACATATTTTTAGCATTTAGTCACTAAAAGTATGTATTTTGTTAGCAAGTTTTAAATTCCAAAATTTACAACCGCGATTGTAAAACGCAAGCCATTTTGGACGAAACTTATTAAGAAAATAAACGCAAATTGCGCCTTGTCGTGCAGGTAATAAGAACCATTATTCTTTAGCGTAGCGCGCTATTAGCAATTTAGAATGTACTATTGAGAAGGGTATATTATATTGCCCGATAAACTTCAACCGTGAATACAAAAATGCATCATCTTCGTAACCACGGGATTTGTCTTCTGCGTCACAAACTCGATTGCTAACCCACTGAGCTACAAAGGCTTTTAAACAGTTCGTAAACATATATGGAATAAAAAAATCGAATTAAAATTGAATGGAACAGTTGTGGACAAAGTATAGTATTCGACTCGCTTATAATGGCGAGTATTCGCTCAGCCGATTCTAATAAACTTAAACTTCGCCCTAGTGATTAATAGCCATCATTATATGCTTGTTGAATAATATACTATTTTTTTTTATAAACTACATACATATTTGGTACATATTTAAAAAAAAAAGACGCTAAAAAGTACATATTTTAAGAGAATTTAGTCACTATTTACATATTTTTTTCAATTAACTCTGCTACGACCGCTGAGATTATCTATTCCGGGACTTCTATTGTTTTTCATTTTAAATAGTGATGGGAACTTGGGTGTCGAGTGTCGTGATACTGTTCGTGGTCGTGACACTTGAAGTGTCGAAGTTTCGAATAAAAGAATAATAACAAATTATTTAAATTGTTATTAAATTAAAGATTAATGATAAATAAAATTTAAAAAAAAGTTATGCTTGTAACGGGGTTCGATTTTGCATTCCACCAGCCCGTGTAGTTTAGCAAGCCACGGTTTGCCATCGAACCACGTAGGCGTTGCGTCAACTTTTCAGGTTACGGCTTTTAAATTAATGTTTTGCAAATAATTCATGAATTTATAATTTTTGAAGAATTGGAATTGTTATTAAGGGTAATATTTTTGGACAGTACGTTTAGAATATCTTATCTATCGATTGCAACTATTAATCTCACCGACTTTTATTCGAGAACGAACTATTTGGCATATTTCAGATTTCCCATACTAATTTTCTATAGCAAATGTTAGAACGAATGCGGTGTATAAATAATTTAATGTCTTTTAAATCATAAATATATAACCATAACAGAATTTACTCATATACCTAATTGTTTTTTAATCCCTAGTTTATGATTTACGTATTAGCTATGAATCTTGACTGCTCGTTTCAATTGTATTATATGAACTAGCGCATGCATGATGTGTAAATGCGAAGTATCGTTAAAGAGTCGTGAAGGAGTCGACACTTCACACGGCTAATGGTTTCGACTCGCAAGTGTCGTGACACGCGGGTGGTATCGCGAACCCACCACTAATTTTAAACATAATTTCCTCCACTTCTTCTACAGTGGGTAAACTCAGCAGTGAATCATTGGTGCTCTTTCGGTGTTCTTCTTCTCTTTCGTGTCTTTCACTCCCTCCTCCTAAAATTCCTCTCAGGTATTCCACCCACATATCTTGAATTTCTTCCTCTTTCGTTAGCAGTTTCCCTTCCTTACTTCAGCAATTTACTATTAAAAAATATTATTAAAAATACCTGATTTATTTACACAAAATTTACAAAAAACAAAAACAATTAAAGTATAACCTAACAAACACGTGCGTAGACGGACAAATCAGTGACAACGTAAAGTAAACAACAAGCCAATGCCACAACGCTGGTCACATCTGGCAAATGCGCATTTTCAGCTAATCGCGTACAAGCTAACAGTTATGACGTATACAGAGCAGGAAAATTACTCATTTAAATGTAAAGCAATTTTTAGGAATTTTTTTATGCCTAAAACATACCCAGAAGAAAATTATTTGCTGATATTCTGCTTTACTAGTAGGTGTTGACTGCAATAAAATTAAAAAAAAAGTTATTCCTGTAGCCTATTGATGTTTGTGTGAAAAGTTTTAACCTGAAAACGGTTGCGTATATTCGTAATTATTTTTTAGTAAGTAGTAATATTTATTGAAATTAAAAAAATACACAATAAGATATTAATTTCGCATAGAATAATACAAATAATAAAAGTAATATAAAATTAGCACCTAGGCTATACAGCCTGTATGTGCAAGGCTACCTTACATATAACCCAAAACACTAATAAGCATTAATTAAAGTAATGAGTGGATAGTACAATTTGAAATAACAATAAAAAGCAGAAACAAAGACCAAATGAAAAATAAAAAATGTATGTATATACAATTATAGCAATTTGATGATATATATATTTTCATAATTTTGAAAGACAAATTCTCTGCAGCTTTTTACAAATAATTTTATACTTGAACATCTTTTTATGTTAGTAGGTAAACTGTTGTAAATTTTAGGAGCTAAATGGTTGGCAAATCTTATTGATGACTCTTTCCTAAAGAAAGGTACTGTGACACTATTTGATATTTTCGATCTTGTTATGATGTATTATGTACTCATGGGTGGTTTTGTAATAAAAGGTGCATAATGTTAAAAAATATAGGGCACGAACATTTAATACTTCGCTACTGTACAATAAATTTGTTGAATAATTTTTTTTTTATTATTTATTACTTTAAGAATATAATTTTGTGTTATGTTTAATTGGTTGAGTGAGTTTTGGTATAGTCCTCCCCAAACTAATAAACCATAACGCAGTATAGGTTCGATCAATGATTTATATATTATTAATAAAAGTTTTTTATTTAGAAATTTACGTAGTTGATAGAATTTGTAATTAATCATGCATTTGATCTTTTTTGTTAATTCAGTTATATGAAAGTCCCATTTTAAGTGTTTATCTACTATTAGGCCAAGATATTTGATTTTCTCTGCTTCTTGAATAGACTCCTTAGTGTCGTTTATAATTAAATTATTGAATTGAGGTCTATTGCGGTTAGTAATAGTGAATGCCATGTATGGAGTTTTCTTTGCGTTTAATGAAAGTTTGTTAAAATCTAGCCAAGACTTTACTATACTTATTCCTTTCTCTGCTTTTGTTTTAACATCATCCCAAGAGTCACCTTCAAATATAAGTGCTGTATCATCCACAAAAGCTATAATGGTTCCATTCATACTAACAAATAATAATGTATTAATATAAATAATAAAGAGTAGAGGCCCTAAAACTGTGCCTTGAGGAATTCCCATTTTGACATAAAGGGGGTCACTTGTGGTATCCCTAATTTTCACTACTTGTGTTCTATTAGCAAGGTAATCTTTTAAAATTTTCAAAACATTTCCTCTAATACCATAATGTTCCCAAACATCAATAAGTTTGTTATGTGGAACAGTATCAAAAGCTTTCGCTAGATCCAAGAAAATTGCAATACATTTTTTATTATTTTGTAAGTTATTTTTAATTTTGTTAACTAATTCATACATCGCATCAGTAGTACTTTTTCCGTATCTGAAACCAAACTGATAATCATTTAGTATGCCAAGATTATTCAAGTAGTCATAAAGTCTTTTTTTCAAACATTTTTCAAATATTTTTGCAAAGTTATTTATTAAACTGATGGGTCTAAAGTTAGATATATCATTAGTGTTTCCAGATTTGTGGATAGGTGTTATTATCGAAGTTTTAAAGTCATCCAAGACTCTTCCTTTTATAAATATTAAATTAATAATATGTTCAAGAGGCTTTATAATGTATTGATGACAATTTTTTATAAGTTTAGTAGGGATACCATCCAATCCGGGGGCACTATTGGTTCTTAGTGACATAATATGACTTATTAACTCATTTTGCATTACAGGATTTAAGAACATTGTATCACGTATATTGGGATAATTTATTTTGAAATCTTTTAAGTTAGTAATTTTTTTTGCCATTTCGCTACCTACATTACTAAAATAGTTGTTACAGAAATTAGCCATTTCTTTGTCACTTGTAAATGGTGTGCTATCCGTGTTGAGTATGAGAATGTTATCATTTTTATTTTTATTCTGTTCGTTAGTTGCCTCAGATATAGTTTTATATATTTTTTTCATATTATTTTTATTCTCGTCAATGACATTGCTGTAATAATCATTTTTTGCTTTATTTATAATTTTGTTTAATAGATTTCTGTAATTCTTATATTGAGAAAAGATTATGTTGTCATTACATTTTACCGCTCTCTTTTTTAGCTTATTCCTATGATAGATGTAATAATGCCATTTGTGATCCAAAGTTTAATTCTCCTATTCCTTTTTATTGGTATGTGCTTAACAGTTTTACAACTTTCATATATATTTTTGAAATGCTCAATGAAAAGACTAAAAGCAAGCTTAGGATCGTCTGCTGACATCACATCATCCCAATCTTGTGAACTAATTAACGTTTTAAATTTACATACAAAAATTTAGGTGGTTTTTAGTTTTAGTAGTTTGTGGAGGGGTGTCAATGCGATCTTCATAAGTAATACCTAAAAATACTGGAAAATGATCGGTTATATCAGAATTAATTACAAATGAATTGTACAATAGAGAAGAAGTTCTTAACAAATATATAATCCAGACATGATGCTGACGTTGGTGTAATTCTGGTATAAGAATTTATATGAGATTGATAACCCATTGAAGACATTGCAGCAAAATAATTCTTAGCTATGGAATCTGTATTGTCTAATATATCAATATTCAAATCGCTCAAAAATATATTGATGTGACCTAATGAAACTTGAGGCAAGAATAATTCTAATTCATTAGTAAAAATATCAGAACTAGTAGTGGTGAGCGATAACATGTCATTACTGACAGATCTACATTATCCACTTTAAAGTGAATGTCAGTGATAATCACTCCTGATAATGGCAAGGTATTATTAGTAATTGTGAAATTAATAGAGTCTCTAATATAAATCAGTACCCCATCATTTTGATTAATTTTACTATTGTTATAAATTAATTTATAATTAAAGTTCATCAATATTTTTTTATGCTTCTGATATTTAAATGTAAGATATTAATTAATTTCTTTTACATTTTAGTTCTTTCATTTTATTTGTGACAAAATCAAAATTTTTAATATCCCATTTATCACTCTCTCCTGTTTCCATTTCCTCTAATAATAATTTTTGTTAAAAAAATTCTCTATTTAATTGACATATTTTTATTTTATTAATTATCAGTTATTTATTTAATTTATAAACTAAATATATATTTTGTTGCTTTATATGATATTAATTATTTACATTCACTTTTATTTCCTTTTGAATAATCTCAAATTAGTGCGACTTCATATCTTGCACTTTCGACCTATTTTCATTGGTTCACGGATTCTGTCCCTCTCTAGATGCACAATGTGTCACCTGTATACATACACCATGAAATAGATCATGGCTTCCTCTGTCGTAATATCTTAATATTTGTGGATGGACTAAAGTTTCTATTTCACAACCCATTGAAAGATGTCTTTTTCTTTTATTTGATATATATTCATACACAATTAAATGATAACAATAATTCATTATCTTTATAGAAATGAATTCTTAGCAGTACGAAACTCAGAAGGAGGATTTTATGTATGCCAAGCTATGCAAAACATCTACAAAAGTTCACCTAGGATAAGAATTCGTTGGCTGTCTCAAGATAAAAATGATAAAGAAATTTACACACCTGACTTTTACGACAATACAGGTACATTCTTTAAGTTACTTTTAATCCTTTAAAAATTAATTTTTAAATCAATTCCTATTTGCATCTTTTTACAGATTTTGATTGTATCTTGACAAATTTGAATCTAGAACGTGTAGATAAGGGTAAATTTAGATTACCCTCAAATGAAAGAATTAGGACAGACAGCATCTTGAAACGAGCATTGGCTGTTGAAAAAGGTGATGCCACACCTCCTTCATTGACCGAAGAACATCCGGATGGCTGTAAGTGTTTTATAATATAAACAAACACCTGCATTCAATTGGTCATGCAACTGTGAACACATGAAACATAACCTCACTATATTAAATGAATAAAACAGTTTTGTTTGGCAGTTTCTGACTCCAGTTTACAAGGCCAACTTAATGCTTGCTTTTCATAAACGTAACTATATTTAACTTTTTCTTATTTTTCTCAGTGGATTTGTCATTGTACAAAGAAGAAAGTCAGTTAAAGAAACGAAAAGCAGTAAAACGTAAAGCTACAACACCTTTAAAATCTACCCCGAAACCTGACAGTACTAAAAAATCTCCGGATCAGGCTAAAGTTAGAAAGGTCACTTCTAAACCAAAACCTCAAGCGGTGAAAAAATCCACCGTTCTTAAAAGAGCACTTGCAGCAAAGATTAAGAAACCGGATGCTGCTGGTGGGCGTGCTGAAAGAGCTGCTAAACGGAGAATTTTTGAACCGCCAAAAAATACCATCCCTCTCACCATCACTACCAAAACAAGTCCTGTAATTGATCCAAAAAAAGCAAAAGTTTTAGCTAAAGTTGTTAGGAAGCCTCTGGCAGGTCCTCCTCCTCCACCACCAAAAGTGCAACCAATTGCAAAACCTCAAAGTGAGTAGATTTGAATTAAGAAAATTTATTAAAAAGAATAAATATTTTTTTTATAGATATTAAAAGTGCAAAATCAGCAGTTGCTTCTTCTTCTTCTAAAAAGCTGGTTGGTCCTCCAGTAAAGAAAGAAGTTAAACCGCCTCCTGTTGTAACCACTCGTAAATCTAAAAGAGGAAAGAAATAAGAAAATTCCAAATATATCATGTCAAATATATACTTTTTACAAAAAAAAAAACATTTAAGAAAACTAAAGTGTAACTTGAAAACACACCCCATTTTTTATTTTTTGTTTGTGAACGAAATTCACAGAATGAAAAGTAAAAATTAAAGACAGTACATTTTTTATTTGGAGAGGAGAAGGGTGTTCGTATTTACAAAAACAAAAAATTCTATTTTGACTAGATGCATCGAAAAAAAGTCTTTTGTGACTATTTGTTTTGCCTATTATTGGTTGACGTGGATGTTATGTAATTTGACGTATAAATTATAAAAACATGTGCAAAAATATTTCAAGGCACCTGAGATATAATATCACGTTGCAATTTAGTTTATTGCAGTTTTTTAAAAACACTAATATCGAAAGCTCTCAGGGCAGTGTTTTGATGATTATGTAGATAATTAACTGGGTCAATAATAAAAGAGAAAAGGGAAGTACATACATAGTTTTAAAAACGAAAAAATTGCTTAAAAATATATTTATTAACTGGAATACTAGTGTTTTTAAAATACTCACCTTTAGCTAATTAAGTTGAAATTTTTAACAATCTTTTTTTCATATAGTTGATAGTATTACATTTATTAAGTTAAATGATTTTGTAATGTATATTTTTATTTTAAAAATATAATAATAATATTATGTAGATTAAATATAACTAAGAGGGCGTTTTATAAGTAAGTTTCTAATTGGTAAATTTTTTTATAAACTTCACATTATATTGATTATTCAAGGAATCAGCGGATTTGACCAACTACACAAAACAGCACAAGAAAAACCATTGCAAAGTATCGTAATTTTTAGAATGTAGTCAATGTATGTTCAGTCGTTTGTGCTTGTCAGTTAGGTAATCTTAAGAATGTGGAAAGAATTTGTAGTCTTGTTCAAAATTTGTCAAGGAAAAACCATTGATCTGAATTCATTTAGAAATTATCCCAAATTATAATTTATAAACATTATAAATGGTTTTCAAATAAAATGTATTTATGAATTTCTTTTCATTTATTTATTACTTTATGTTCTGTAATTATTTACACATTCTGGTAATAGTATGGTAGTAGGTAAGGTGAGCAAGATTGATTAACTGAGTCTTTTGTTAAAACTTTTAGATTGCCACCTACTCAAAATTATAGGGCAAACTTTAACCAGTGGTATGTATACGTAATGTAGTTCAGACATGAAATAACATTTTACATTCAATTTTATATCATTTAATAACAAATGGGGATAAATAAATGCAATAAAAATTGATATGATTAACACAGCTTTAAATTAGTAAAATCCTTTAAACGATTGCAGAGAAGTGAGATTTAAGCGTTGATAAAATCTTCAAGTCGCCAGCTGCCTAAAAGAAGCAGGTGTTGAATAGCTTTCACTATCGTGTTAATTTGTAAAACAACTCTTTAACAGCTTTTGGAAAATTTCTAATATTTGTTTGATTTCATGTCTGTTTTCTTCTCACCTTAGGTGTCTGCTTTAGTAACTAATGAAAATTTCTATGAGCCGAACATACAATGGCAAAACAAATATTTAAGTGATATCGTCACACTAAAACAAAATGCAAAAAATGAGCATTTAGGAGGAAAAGGTTAAGTACAACAACTAATCAAATCTTTACATTAACAGTTAAATTCAATAATACATAAAAAGATAATCATGCTGTAGGTTAATATGTGGAGGTTGTAATTTTCCTGCTATATCTCTTACATTTTTGAATTCTGGTGTTTACATTTTCTCATTTATTGTTTTCATGTAACATTATCTTTCATTAAAACATTCTCTTTTGTCTAACGATTTTTTAATTGATTATAGGAAATAAAAAACTTTTTATACCGAAATGCTCCTTAAGAATTCTAATTATAGATCTTTTGTCAACGAGTGCTGTAGCGATGGATTTAACACCAATGTAGTGTTAGGGCTACTTATATATATATATCTCTTGTAGGAGGTAATAAAACACAAGTAATAACTTTTATGAGATATTTATTCGACTTGTTTATTATTCTTGTTGCCTAGTACCATTCCGTATCTACGCAATGAATGCAAGTTGTGAGCCATTCACAACAGTGCCAATGCATCGATAAACCATTTTGTGTAAGTAGAAACCACGAATTAGTGCTCCATAAGAAGTCTACTGAAGTAGAATTAAAATTTAAATTATGTATTATGTGGTTATTGTAAATTAGTAGACGTAAACAATAATTATTTGATAACTGCTACAAAGAATTAAAACCCATTCTCAATATTATTATATACAGGGTGTCCCACAATGCAGTTTACACGCAATATCTCCCTTATTTTAAAAGATAAAGAAATCAACCGAAAACTATTGTGAATGACTCAAAATGGACCTTCAGAAAACATCCTTAAATGCTGATTGTGCATAGCAATGTTTAAGAGATCATGCCAACTTCATTAATTTTTTATATTTCACCCTCTGTTTTTTTTCACGGAAATGTATTCTTAACTTCATTCTGCATACGGTAGTATGCCTTACTTAATTATCTAATGTGCATTTAGGGGTTAAAAAAATATTTTTTATAAATTGAATTTAGCTTAAACTTAAAGAAAATGCTCAATGCCCTCCTGTGGGCTCTACATGGGCTTTAAATTGCCTCAGTAGTTCCCTTGTAGACACGGCTCTAATCATATTTTTTGAATAAATAACTTAGTGAATATGAAGTGTACAATTTATAAAAAATATTTTTTTCAACCCCTAAATGCACATTAGATAATTAAGTAAGGCATACTACCATATACAGAATGAAGTGGAGAATACATTTCCGTGAAAAAAAAACAGAGGGTGCAAACGTTGCTATACAACCAGCGTTTAAGGATGTTTTCTGAAGGTCCATTTTGATAATTGAAGTTTTTGATTGATTTTCACGCTGACCGAATTTTCCTATAATACAATTATTATTAAGTAAAGAAAACTACGTAAGACTAGTGTACTACTTACCCCAAAATGAATTTAGCATCAGCTTGGCCAGCGATCTCAATCCGGGGTTCTTTACGATTTTCAGCGATTCCAGGAGGACTCCCTTCGTTCAACAGATATTCATCAATATAACGACCTCTGGTTTCATGATTATTCACGCATTCGCCAGGCCAACCGCTAGCTTCCTGCTTCATCTTCAGGAACTTATCAATGAAACCTGAGAACAAACCGCCGTCCATTGACTCCCTATCGTACTGGGTTACATCGTACGCCCAAATCTCCTGTACATCTTGTATGGTGTAACCCTTTCGTACAGCTGCAACCACCTCATCGATGACCCATGTTCCGCTGATGGTACGTTCGGCGTCTGAAAGATGACATTCTGCTTGATTGAGGTCTTCAGTACAGGTGCGACATAAGGGAAATAGCAACTTTTTGTGTAGCTTTACGAGTAAGACCGGATGGTATAGATTCTGAGGTGGTAAAACAGTGCATTCCACTACACCATTAACGTTTTCTATACCCCCTTTATCCTGAATAAACTGCTGACACTCTTCCCTACCGACGTAGACTTTAGGGTGTCCAATGGGGAACTTTCCGTACTTACATACCCATGGATAAAGGGAGCATACATCTACGTACCTGATCTTTTCCCCATTTTTCACAATATGTTTAAGCTTTGCAGCTCCTGTACGTCCACCGTAAAAAGCATCGCGAGGATTTAGCGAGGTGTTTAAGAGCATTGGATGTGTTTCTAACTCTTGCATCTCAGGTGTTAACTTCTTCTTGAAGTCACACTCCCATTGTTCAATAACGTCGTAGCCCATGGACTTGAATTTTTCCGTCGACGACTGAGTTTTCTCATAACGCATATTCATGGTATCAGACGGTTCGTTATGCAGAGGTTCATTACATTGAGTGATGTAGCATGTAGGACAGCCGTGATAGAAGCAACCATGGAATTGAAATATTTGTCTTTCATACAACCCGTCTACCTTTTGACCGCCCACGATAACTTCTCTCTGCCTGCCTGCGTGTTGAATCTGTACACCACGTTGTTGTTCTTCCCATAGCAGCCATTGGAGAGCTATTCTGGAGTGGTTGTCTGCTCGCCGGTAACCACCCCTCGGAATGATCCCTATGGTATTTTCTTTAAGGAATTTCCTCCGGTACATGAGGTTGCAGGCAGAAGTTATGGTGATGGCTTCCGTGAACGGGTCAACATCGCATTCTTTAATAAAGAGATTTCTAAAGTGGATTCAGGCTCTCTTTAAAACATCAAAGTCGGTTCTGCAATATTCGACTAGGTCACGTTGCATATCGAACTCTGTGTCCCTGTTTGCCTCGTACCACTTTAGGAACTCTTCACGAGCTTTTGGTTTCATGGTATTCGGGCTGTAGAATTTGACATCCGGAAGAGGACCAATGTAGTTAGCGTTTGCCGTGGTGTTGAACATATGCGGGAAGTAGCCCTTGGGAGCCGGTAGATCAAATGCTTTTGGCAGATCTGCTAGAGCCATAGGGAAAAAGTTCAATGAGTCTATGAATTTTAAATTATCTAGTTCAAGTAGGAGAATTTTACTGCCGCTCATAATGAGTTCCGGTTTTAGAGACGTTTGTGTTATGGTGTAATTCAGTATAAACTGAGTGTCAAACGCCTGACCGTTGTGTGCTATTGCTATGACTTTCTTAAACTTTTTCCTTATCTCTAGCAGATGCGCCATGAACCTTCGATGCATTTTTCTTTTAGGATCTGTTCTCGCACGCCACATCTTTTACATATCTGCATACCCAGAGAATCATAGCATTCAGGACAAACCTGCTGGAAAACGCATACATTTGCTTCATGTAACTTTACTCCCGTTGTAATTTCTTTTTCTTGTCGAGTCTCCAAGTCGAAGAACACGAACAGAACGTCTTGTTTCCCAGCCATTTTACCTGATGGTTGTATGTAGCAAAAATGATTCTCCGGCATATGGCTCTGGCACATTTCTCCGCATACATGAGCTTGCTTTCTGGTTTTGAGGTTTATGATCCTAAAACAGTCTTCACACTTTTTAACGCTCTGACATAGTGCAGATTTGTGTTTGTAAAAACATTGTTGGCTTCGGAAATCTCTTCTACAGCCCTGGCACTTGATCAGTAGGGCTTGTCTTACACATGGCGGAGAACTACCACAGCCTACACAGGACTTTTCACATCTGTGTTCTTTCTTAGCGTTATAAGGTACGTGACAATGCTCGCAAAAGTAACCGCAGGCAAAGGCTGAGGTCAGAGAGGTGATTAGATTGTAATGTCGTTCATGGTACAGGAGATTGATCTTCTTTTCTGCATCATCAACAGCTCCTTCGAAGATCACATCGCGACCCTTTGTACTGTAGTTGTACACAGTGATCTTATAGTTGGTAAGGTACTGCTGGAAGAGTCTTAACTCGTTGACCCCAGCTCCCTCTGCTGGAATGGTGGTTACAGTGGCTTCTTGCATCAATTCCTCAGCCTTTATCTTTTGCACACCCTGGTTATCCCTTGTTTTCTTGTAATCAGTACTGTTGTCTGCGTAAGCTTTCCCCACAGCCAAAGCTCTGGGTAGCCACAGATTGTCTGTATTTTTAATACTGACAATTCCTCTACGTTTGTTACATTCTTCAGCGAATGTATTGTAAATACCATTACGGCTGCGTCCTTGCCCTGCAGGTGGTGTTACGATCGTGACTATCAGTCTAAACGTGTCCAAACTGAGCGCTTCGGGATCGGATTGAAGAATGCTTTCAAGGATACCCCAGACATCGTTAAACGTGATCTCATCGGCTCGTTTGAAACTCATATAACCAGGCAGTTTTTGTTTGAAGCTATCGAATTCAAACGTGGCTCCAATTTTATCTGAAGACTGCGCACGATTTAACAAATTCGATAAAATTTGATTAACGGCCAATTTAAAAAAGTCCAAATGATCTTCGCCATCTGGTGCGTTGTTGACTTTCAATACCACTCTGTGGTTCTGTGTACCAAATTTCTTTATGATGGACACGCTTTCGTTGATTACTTCGTAGAGAGAAGACATTTTGGATAAGTTATATGTATATAGGAACTGTAGTAAATCTGAAACAAATTTCAAAAATAATAGGTGTACTGTATACGTGAAATTTTCTTTATAGTTAGGTTATATTTCTAGGATGTATTTATCAACGTAATAGGAAAGGTCGGTGCCGGCACGCAGACTCACATGCCATAGGATTTAGTCTTAATTTACAACGATCGTAAGGATAAACACAGGGTGTGCGGTCTCACACACCGAATTTTAGACCTGGTCCACTGTGTTTGGCTAGGTATGTATGAGATCATAGTCTCATGACCCGTAGGGCTTAAGGTAAGAACACTAGGGGTATAGAAAGGAAGCAGGAATGAACACTGGATGTGCGGTCTCACACACCGAATTTTAGACCTGGTCCACAATGTTCGGATAGGTATATATGGAGATCATAATCTCACGATCCGTACGGGTTTAAGGTAAGAACAATAGATGTACAAGAGGAGCATTAGTAGAAATATCGTTAAAACATAAATAACCTACCTGATGAAATAAAAAACTATGTGAATTTCGCGCAGTTGGTAGCTGCAGTCAGTGTATAACAAATTTCAAAAATAAGTTTTCATAAACAATCGTAAAACATTTACAAATCGTAAACGAGGTAGTTTTTAAAATTTAAGCAACAAAAAGAAAACATACCTGTTTTAATTAAATATACACCTGTTGAATACAGAATGGAAACTATAGTTAATCTGCAACAAATTTCAAAAAATAAGTTTTTATAATTCCATTAAATAAAAAAAGCATTTATCTGATGGAATTCTAAAAGAAGACTATAAAGTTTTCATAGAAACTGAAGTAATCTAAATGGAAGTCGATCTAAAACATTTACATATTACATATCGTAAATGAGACCGTTTTTTAATATATAAGCTAATGAAAAATAAAACATACCTGATTTAATTAAATATACAGTTGTTGAAGGTAGGATAGCGTCTTGATGATTCCGAAACACTTTTACAATGATTTATTTTTAAAAACCGTTCAGTTTATATACCAGTTTTAGGCACGTCATGAACATTATTTTAGAACAACTCTTCTTTGAAAGTTATGTTTTCCCAACAAACAATATTAAAAATATATAAGAAATACTAAACATGTGTTATGTAATTTGTTATTAAGTTATTATTTTTAGTTTTTTTTTCTGAGCACTTAGAAAGGTTGTTTTTTCTAATAATCTAATTTGGGGAGCAGTATAAACGAGGTCGTTAATTGCTTTTCATTAACAGCTTGGGGCGACTATGGCCATCCTAATTTTTAAAATGTATTTTGTATATTGAAGTTTTAGTCAATCTTATCATGCTAATAATTGAATTCCGTGCTATTTTTATTGTAATAAATATATTGATGTTACTGCATTTTATTACAAACCGTATGACGTTTAGATTTATAATTAATTTAAACTGACTTGAGTCATACGTAATAATTATTTAACGGGATTTAAGATGCATCACGAAAATTCAAATCATCATCAAAAAATTGTTGTTACATGATTAGCTCATATAAGGTTAACATCTGTGTGACTAATTACCTTGTACGTAATTCGCACATTCGGATAATCTTAGAAAACGTATTTAACCGAGCGTCAGTATTAAAAATTTTATTTTATTTTTCAAGTTTTATTTAAATAAATCTTTAGGATTCAAAAACCATTTTTCCTATTATTATTAATGTACAATATTTATAAATATTTTCCGGGAATTATTTTTAAATAAAATGGATTTAAAATAGATGTGTAACCGTTTTTATAAATACTACCTTTAGAACGTTAATGGATAAACTCTGTGGTCTCGGGGTTAAGCTATGGACTTGTAAACAGACGTACTTTACGAACTGTGGTTCAAAGCTCGCTGCATCCTTTGATTTTTATAAAAAAGTGTAACAGGTTGCCTATCTACCGGCGTATAGAAGTCTACTATACCAATCACAGGACGTTACCGATAGATGGCAGTTGAGGCATTAGGAATTCAAATCTTTCAGCGGGAAACAATGACAAGTGAGAGCTAGAGAGAGGGTGAGGGCGAGAGAGGGACAGGGCGAGGGCGAGAGAGAAGAGGGCGAGGGTGAGAGAGATGGTCAGAGTGAGAGAGACAAATACAAAATGGCGGGTTCAAAATTGACAAATTCAAAATGACAGATACAAAATGGCGGATATGCAAATGACATTCAAAATAGAGTTTCAAAATGGCCGCTGAGTAGGGATAGGAGTGGGGGGAAAAGGGAGGGGGGCTGGCCAGGTGTCCGTATACCTACTGTACTTACTTTAAACAGTTCTATCTTCAATGTGATTACCCTAAAGCCTAAAACAAGGTTTGCTTCAGAATCTGTTTTAAAGATTTAAAGTTAATTTTAGTTTCAAAGTTTTTGACTTGTATGATAAATAGCCTTATTACAGTAGATGACATCTTAGGACAACATATTCAAAACTAGAAATCTCTAGATATTTAAAAAATATTGCATAATTAAAACCAAATTTGTTATTCCGGTGAATTTGATTGTTTAAGGAATTTAAGTTTTATCAATTTAAAATTAAAACTGTCGATTCGATCCTACCTCGTTCAGAGGGATCGGGGTTCAAACCTCGGTTGAGACTGAATTTTAAAAATTTACTACAATCGTATTTGAACTCCTTAGGATAAGGTATGAAAGTTGTATGAGTGATAAAGTTTGGGGGAGCGTAATGTACTTGCTATAGTAGCTTCATTAAGTGTGTTGCATGTCCATAAAAGTTTGTGTGGAACCCCGACATTACAAAATAAGGTAAAAGGGTAATGCATTATGTTTGTATATAAAATGTCTATTTGAACAGAAATCTTTGATCGAAAGCAGTCTTATGTTTGTTTTGGTAATTATAATCATTTTGTTATGAATCATTTTATTTGATCACTTTTTTGACTTTTACTTAAAAATACTAATAGAAAAACCTGTGAAAATACGGTGTTCTATTTAAAAGAATTTTGTGATCAGTCTGCAGGTGATGATATCATAGGAATGGAGTGAATATGATAAAATTGTGAAAACATAGATACAGTAACAATTTGCACATTATTCCGGAATGATTTGTGATTACTTGCTCTTGTAAAACTTCATATGTTAATAAAATATAATGTACTTAAAAAAAAAGAAAATTTATTGTACAGAATTTTGGAAGTGTGATCGATCTTAATAAAACTTGTGAAAATATAACATTTTTATAAAGTGTTTACGTGCACGGATGATTAAAAATTGAAACTTTGACTACCATCATGTAGATGTTCGACAGTGTACCTCTCACGACTAAAATCAATATATCTTTTTTATTTTTAAACATAATTAGAAATTACAAATGGTCTAAACCTTTAAAATACAACAATTGTTCTTTATTTGAAGAAATTTTTAAATAAATTACGAACAAAGAAGCTACACCAAAATATACGTATTAAAAAGCAAAAATGTTATAACGCACTTATTGGTAGAGATATGAAAAAATGTTATATAACCTTTTGCACGACAAATAAAATTTAGCATCAATAAAGAAAAAACTACATTAAATCCGGAGTAGCCATAACGAAAATCCAGCATGTCATTTTTGCATTAAGTCCAAGATGGCAGGTTAACGACCATACCCTAGCAAGTCCAGCTCTCGGATTTTGGACCTCTATGTAACCCTAAATAAGATTCTGAAGTCAAATTCCGATACTTTCAAGTTATCGAAAACCTGGCCAGGAGAAGGACTATATGATGCATAGTTAGATTTGTAATTAAATTTTCTACCTAATGGCAAGATGTCCTGTTGTAAGCAAGGTCTGTAGATGTAAAGCAAGCTTAGAAAGATAGGTCTCTCATTAGATGCCATTTTCTTGCCCACTGACATTTCTTGTCGAATCCACTATGATCGTCGTTTGACGTTATTTCCGTCTTTTTATACTTCAGGTTTATCATATTTATTATATATATGTTGCTTAATTTTGTCATTAAAGTCCATTAATGTAATAACAAATGATGCATCATTAAAATTAAACATATCTATTATAATTCCGTAATGTTTTAGCACCAAAAACATAGTGTACTGTTCTGTATCTAACAGTTTTGTTTTGAAAAGTACTTCTTTTATTTTTTCGCTTTTAGTTAACAAAATAAAAAGTTATCATAGCATTGACTATACCTCAAAGTTTAAAATTTGATGCCATTTTCATGCCCATTAAATAGTGAAAATGAAAATGAATTATGAAAAACGGTTGTCTATTTACTATCAGAATGTGAGAGGTCTAAGAAGCCCAATTCTTCAGCTGGTGATTACGATTGCCTGCCTGGCTTAATGACAAAGTTTACGATTCTGAGTTGTTCACACCTGATTATAACCTGTTTCGACAAGATAGAGATCTAAGCAAAACACACAAACTTGATAGTGGTTTGTTGCCTGCGCACTTAGGCCCTAGTTCCAAGTTGTAACAAAATCCCAACATGTAACTGATTTAGAAGATCTTTGGTTGAAAATAAACTGAGCAAACTGGTGTTTGTTCCCTGTTTCTGTGTGTAGTTTACTTCCCCCCCCTGACGACAACATGAAACACTATCTTTGTTTTTCATTAATTTGAATCACCTTTTTCCACTGTTACCTCAAGTCCTGATTATTGGTGATTTTAATATTATTTCGGGTTCGAATATACATAAGGAGTTCCAAAATTGTTTTAACAATTTAATGCAAATTAATAACATTTTTAATGTAAACAACAGAATGTTGATTCTTGTAGTAACAGCTCTGACCAATGCTGTTGTTTCTCAGTCACTTAATACAATTTTAAAAGAGGTGATTTATTGCAACTGTGTTATTTGCTTCATGATCATGACTGGTCTCTCCTGTATAACCTTACGGATGTAGATTAAGCTGTAAATGATTTAGCTGAAAATTAAACAACATAAGAAACACTATCCTCCTTGGTATAATATACTAATAATAAAAGATATTAAACGAAAGGTAAGATTGCATAAACGACTATAAGCAACTGCTGACTGAGCTAGATTACATTGCTTTTAGTGATCTGAGAAGGAAAATCAGATGTGATTATAAGTGTTAGTTTCTTAGAATATAAAACTATAGGAAGGAACATAATCATCTACCACATACGACTGGGATGGTGTCTCAATATGGCAGAGTAGGCGTTTCCAGTTTTGTAATGAGATGTTTCTATTGGCGGTTCTCACTGTTTCGAAATGCGAACATAAACTACATAACCTCAATTTTAAAACATAGTATTTTGAAATTAATCTTAGAATATAAATTTTATATTTAATACTTTAAACAAACGAATACTCACTTATTAAATGTAATTCCCTTCTTCGTATTTGTCAGAGTTTGAGAGAAAAGCAGATTTAGGTGGTGTCTAATGGCGGTCAGTGTGACGTCATATTCGTCGCTTTTAAAGCTCATTGCGTCGGGTAGTTACGCTCCTTCTTACAGTTTTATATTCTAAGGCTAGTTTCAACTTGTACTGGGAAGATTGTTTCATTAACACGCAGGATTTTTGGAAATTTGTTAGATATAAAAAAAAACAACAAAGATGTTATCATGTCTTACAATAATATTCAGCTTATTTCAAAGAAAGATATTTGTGAAGCTTTCAAAATTCATTTTCAGTGTGTTTATTTACAAGATCCTCCTCGTTTAAATGTCGACTCTACTAAATTATTTTTACTAGGCAGTTGGCCGGTTTCACAAAGCTTGATTAAGTTCTAATTAACATAATCATGCTGAAATTTGAAATCCAGAAATATAATTGGATAAAATTTCAGGACTCTTAAATCTCAGCCAATGAAATTTCTGAATTTCAAATTTAATCACGATTAAGCTAATCAGAACTTAATCAAGCTTTGTGAAACCGGCCAACTGCCTATTAAAAATAATATTTTTTAATTAGATGCGGGTTTCTCACCAAAAAACAACATTTAGTAGTTGCACACCATCTACAAAGATGGCGCTTCAAAAATGTCGCCTCTAGAGTCACTGCATCTAGTCACCTAGGCCACGCTGGTCGATCAGAGTACCGCAAAATGCAGCCATATTGGGGCAGAGAAGGCTGATTTTTAATAATGGACAAATTAAAACCACATCTTACGTATTTGACAACATAGAGGTTTGAACTTTCAGAATAAGAAAAACCTCTTAAACTAGACGTGGATTTGATTAAATTCAATACAGATAAAAATAATGAACAATTTCGCGCTCTTTTTGCCTCAATATGGCGGCGTTTTGCGTTACTCTGATCGATCAGCTGGCCTAGGTAACTAGATGCAGTGACTCTAGTTGCCTCTAGAGGTCCTTCAATTAGAGTCTGGCCAAGGCAGTCATTTTTTATCACAACACGTGGCCCCATATTTGAAAAGTACAGAAATGGTTACACGGTCAAATATTGCACGCATGTGAACGGTATTTGACTCAATTAAAAAACATGAAATAGTGGGTTATGTATATACAACATTATTTAGCATTAAAATTAGGACGTTAAAATCAAAATATTATGTCAAAAATATTGTGATATAAAATGGCGGGCACTGCGGCAACGCATTGGCCAGACTCTAATTGAAAAGTCTCTAGTCGCACTAGCGGCTGGAACCCGCTGGTCTCAATTAATCCCGGTAACGAAAGTTCGCGAGTGAAGTCGGAGCAACACGAATAACGCACATATTATTTAAAATCAGCTCTCTGTGCTTGTGCTTGAATACCAATACCTCATGTGAATAATTACATCCATTGGAATAATTATTATTAGTGTTTGACATAATTGTGTTTGACACATTAAGGGCCAGTTACAGAAAGTAAATTAAATATTTAATTTACCTTCTATAAACTGGTCCTTAGGTTACTTTAAATGTCAAACATCATGACCCATCTTCTTCGATGGTCGATGTATGATGGCCAAGTGACAGGTCGTAGATAAACCGTTGTATTGCATGCGTGTTTTTGTCGCACGTTCGAACTGCGTTCTCGCGTTGAAATAGGCAGTTAGCGGAACCTCACACGTAACGTACGTACGTGACGTCAAACGTAGAAACTGACATTTTTACTATGGTAGAAATGTCAGTTTCTGCGTTGGACGTCACGTACGTACATTACGTATGAGGTTCCGCTAACTGCCTAATATTCTTTGCGTGTATACAATGCTTATAACAATACTTATATAATAAATAACTATTATGTAAGTAATCATTATTTGGATTTTGGAAACCGATATAATGAAACAATAGTGTATGTTGCTCTGCATTTTATCTCATGTTTATTCAACTATCAACAAATAGTACCTACAATTATGATACCTATAAGAATTAAATATGATTAATTACAGTTAATTATAATTTATTAAAACGTTTCATCTGTGAGCGACGAAATCTCAGAGAGTATAATAATTAGCCATTTAACTAATTGTACCATTAATTTCAATGATTCTAAATACAATTTCGCTAATTTGCCAGTCTTTTGTTACGTATTACAAAAAATAACTAAATTTGGTAACCTCTTAACTCTAGAATTAAAAAATAACCAATTTTCACTCTAGAGTTAAAGGAGTATATGTCACTTTTACTTGCTTAGACTAGCATCGATACCTAAGTTATTAGTATTGTTACGTGGGTTTCAACTGACTCAAACCACCCTTGTGAATTACACCTTTATTACCAACGAGACTCACTATACACGACTCTTTACTCTAGTCGTAAACGTGAAATTACCACTACAATAGTAGAACTCGAACTAACTCGGTCTGCTACGCAGATGCACTTAAATACTACGGCATATTATTCCAGAAAAAGCTCGAACGAATCCGGAAGTAGTCTTGACCAATTCATGATGACTCATTCTCGACCGCTCGCAAAGGTCAAGCGCGTTCACATAAAAAACATACCGGTCCATCCGCTTCCAGTATTCACAACAAAACACGTTACAATTTTAACTAAACGTAAACAAACTATCGCTAACAAATAAATCTACATAGCACCGATGTAACAGTATTGTAAGTAAAGAAAAGTATTGTTTTTCTTTGCGAATCGCGAACTTACTTTTCTTTAAGAGTAATACAATGACATGCTACTTTTTGGTATTTGTGATGAAACATACTAAAATCTAAATAGTATTTTATGTAAGTATCAAGTACGCAAAATGTTGGTTTTAGGGGACGAATCGTAATTAATGACGAGGCGACGTAGGAGCCGAGTCTTTAATGAGATGAGTCCCCTAAAACATTTTGCGTACGTGGTGCATACACTCATAAGTCATAATGCTGTTACTGTTCGTGTTGCTCCGACTTCGCTCGCGAACTTTCATAACCGGGATTAATTGTGACCAGCGGGTTCTAGCCGCTAGTTCTAGTCGCCTCTAGAATCACTATATCTAGTCACCTAGGCCGCGGTGGTCGATCAGAGTACCGCAAAACGTCGCCATATTCGAGCAAAGAGCGATTTTTATTAATGGACAAATTAACAGCACGTTTTACGTATTTGACGTATTAGAGGTTTGATCGTTCAGAATTAAAAAAAAACCTTTTAAACTAAACGTGGATTTGATTAAATGCAATACAGATACAAATAATGAACAATTCCGTGCTTCTTTAGCCCGAATATGGTAGCGTTTTGCGGTACTCTGATCGACCACCGCGGCCTAGGTAACTATTATCCGTCCAGGGAAAGATGAGATTTGCGTCATCTTTACACGAAGTTATTACAGAAAGCTTTCCGTTGTGCTTTACTCTCGTTATTTACGAGTATGACGAGGATAAGCACTTCTTTGGGTAGTTGGAAGTTGATTCTACTAGTTCTATAGAATATGATGTGGCCAACCTTATACAAATAAATTCCTAGATCCGATTAAGATATTGCCAGATTGCCACAAAATAGTAAAAATAACTACATATATTGGCAAAATTATTGTGGAAAAATTTAATGCTGTCACAACATATAAAGTAGATCAATTTTAGGGATTCTGTAAAGTATATCACAGATTTCTGGAACAAAATGCCAAAATTATAGAACATCTGAATCTGACTTTATTGTAAAACATATCACAGATATCCTGATACCTGTAGATTTGATTGACGCAGGTGACATTTGCTAAAGTTATTTCTTGTTTAAATGCTCTTCGAGAGTGATTTAGTATTTCAATAATAATAAGCCACAGTTCTTCTTAGAACTTTAAAAAAATCGCGATTTTATCTACATAATATTAATATTAAGTCAGCACAAGGGAAGACATTGCATTCGCAGTCTCAGCAGTTATTGCTGAATGTATTGAACTACTTTGAGAGGGAAAAGAACAAGGTGTACATTTACTTCCTTTAACTTGTGTACAAGAGGTAAGACACGTTAATTATTTATGATCTTATTGTACACTTGTTTGTTTATTGCAGCGGGCAGCTGGTGCTTTAGGAATTAGTGTTTGAACTGTTGGAAGGGTCCAAGGCCCGTAGTAGATGCTGATTTGACTAGGAAAGCTAGCGCGAAAATGGCAGATCATGTTGATTAACAGGAAACAGGAATAATCGACAACTCGAATTGTTTAAAGTTATGTACTTTTTGGTACTAAGAGTTAATTTAACGTTTTAGTACGTCACCCGCCTCATATGACAATCGTGTTGGCTTCGATAGCAGCCGTGGTGTACCTACCTTGGTATACAATAATTATTAAAACTAATTGAGTTTGTAGTTCTGACATGTAAAGCTTAACAAGTTATGGATAATATATCTTTCTCAAATGAATTGCTATTAGCTATTTTTCCTACTCGCACATGAAACTTATTCAATGTTGCATTTATATTTGATGTTATATCAAAGGTTATATTTAGAATCCATTATTAACAAAGGAATCTAATTTCACGTTAATGCTATAGTAACCACATTAAAAAAATTACGGCAACATTGGTATGTATGTAATTAAAATATAACAGCGTGCATTCGTGCAACATTGTGCAAATGTCTGTAATTTTAAGTGGTGGAGGTTATGTTGTTCCTCTAGATATTAACATTAGTAATAATAAATAATCAAATAGTAATTTCTGTTTTGGTTTAAACCATCTTGTTTTCTCTAAAACAAGATGCCTTGTTGGTATTATGATAAAAAAGAACTGAGAAATACGCCTTCGGCACTGGAAAATATAGATTATGACACTGAAATGCGATATAGAAAAGAAGGTAGGTTTCTGAATAAACATGATCTCTTTGTTATTATCTGCATTAACATTTTAAGGTGCAAGATTTATTATTGACACTGGTACAAAGATGGATCTTGGATATAATACAACTGCCACTGGTGTAGTTTATTTTCATAGATTTTATATGTTCCATTCCTTTAGACAATTCCCACGTTATGTGACTGCATGCTGTTGTTTATTTCTCGCTGGTAAGGTAGAAGAAACTCCAAAAAAATGTAAAGACATTATCAAGACTGCTCGTGGATTATTAAGCGATGCCAAATTTGCTACGTTTGGTGAAGATCCAAAAGAGGAGGTGAGATTTTACAAGTGTTAGAAGATATACAAATTTTATTTTAAACCGTTGAAAGAAAATGCTATATACGAGGATGTATGAGAAAATAACGAGATTGGTGCTGTAACTTCTTTCAGAGGTAGAATCTTATAACACAAAAAATGAGACATGAAAGTCTTATCTTTAATGTACTTTCCCTCAAGTAGGTTTTGGTTTAACTTTTGATGTTTATTATAAATTAATTATTGAATTGTCAGTGTTTTGCATACCTATCGAAAAAATGAAAGTGGAGCAAAGATATGCGATAAAATTTTGTGTCCCTTGGGTAAAACACCAACTGAAACTTTTGAAATGATTAAAAGTGCATATCCAGATAATAGTTTATCACGATGTAGAGTGTTTGAGTGGCATAAGAAGTTTAAAGACGGTTGTGAATCAGTTGAAGATGAACCTCGTCTCGGTTGACCACAAACTATGCGAACTGACACAAAAATTGCAGAAATTAACGACTTGATACAAAATGATCGCCGGATTGGCATAAAACGAATTTGTGACATTGTTAATTTGTCTTACAGTTCCACTCAAAAAATTATTCATGAAGATTTAGGGTACCGGAAGGTCGCGGTAAGATGGATTCCAAAAGTGATGACCGATGAACAAAAAGCGAATTGAGTGACAGTTTGTCAGCAGTGGAAAAGGCAATTGCAACGTAATCCACAGTTTTTAAATAATGTGGTTACATGTGACGAAAGTTGGTTTTATCATTACGATCCTGAATTGAAGTCTCAAAGTATGCAATGGGAGCATAAAGGCAGCCCAAGACCGCAGAAGGCCAAAACTGTTAAAAGCACTGATAAAGTGATGCACCTGATTTTTTTTGATAAATGTGGCATTATTTACGATCACATTGTACCTAGAAGACATACAGTAACTGGGGAGTATTATTCTAATGTACTTCGAGGACCCTTAAAGGCAAAATTAAAGAAAAAACGACCGCTTTATCAAGACTTTGGTTGGACGCTGCATCACGACAATGCTCCGGCTCACAGATCAGCGATTTGTCAACGAACAATTGAAGAATTAGGGGTAGAAATTATGGTTCACCCCCCTACTCTCCCGACCTTGCTCCATGTGACTGCCATTTGTTTCCTGAAGTCAAAAAAGAATTGAGAGGTCGAAGATTTGAGTTGAATTTGGAGCTGAACAATGCTGTGATGCGTATACTAAACAGACTATCAAAAATGGTTTCTCAGAAGTTTATGACAAGTGGATAAAGTGATGGGATAAGTGTATTGAACAGAATGGAGAGTACTTTGAAGGATAGTTGTTGAAGTTTTTTAAATAAATGTTTCATTGTTATACTATAGCACCAGTCTCGTTATTTTCTGATACATCCTCATAATTATATATTATTAACTGGAAAAACAATGATGGAAAAGAAAGTAGTTATTATTTGGATAGGAATTAATTATTATGGTTTAATAAAATCTAATTTCTGCAGGTTATGACCCTTGAGCGTATTCTACTTCAAACAATTAAATTCGATCTTCAAGTAGAACATCCTTACAGTTATCTAATTCGTTATGCCAAGTGCTTAAAAGGTGATAAAGCAAAACTGCAAAAAATGGTGCAAATGGCATGGACTTTTGTCAATGATAGCTTATGTACCACGCTTGCCTTGCAATGGGAACCAGAAATAATTGCAGTAGCACTTATGTATTTGGCTGGAAAACTTAGTCAGTTTGAAGTTATTGATTGGGTTGGGCGTGCTAATAAGCATCTGCGATGGTGGGATATGTTTGTTGAAGATGTAACGATGGATCTTCTTGAAGACATTTGCCATCAGGTTTGTTTCTAGCCTATTTCAAATGTAATTATAATCATTCAACTGAATTCGTTACAGGTTCTTGATCTCTACTCACAACCATCGCCTACAAGCACACCTGATAGCCCTCCACTCGTTCCACGTCCCGCTCAAGCGGCACAACAACCAGGTTCCAGTAAAACAGCAAATGGTCAAGAAAAAGAAAAACCAGAAGCTCCAGAACCACTACCAAATCCTCCTAGCATACCTGCAGTACCTATACCTGAAGTTCCTCCATATCCTTTTCCTCCAAGTTTCACTACTACTGCGCCACATGCTGCTGCCTATCCACCTGCTTATACTAATCCCCCAGTAGTACCACCCACTCATTTAGCTGCACCACCTCCAGGACCTCCACCACCTCATTTAGGAGGTCCTCCACCAGGCGTACCTTTTACACCTTATGTTGCACCTCCTCCGCATTATCCGCCTGTTGTGCCTGCAGGTCCATATTATGCCCCTACACCTCCATCACAGCCACACAGACCTTATTATCCTCCTCCTTCTTGAAATTACTTAAGTTTATTATTACTTAGTTAAGTTAGGTATGATTATATTAACTGCAGCCTTGGAATTTTGTGTTACACTATTAGCATATTGTATAATAAAAGAATTCATAAACATATATTAATTATTGTCATTTTAAGAGTTCATTGCCATTTTTACATATTTTTGTAAAATATGTAAACGTACTGTTTTTAATTTAACTGATTAGTAGATTGTTTTATTTTCGTTTTCAAATAAAGATATTTGATTTTAATTGTTTTGTACTTTGACTAAGCTAAAACTTAAATCTTTTACTACCTGTGCAAACTAGTACTATAGCAGAGTATAAAAATATACAGCATATCCACTTGATTGTCGGCACTTTAAAGTTGTTAAAGTAGGTTCGACTATCGCACACAACAGTGACGCATCACAGTCCGCCGAGGCTTGCTGATTGTCATCGTCATTATGTATTACTAATAATGATAAGTAACAATTATGTTATATGGTAAGGATAATCCACAGAGTGGTGGTGTTGCTTTCAGCAGCAGGTTAGCACAATTCTTACAGGACACACGCTTTAACCCTTTTATATGCTATAATAACAGTATAGCTCTAAAGTATATGTCATCGATGCCCTTCCAATGTGGTGATCTGGCAAACTACTGCTGATGTTGAAAGAACTCAATCTAGGGAGGTAATAATAAGGCACTGGTTAGCTATTCTGTCAATAATTGATATTGAGGTTATAATTAAAGAAAAGAAAATGGCACGTTAATGAAAACCAAATACTTTAATATTATAATACTGGAAACTCATATTACCATAGGGTCATTCCATGTGAAATCGATCACTAAAATGGGTTGATATCACGGATTTCAATGAAAATCAATTATGAGGTAGTAATTAACTAAAGAACAACTTTTATTCATCAATTTGCTAGATTACGCAGAACTTCGGAAATATTTAAACTGAAAAAATTATCAAAACTGCTTGCACGTCTTTAAAGAAATATAAATATCTCGAGAAGTATTTATGCTAGAATAAATATTTTTTTACATACTGCTCACAAGAAGACGGGCTTTTTGGTCGGCTTAATAATACGTATTTTTTCTAAACGAATTATTTTAAAAATGCAGAAAAATCGATGTGGTAGTGAATGCGGGTTGTGCCGCACACTGGGGCCAAGTGCACCTTTTGGTGGTCAAAAGTATTTTCTTTGCTTATTTTGCTTTTTAAGATTTTTGTTATTATGTGTGTTAATAGAAAAAGTATATAAATTTTACATTGCCACAGAAAAGGTAATATTACTGCTAGCGATTCATTTTTAAATTCTGCAACGATTAACTATTCCTGTGTAAAAAAGTAACAAATAATTTTCTTGCAATATTAGTATGTATATGAATGATTCTAAATACGATAAGTTTTTAAATAAAAAGGCTTAAACATATTACTTAATGTACCGTAGACTCTTTATATTGGAAATTTAATTAACATTAACTGAAATGATAATTACAAAAAGAAGCACAAAAATGCTCAATAGTTTTTTACTTGTAAAGTAGTAAAAAGCTATATAGAATAATTCTAAGCAAGATTTATATTTTGGACTACTATGGACGATAACTATAGCTCAACGATACTAAAAAGCTTTCATAGTTTTACAGAAACTCGAAGTATTTCCTTTTAAATTTTAAAGAAAACCTAAGTTTTTAAGACAATAATAAGTAATTTGATTTCTACTTACGTCTTGGAATAGAATCCATACTAAAAAACACCCCTAAATGAACTTTAAAACACTATTTGACAATACCTAAATAATAAGTGATACGCAATGACTACACAACCGCATTTGGTAACTTTGAGATTCGAAATAAGAAAAACGACGCATCAGTTGTTTTATGAGCTTTTATTATGTAGGTTCAGTTAGCCTGATGATCCCTTTTAAAAGTGCATGCCGAAAATAAAATAATATACAACTTTTTAAAATCACTTTTGACAAGCAAAATGGGTAAAAAACCCCAGTGTGCGCCAGCTGGCCGTAAACAATGCTGCGGCGGCTGCCTGCAACGTGGTCTTTGAAAATTTGTCCTGGTAAAACTATTAAAACGTCCAGCTTGCCATTTTGCATTTGTTCAAAGAATCTGTACAATTTTTCTCAGATTTTTAAAAATGTGACTACATCGATTTTTCTGCATTTTTAAAATAATTCGTTTAGAAAAAAATAAAAATACGTTTGGTAACAAAAAATTATTAGGCCGTCCAAAAAGCCCGTCTTCTTGTGAGCAGTATGTAAAAAAATATTTGTTCTAGGATAAATACAATTTATCTATGATAAATACTTTTCGAGATATTTATATTTCTTTAAAACGTGCAAGCAGTTTTGATAATTTTTTCAGTTTAAATATTTCCGAAGTTCTGCGTAATCTAGCAAATTGATGAATGAAAGTTATGTTCTTTAGTTAATTACTACCTCATAATTGATTTTCTTTGAAATCCGTGATATCAACCCATTTTAGTAATCGATTTCGCATGGAATGGCCCGAGGCCTACGTTAGATATCCAGGCCGGAGCATTGAGTTTTAATGGCGGCGAACGGAGTCCTTAGTCAAACCGTCAAACACACCGTTTATTAGGAGACTGTTTGACGGTAACTCGGTCGTATATCGTAAATAATAAAACAAATAGTGGAATTCTGTTAAATGTTTATAAACCATTTCGGCATTTTAAATATATTTAAAAAAACGTAAGTCACTCTAAAAAATAAAAAAATTGTATATAAAATAACAATAACATTGTAGATAATACCCAATATGTAAAAAAAATTAATGTGAATCATATCAAAACGAAAATATAAGACAAATAATGAAATTAATAGTATCTAAACAGTGCAAATATAAACAAAACATACAAAGAAAACATATATGAATCAGGAAACGAGTTAACGTGATTGTAATTTGTCAACTTTATTTCTTTTCTTCTTATTCTTCGGGTGTAATTTATTTTCTGCCAATGTATTATTCTTAACTTTAGAATAATTATTCAATAATATGTTTGAAAAATAGCAAAGACATATTTCAACCAACTTTATTCTTATCACGCTGCAATTATGACATTCTTCTAAATAATCCAAATTTTCTTCCAGCTCCAATTTATCTTCTACTAAACTGATGATCAACGATTTCTGACAATTTACATTTAAAAAGTCCTTTTCATATCTTTCTGATATTAAAGTCTGAAATAACGTATACGCCTCCATAAGTATATTTACAAGAAATTCGGTAGGATATTTTAATCCTCCACGGTCATTTTTTTTAATATATTCGAAGTCTAAAGATGATTCTCTGTCAATGTCTTCAATTATTAAATCTTTAGCAGAAATAATTTGTTTTTGGCAAAACTGACAAAGTATTTTTTTAACACATGCTTTTTCTTTGCAATGTAACCTCCTATGTAGGTCAAAACGGAAATGTCATTTTTAGTCAATTCCACAGAATTGCTGTGTAAATCACTGAATTTACTTAAATTTATGTTCTGTCGATCAAAAAACGAATTCTCCTCACATAATATTAAAAAATCTTTTATATGAAAAAAGCCCCCAGAAGATGACTTAACTTTTAGTAAACTTAACATTTTTAGCTTCCTTTCAGATTCTAATACTTGTTTTACTGTTATGCTGTAATTTCCACCAGACATTTGGCGATATTGGCCAAATCGTCAGATTGGAATTTCCCGAGTAAAACATATTCGAAATGTAAGTTATTTAATAAATGTTCACACAGGGCAATTAAACTTTCGGTTGTATGTTTTACAGAGAAAAAGGTTTCATTTGTTAATTTTCCATCACGACGTTTTGTACCCCCTAAATTATTCCAAGCCACTATCCAATCAAGAAAGGCTTTTAAAAACTTAATGTTTAAGTCATTCATATTGCGAATAGGTTCTCTGTACAAATCTCTTTTTAGTTTTCCACCAAACTGACTCTTACAATTTACAACATTCCACCAATTCAAAATGGTTGATAGAAAAGTGGTGGTACCATATACTGCTTCGTCTCCCAAATACAACTGAAGAGCACTTACATTTTTTTCGTCAAATAATTTTAGGCACAAATTCACATTTTGCCTTTCCAAAGACGATGGGAACAAAACTTTGGATGCCTCTGCCCTCTTTTCCTTCAAAAGGAAATGGTGGAATTTGTAATGATTGCTTAGAATCTTTTTGGTTAAGCCATATGTTTCTTATACATTTTACAATATGTACTGTATCGAAGAATACAAAGAAAAAAGAATCATCACAAAACTGATTATGAACTTTGGAAGTCATTACCCCCCCCCCACACAATTTTTCAAAGCAGTTTCTATTAACTCGGTTGTTATCCCGTTATCCGACACAATGGCTAATATATAGTATCCAGATTGAGTCAGAATTTTAATTACGTTTATTAAGAGTTGTAAAAGATGCTCACCTGTCAAATTTTTTACCGGATATAAAGCTACAACATCTTTATTGTTGGAAAAATAAGATGATACCATAAAAGTTTGTATGGTAGATGCTGCAGTGGTCGAATTAATGTCATCTGAACAAATGCCTTCGAGTTTTCCACCGTTGTATGTTATGTTGGATTTGATATATATTTCATCTAACATTAATGTTACATATTTTTCATTATCTCTTAATATTTTTAATTTTTCTCTCAAATATGTTACGTGTGAATCAGTAATTCCCGACTTATTTGTTCCCAATTTTAAGGAAAACTTCTGTATATGTTTAGAATGAGGCATGGTTATTACGTCACTAGATCTAATTAGTCTATAAGCAGCTGGGTAAGAAAAATAAAAAGAGCTTGCCCAGAGAATCATTTCAGGCGAATATCGAGGGATTTTAGAAAATACTAAATGAAACTGTTCCAGTAAAAAAATTAGTTTAGATCTAATGTTATCAGTGACATCAGAGTCCAATAATTTCTTAAAATTATCTTCTATAATTTTTATAATGTAATCTGAATCAGCGTTTTCTTCATTATGAGGTAAAGAATCTATGTGAGAAATTATTTTGACAAATTGTGACCACTTGCTCAAAATTACTAGATTATTGTCCTTGGCAATTATATCTTTTTTGTACGACCATGCTATTTCGGATTGTTTACCATACTTGGTTTTAGAACAGTAGGTTATATTTACTGGTTGCTAAGCAAAAACGCGTCGGTAAGTAATTACTTACCGTTCAGTTCTGTCAAAAACAGAACGGTAAGTAAATTATATGTAATTTATAAAATAAATGCATGATCTTTAGATGTCTCTTTCGCGAGAAATCATTTATTTTCTAAATGATTGGACTATTTAAAAAAATGTATGTTGTTTATTTAAATTTGCTCAGGCCTCTTCAATATCCCAATTATATTCGTTTTCAGATTCACTCATTCTCACGAGTTTGACAAATATCGTGACATTCAAAAATAATAGTAATTACAAACGTATCCATGGTAACGACAAAACCTACTTAATGTTTGGTGGATATACAGGGCAAATATAAATTATCTTAAATCTATTTTTTTCGGGGATATTTCCTTAGTTAATACCTTTGTATTCATAAAGGTCGTACAAAAAATAGTATAAGCATCTCAAACAGTAAGGAGTTTACCGATCTCCTCCAATATTGGCGACTGAGCGAAGCGAAGTCGCCAAACATTGTCGTCGATCGGTAAACTGTCCTTACTGTTCTTGATACTTAATATACTATAAATGTCACATTACAGGTAGTTACATCGCATTCTTTAAAAAAAAGTTGTACTGATAGATCTTCATTAATAACTAAAGCCCAAATAATTTTTGGAATTTCTGCAGTGATTATTTTACAAAATGTTATTTTCCGGTCAGTTTCTATACAAATTAAATGGGTTGAAGGTAGTTTGTTTCTAAAAATTAATTTGAAGTTAGCAAAATTCGTTATTAAGTCGTCTTCTTCTAATTGTTTTTGTTTTTTCATCTCCCTATCTTGGTGTTCTAGTGCACGTTGTCCTGGCGTTTTTCTTTTTGGAGGTAAATGTTTAGTTATATATTTTGGCAGATTTTCAAAAATAGTTGGAATAGCGTCATCTGTTAGCTTGGGACATTTTCTAGGAAGTGTCAAAACAGAACCATCGTCGCGTGTGACACTATCTTCTTTAATCACAAACTGATTATCAAAATGTTTTATACATATAACTGAATTTTTCTGCGGAGCAAAGTTTTTTCTGTGGATATTATTTGACCATACTTTTAATAATTCCCTATTAGTAGGAAACCGAAAAACAGTTGTATAATTATTTTCGGTATTATAATTGGATTTACATCCGGGCACACAACAACGTCTAGGCATTTTTCTTTTACCTTTAAAATGATAAAAAGCTCGTATAAAAATCAAATACATAGTGGTTACCCTTAAAACTTACTTATCAACGTTAATAATTCCAACAGACAATAAATAGTTGTATTTTTAACTTCTGATATTTCCACAACACATTAATAATAAACCTTCTTTAAAAGACTGCATGCAACCTACTGAATGGAAATATCTTAAAAATAAAGAGCTGGTGCATTTGCTGCTATTGTTTCCTAGAAATCTCTGAAAAAATCCGCACTTGTTCAACACGTGCTGGGCTAATTTCGAAAGAAAGGACTCCGCTCGTGACGTCACGCCATTCGGTTGCACTAATGCGGTGGCCTGGATATCTAACGTAGGCCTCGAATGGCCCCATATGAAAATAGGGGATATATAGAGGATATTTCTGAAGCGCCATCTTTGCAGACGGGTGTGCAACTAACAAATGGTTTTTCGGTGAGAAACCTGCATCTAATAAAAATAGCACTATTTCTGTTAAACGATGGTTTATTACTGTTATGCTAAAATATATACAGTGTGTCGCATTTAAGATGAATACACTTCCGTAATTTCTATAAGCTATAATCTCGTGGCACAATGATACATATCACGAGTTGCACTTTTTTAGGCGCTCAACTTAAATGTGAACTGTAAACCCAGCCTACCACGACCCTTCAAACACGGCCAATTCCCGATATTTCGCTTCGCGTTGGGGACATCAAAAAAAGTTATTAGAAAAAGTTGTTTGGAATTCAATTTTTATCCTTGGTACCAAGTTTCATGACAAAACTCGCATTTTTAATTTTTTAGTATGCTAGCATTAAGTCTGCACTCAATTACAAGTTTACTTTTTAATTCGATCGAGTTTCATGGAAAATAAAATTTGATTGAACGAAATGTCAATCTGACAAAAAATACATTTAATTTTGGTAGATATAAGGTAAAAACTGTGTGCTGACAACGCTCATACTGAAAAATTAAAAATGCGAATTTTGTCATGAAACTTGCTACTAAGGATTAAAATTGAATTCTAAACAACTTTTTGTAATAACAATTTCTGATATCTACAACGCGAAGCGAAATATCGAGAATTGGCACTGTTTGAAGAGTCGTGGTAAGCTGGGTATACAGTTCACATTTAAGTACCTCAAAAAATGCAACACATGAATATGTATCACTGTGCCAACATTCAAATTTTTACTTCTTAAGATAACGAAACTACGAGAGTGTATTCATTTTAAATGCGACACACTGTATAAACTTTTACAATTTATCTACACTATTGAATCTTTCATTATAATGACGATTTTTTAATTACTTTCCAAATATTTTAGAAATTTCAGGTTTATTTGCACACCACACTGCAAGAGGTGCTATTAAATTTTGTCTCCCATTTTTCAAAATTAGTTTCTGATATTAATAATATTAAAGTATTTGTGAAAACTAATTATATATTATCGCCATGTGACAAAATTATAATTACCCTATAAGTAAATAGTATTCCTTCTTAGAGTACTTCTAGAATATATTATATATTACTATGTAATACCCTACGAATGTTATACGTGCATTATTCAAATAATATTTCTGGAATATTTATAACATTTTAGGAATATTTTTTAAAAATTCTCGGAATATTAGAACGTTTTAAGAATATTTTTAGTATGAGATTTTGATCTTACATTTTAGGAATATTTATTAGGTTGTATTATGAATATTTTTAAAAAATCTTCTTACAATACAGTAAAACAATATCTTCAAAATATTAAAATAATATCCCCAAAATATTAAAATAGTATTCCTAGAATATTATAAGAAGACCAAAATGTCATACTAATATTCCAAAACTATAAAAAAATGCTACTTGAATACTACAATAATGTTCTAAGAATATTAGATGAAGCGGACAAAATATCATTTATAAAGATATGACTAAAATCTTAAATAATAGTATATAATATTCTGAGAATATTATTTAATATTAATAGTATTTTTTCGCCTACCTGATCAGAAAGTGCTTTTTAAATGTCCTGTTTTGAGGGCAGTTAAGGCTTCTTTGCGGGCCTCTTATGTCAAACTTTTTACTGCCCTCTTATGTCAAATACATAACCTCTACACTACTACTAGATGAAACCACGATTTATTTATGTTAAGTTGGAGATACTGTAAAAATTGTAATTGTTTTTTAAATTGTCACACTTTGACCATTCCTGTGCATTATCCTAAAAAGATTTTAATCAAAAAATGAAATCATTAGTTTTTAACATTAAAAATATAACTCATTCGTAAAACTTTTAGCAACAGAATATGACGGAAAATGTAATTTCAAACATATTTTTACATAACCTTTAAAAATATAAAAAACATACGTCAAATTTTTCTAGGCTTCTTAGATCATAACTTTGATTTTCATGTCTTCGTCGATAAATTTGTCATTTGTTTTTTCTTTTCACAGTGTCATTGTATGTATAAATGGAGGTTGTGACAATTAATTAATAAAAAGAAAATTGTAATTTCAATAAATTATACAATGATAGATTAATTACTCATCCTAATTAAAAGTCATATCCTGTTCCTTTTATTTACCAATAATAATGAAAACATTTACTATACGGCCGTGTTGTATGTAGTGTAATGATTATTAGGTTAATTTAGTTAATAAATTACTAAAAACGTCTGGCGTTATTTTCATTTTCATTCATTCCCTCTAACATATGCCTATTTAATTTACTAATAGACCAAGAGCCAGCAACGTATTTCGAGTTGTCATTTCAACAGTCGTGAAAATTTGGGTACTAAATCTTATATACCTGCTGAACACTAAAAGTCAATTCTGGCAGCCCCCTACGGCCGGGTTATACCACCCCAACATTACTAAGAGGGTGAAAAATAAGATTATCTCTCTAACCCGCAGGCCGCTATGTAACTGACTCGCTCGCACTAACATGTAAACCTACATATACCTACTTTATTTATTGTGTCAAAATTCAAGACTTTTAAAATAACACAAATGTCACTTTTTTAAATCAACATTTACAGCGTTTGGCAACATTTAGAAGTGGAGGAAATGTTCTGGCAATATTTTTTATAAATAAAGAATACTATCGAAAGTAACCTCCTGAATTTTATGACTGTTACTTTAAATAAATTGAATCTGATTTCTCACCTTCTTAGTAATTTTGGGGTAGTATCCCGGCCGCAGGGGACTGCCAGAATCGACTTTTAGTGTTCAGCAGGTACATAAGATTTAGTACTCAAATTTTAAATTTTGGCTCAACAAATATTGTACCTTGATTATTACTGAACATTTTTACATTCATTTCATAAAATAAACAAAGCGAATGATATGATGAAAGATGGCATGATTCATCTAAACTATATAGAGTCTCTGCATCTAGTTACCTAGGCCAGCTGGTCGACCAGAGTTCCGCAAACCGCCGCCATATTGGGGCAAACGAATCACGAAATTGGTTATTATTTGTCCTGTATTCAATTTAATCAAATCCACGTTTACTTTAAAATGTTTTTCTTATTCTAAAAGGTCAAACCTCTAATATGTCAAACACGTAAGACGTGGTTTTAATTTGTCCATTATTAAAAATCATCCTTTTCTGCCCCAATATGGCGACGGTTTGCGTTACTCTTATAAACCAGCTGGCCTAGGTGACTAGATGCAGTAAACCAGCTGGCCTAGGTGACTAGATGCAGTGACTCTAAAACTATACAGAATGTAACGTTTTGACAGGCCAAACTTCTTTTTTTGTTTAACAGTTTTTTTTCTACAATATTCATTTCTCTAATTATTTTAATTTAATTGACAATTAATTAATTAATCTATTTAACTATTTATCAAATTTGACAAACGAGCGACTTTCTGGATATTTACAATTCTTTCACATTGTGTTGCGATTCCGTCAGATTTCAGATTTAGCGTATATGAGAATAAGTCCTTCTGTTGAATATGCCATCTTGACAGTTTCAATTTGCTCTACAGAGTTGTCTGGAAAATTTTAACTGTTTATAAAACAGAAGAATTTCATATCATTGATAAACACATCAGTTAACTGTGTTTAAATCACCCACTTGTATGGTTTTTAAGGCCTAGGCACGATAAAGATATTTTTGCAAAAGAGTTATATATTTTCAAAGTATAAGATTGTATATAGCCTCTTTTAGAGTATCCCATGTTGTGTGCAATGTTAATTCATTTATTTATTATGCCTATAAGTACATGCATTAATAATAATAAAACTAATTGTAAAACTTAGAAAATATAACAATTTCTTCCTTACTGTCTGAAACCATTCTTTCTACTGGTACAATATATTGAATAATAATTATCTTATGTGGACCAATAAAGGATTAAATAAGTAGATAGGCTATGACAGTTTGGCGACAAAATCCCATATTATTTTAAAGGGGCCTCAAAGTTGCATTTCAAGGTCATCCGCGGTCTAGTGAGACTCGCGACATCGACCGCGAGTAAGATCTTCCGCGATCCAACGAAGCGCGCGGCAACGTTGCTAACTTCACGCTGTTACATGACATGAGTCGACTTAGTAACTATGGAATTTTATTGATATAAGTAATTACCTAATGTTCTACCAATAATAATAATTTAAGATAATTGATATAACTTTTATTAATAACGAATTAAAAAACTCCTGAGAACATTCGAACATAATTCAACATTAGTTAATATACCTATAACGGTCGACAGTTAGAAGGGCCCGCATTTTTCCCATGTATTGCCATTAAAACGTAACATTTTATTTTAATTACATAAATCTAATTAATTATATAATACCCATAAATAACATTCTATTAATAATGAATTGAAAATATACACAATTCAAATTTAAAATACCTTTCACGACTAACCGATACGGACGATATATGAATACTACGTTTGGCAATCAAGCATCGACACGATTCGGAGGGCGACCTTCAAACTTTTTACCTACACGATAATCTAAACATTATTTAATTAAAATACTTCAGAATAGTTAGCTACTCTCTTCTATCCCCAGGAGTTTAATAATAATAATACTAACAGACATCTCTCATCATAACACCTCCTCGGTATATATATCGTACATAAACTCGATCTTGCATCTTAACAAAAACTAACAAGATATACTAAAGTTGCTCAGTCGATATGTATCAGGTAGAAAAAAAGGGTCACATTTGTAGGCAGGTAATAACTACGGTAATCTTAAAACACATCAGTCTATCAAATACTATTAAATAATTGCAATATTACATATATCATTTCCACATATCTTTCGTAAAATTCAGTTTATCCACAAAGAAAATTAATTAGTTTGACAACTCTTCACGTTAATAAAGGATAATTTATTATATACTATTATACATTCAACACCAGGTGATCAGTTTGTATCAACGATTTAAAAAGATTTATTAATTTCTAGTTCGAATACGAAAACAAAACGTATTATTGTATGTGTTATGAGGACATACAACGGGTCTATTAACGAGATATTAATTTAAGATAAATTAATTTAGATAATTAATTTGTAACGCCTAATAAATATGATCGTTTTTAAAGGATAAGCTAGTGAATAAAACTATAACCGATAAAGCTATCGAAACAATTCTTAGATGGATTAACATTTTGCCTGTCTGAACAAGATATTAGGCTGTCATTAACGCAGATGTTTATCACGCAGGCGGGCGGATATCATAATATTAAAGCAACCTTTTTACCTCACTACAACGAAGGATGCATACAGATAACCTCTGGACATCGCGGGGAAAAGGGACTGAGAGCGGTATATTTTTTATGTAAGTTATTTCTAAGAAAGCAATTTATTTATCCAAATCACACTTTAAGGGTCGTTAATACTCTCGTCTCTATAATACTATATGTTAAAAATGTAATTTATGCCGGTATTGGTTATTTGCATCTTCCTATTATTACAGAGCTTGAAAATAGCTTCTTCTTCTTAAAAAATGGACTACTAATTAATATCCCATTTATATTTACATAGAAACCGCACGTAATATACATTAAATTTTAAAATTGAATAAGAAATAATAAATTATCCATAATGCAACATAAATATCTAACAGATGCATACGAAATACGAAATTAATATTTATCGATGGATACAATAAAAAGTATAGTGCTATTTATTATATCTGAGTTCGGATACAGAATCCCAAATACGTTGCTCCATTCCATCGTTGTAACAGCTTAAGTTAATTATAAAAGTTCGATTTTACAACTGTTTTCAACCGGAATTATTAATATAGTATTATGTTTTTCTAGTTCATAAAGCTCTAATGAAGCTAATATAAAACATTTCGAATTTTGATTCTTGAGTCTCTATAATATACTTATATAATAAGTTGTACATGTAAACTTAACTAGCTTCTAAATTATCTTAGTTAAAAATACAAGAAAGGGTTCTAGAGGAAAGAAATTCTAATCAATAGTAAGAAATAAAGATAGCACACTCTTTAAATTGCGGTTTTGAAATCATACTCTCGATATTTGATTATTTATCAATGAAAACAATAAAAAGTATATCATTTATTATTATTACAGGTCTTGAAAATAGCTTCTTCTTAAAAATGTGTTACTAATTAATATCCCTATTATATGTAGGTAGAAACCGCACGTAATATCCATTAAATCTTAACAATAGATAGTCGCAGTTTTAATAAAACAAAAAAAGAATTATATATAATTTTACCAGCTTTATTAAATCGAGGCGTTGAAAGGTTCAAAAATTTCTATTTACGTAACATTAGATCGATATGAACATTTGAAGGTATATACGTGTATTTTGAAATATACTAATAACAGATTCGAAACTATTGATATTTACAACAGTAAAATCTCAAATGTAGGAATTTCTCCAAGAAAAGCAAGTAGAGATCTTAATATTTGCAACAGTAAAACTCAGATGCTGGAAATGTGTACAAGATAAGCAAAACTAGAAGATATTTTACACTTTTCAGACAAGTTAACGTATTTTTTATTCTAATAATAATATACATCCCCTGCGATCTAAAATGATATTACCTATATTGTAACCAACAATAATTGGAGGTTTAATTCTATAGAGTGAGATAATTGAACATTTCTTAACATTAAGGAGCAATTTATTCATATCAAGCCTTGATACGGAGTTCTGCAAACAGCTTAACCGCTGAGTTTATAAAAGCGCATCCCAGAATTCCTTGTAAACGACCCAAATTTAAGATCAATTCGTTCAATGATTCCTGCCCTACCTGTGTGTTTTAAATGTCTACGTTCTAAATAATTCTCATTTGTTTTGTATAACAATTAAATTTATCAAGTGTTCATATAAAAAAGAAGGTCATACAGACAGGCAGGCAGGTAATAATTACTAGCTTAGAAGGCTTATATTTTAGAGATCGGATACAGTCACATATATGCCTGTATATTACCTCTAAATCTTACTTAATCTACATACTTTAACAGTACATGCAGTTAGGTTTGGCGTAAATAACAATTAGGGATGTCAAGGCCATACTAACTGAACGTTAACATATGTTCTAAAGGTCAACCTTAATTAATTAACCCCCAGGACTATACATCCTTAGGCTAAAAACAGTCTTGAAACAAAAATGGCAGAATCCGCCCTGTTAGATGGTCAGGCAAAAAAGCAGAGTTATGTTATTAGCTGACAAACATCTTTGAAGAACACTCTGATTCCACCATCAGTTATCCCGATGACGTTATAGGGTGACATTATGAAGTACTCTATACAAAACGCCCCAAAACGCGGGTGATGTATGAGAAGTAAGATACAGTTGTTGTTAGCTGTACGAAAACCTTTAAGTAAAATATTTATATAGGTATATCACCCTTCTCCCTTCGCCCTTCATCCTTAATCATGCTAGTAAATGAGACATCACGTGTTCTAACCTAACCTATCTTGGACCGCGCCTACTACGCTGTGATTTGTTGGCTGCCATCTTTGATTACGGGAATCTCATACTGATGGTATTTGGGGTATAAAAAGAAGTTTGTATGTGGCGCTATTATGTCTACCCTGAATGTCTGCAAATTATCGTGTACGAGAATCAAGCGCTGGTTCTAAACTAAGTATCCCTGAATGCTTGTAACTGTCATCTGATGACGTCATGCTCTCCATAGCTCTACCGAAGAGATCTATTGATAAAGTTAGTAGATTAGAGAAACAGACGCATAAACATTATTATTATTACTCATAACCAGGGTTTCTCAGCTATTTATCGAAGCATTGAACCGTGCCAAGGGTGAATTCATGCTTAAGGACGTCTAGCCAGGGCTAATTAATGATGAAGGAAGATCGACAGGGTGATGATAGACGTAGTGCTAGGGTTAATTAAGAGTGACCTGAAGAACATGTTATGTAAATAGGAGTTCATGATCAATTATTAGTCGATATGAACCAGCGACGCAAGTGTGACGTATGTTGTATGAGCGTTTTACGCTCAGGGTTTGCTCGCCATTTGAAGATACACCAGGGGTATAAAGTTCAGTGTTCTATTTGTTTAAAGTATTTTACACGCCTCGATAACTATAGAAGTCGTTTGAAAACAGTTCATAATACCATAGTTGTTGATAATAAGTCATCATCTAGAAATAATGAAATATTTAAAGATGTGAATCTGAAACGTATGCATACCAATGAATCCTGTGCTATAAGATACGACGACGATGATAATGATGATGGAATAATAAACGCTCGTAATGCTATACGTAAGAAATTAGCCTACTTTCACTGTGATAAATCAGAACCTCATGATAATCGTGTTATACCGCGATCAGAGACCGTTGCTATCAATCTCTCGCCAGAGCTTGAACAATAATCTCCCGCTACATCTGCTGATGATGAAGAAGAAGAATGCGATTCTAGCTTAAAAGATTACCACGAATTCTCTAACTATTATAGAGCATTATTAGCTAGCGGAGAAAACAAAAACGTAGACAAAACTAGGTACGCTCTATATAACGACATCGATGAGTGGCGATTTGGTTGTTCGCGAGTACAGTTTCAGGGAAAAGATATTTTAATTAAAAACAAACTTTTCAATGGAACATCCGGGCTGTTTAATTTACTAACGCTTAAGCGAATAAGCTCTCCTAGTCCAACAGAGGAAGATATCGACAACTATATGAAAATAATATCACTTACTAATGCTCATAAGAAAGACTATAGACACAACGCTCGGCTAATAAGCGTTAAACATTGGAAATACGAAAACATAATAAAGCCTAATTTATATAGAATAACAGACTTTGGGATTAGTCTTCCCAAAAAGTTAAACAAGATGAAACCGGATTGGATACGTCAGAGTACGCCTGATCAACTAGTGGATCGACTCCAATTGTTGTACGCCGCAAAGAAAGCTCATAGCAGCAGTCTCGAAAACGAAAACGAAATAATTTCAGTCATCACAGAGCTTAAAACGAGAAAAATCATAGAATAAGTAAATATGTAATTTGTACTATGTCAGATGATCTTGTTGTACTGCTAATTATATGTAATATGATATTTTAACACTAACGATAAAATAAACGATATACATTCTATATATGTTTCTTATTTCTTTACCTCTCACAGTAAACGTTCTGGTAGATGATCCTTTTGAGTTCCTGCATCATCTTGATACGTTTTTATTTCATAGCATTACCAGAGGCAGCAGCAGCAGGAGTTTTCCGAGACCCACAGAAGCTTCTATGCCGGCTACAAAGATAGTCATCGTCAATTTTGCCAACATCGTTCTGGTGCTTTTGAGCTAGCGGCGAGATCAATCGTTGTCGCTACTATATGAAAATAAAGGGTCTATGCCATCAATAGTAAAGTTATTTAAGCTTAAACTCGAACTAAAACATAACCTCAAGGAAAAAGATAGTGCTTACCCCTGCATAGTATAATTACTCTGTTAAGACGACGAGGGACCATAACATAAACCGATTGTACCTACTCCTGTCTCTCCGTTTGTAGAATATAAATTATAATCCATGCTGATTAGGATCATGTACCCCATATTTCCATGAATATTTGCGCTTTCACTATATAGGATTAATTTTCATCTCTAATTTTGTATAGAGGCGTGTTGTATAGAGTACTTCATAATGTCACCCTATAACGTCATCGGGATAACAGATGGTGGAATCAGAGCGTTCTTCAAAGATGTTTGTCAGCTAATAACATAACTCTGCTTTCTTGCCTGACCATCTAACAGGGCGGATTCTGCCATTTTTGTTTCAAGACTGCTTTTAGCCTAAGGATGTATAGTCCTGGGGGTTAATTAATTAAGGTTGACCTTTAGAACATATGTTAACGTTCAGTTAGTATGGCCTTGACATCCCTAATTGTTATTTACCCCAAACCTGACTGCATGTACTGTTAAAGTATGTAGATTAAGTAAAATTTAGAGGTAATATACAGGCATATATGTGACTGTATCCGATCTCTAAAATATAAGCCTTCTAAGCTAGTAATTATTACCTGCCTGCCTACCTGTCTGACCTTCTTTCTTATATGAACACTTGATAAATTTAATTGTTATACAAAACAAATGAGAATTATCTAGAACGTAGACATTTAAAACACACAGGTAGGGCAGGAATCATTTAACGAATTGATCTTAAATTTGGGTCGTTTACAAGGAATTCTGGGATGCGCTTTTATAAACTCAGCGGTTAAGCTGTTTGCAGAACTCCGTATCAAGGCTTGATATGAATAAATTGCTCCTTAATGTTAAGAAATGTTCAATTATCTCGCTCTATAGAATTAAACCTCCAATTATTGTTGATTACAATATAGGTAATATCATTTTAGATCGCAGGGGATGTATATTATTATTAGAATAAAAAATACGTTAACTTGTCTGAAAAGTGTAAAATATCTTCCAGTTTTGCTTTTCTTGTAGACATTTCCAGCATCTGAGTTTTACTGTTGCAAATATTAAGATCTTTACTTGCTTTTCTTGGAGAAATTCCTACATTTGAGATTTTACTGTTGTAAATATCAATAGTTTCGAATCTGTTATTAGTATATTTCAAAATACACGTATATACCTTCAAATGTTCATATCGATCTAATGTTACGTAAATAGAAATTTTTGAACCTTTCAACGCCTCGATTTAATAAAGCTGGTAAAATTATATATAATTCTTTTTTTGTTTTATTAAAACTGCGACTATCTATTGTTAAGATTTAATGGATATTACGTGCGGTTTCTACCTACATATAATAGGGATATTAATTAGTAACACATTTTTAAGAAGAAGAAGCTATTTTCAAGACCTGTAATAATAATAAATGATATACTTTTTATTGTTTTCATTGATAAATAATCAAATGTCGAGAGTATAATTTCAGAACCGCAATTTAAAGAGTGTGCTATCTTTACAGAGGATCTGCTAGGCATTCATATGGAGAAACTACAAGTTCACTACGATAAGCCGATATATATTGGTTTCTGTATGCTAGGTCTAGCTAAGCATATAATGTATGACTTTTATTATAACACCATTAAAAAAATATATGGGAACAAGGTCCAGCTGCTGTACACAGATACCGATTCGTTAATTCTGCTGACACAAACAGATGCTTTTTATGAGGATATGAAGAAATATTTGGATAAGTATGATACGGCCAACTTTAATGAGAATAATCAATTCGGAATTCCAAAACGATACATTATTGCTGGCGGGAACGGAGATACCTTAGCTTGGGGAAGTTATAGGATTTCTTACTATTGATTAGAATTTCTTTCCCCTAGAACCCTTTCTTGTATAACTTCTTGTTTAACTAAGATAATTTAGAAGCTAGTTAAGTTTACATGTACAACTTATTATATAAGTATATTATAGAGACTCAAGAATCAAAATTCAAAATGTTTTATATTAGCTTCATTAGAGCTTTATGAAATAGAAAAACATAATACTATATTAATAATTCCGGTTGAAAACAGTTGTAAAATCGAACTTTTATAATTAACTTAAGCTGTTACAACGATGGAATGGAGCAACGTATTTGGGATTCTGTATCCGAACTCAGATATAATAAATAGCACTATACTTTTTATTGTATCCATCGATAAATATTAATTTCGTATTTCGTATGCATCTGTTAGATATTTATGTTGCATTATGGATAATTTATTATTTCTTATTCAATTTTAAAATTTAATGGATATTACGTGCAGTTTCTACGTAAATATAAATGGGATATTAATTAGTAATCCATTTTTAAAGAAGAAGAAGCTATTTTCAAGCTCTGTAATAATAGGAAGATGCAAATAACCAATACCGGCATAAATTACATTTTTAAGATCTAGTATTATAGAGACGAGAGTATTAACGACCCTTAAAGTGTGATTTGGATAAATGAATTGCTTTCTTAGAAATAACTTACATAAAAAATATACCGCTCTCAGTCCCTTTTCCCCGCGATGTCCAGAGGTTATCTGTATGCATCCTTCGTTGTAGTGAGGTAAAAAGGTTGTTATAATATTATGATATCCGCCCGCCTACGTGATAAACATCTGCGTTAATGACAGCCTAATATCTTGTTCAGACAGGCAAAAATGTTAATCTATCTAAGAATTGTTTCGATAGCTTTATCGGTTATAGTTTTATTCACTAGTTTATCCTTTAAAAACGATCATATTTACTAGGCGTTACAAATTAATTATTTAAATTAATTTATCTTAAATTAATATCTCGTTAATAGACCCGTTGTATGTCCTCATAACACATACAATAATACGTTTTGTTTTCGTATTCGAACTAGAAATTAATAAATCTTTTTAAATCGTTGATACAAACTGATCACCTGGTGTTGAATGTATAATAGTATATAATAAATTATCCTTTATTAACGTGAAGAGTTGTCAAACTAATTAATTTTCTTTGTGGATAAACTGAATTTTACGAAAGATATGTGGAAATGATATATGTAATATTGCAATTATTTAATAGTATTTGATAGACTGATGTGTTTTAAGATTACCGTAGTTATTACCTGCCTACAAATGTGACCCTTTTTTTCTACCTGATACATATCGACTGAGCAACTTTAGTATATCTTGTTAGTTTTTGTTAAGATGCAAGATCGAGTTTATGTACGATATATATACCGAGGAGGTGTTATGATGAGAGATATCTGTTATTATTATTATTAAACTCCTGGGGATAGAAGAGAGTAGCTAACTATTCTGAAGTATTTTAATTAAATAATGTTTAGATTATCGTGTAGGTAAAAAGTTTGAAGGTCGCCCTCCGAATCGTGTCGATGCTTGATTGCCAAACGTAGTATTCATATATCGTCCGTATCGGTTAGTCGTGAAAGGTATTTTAAATTTGAATTGTGTATATTTTCAATTCATTATTAATAGAATGTTATTTATGGGTATTATATAATTAATTAGATTTATGTAATTAAAATAAAATGTTACGTTTTAATGGCAATATATGGGAAAAATGCGGGCCCTTCTAACTGTCGACCGTTATAGGTATATTAATGTTGAATTATGTTCGAATGTTTTCATGAATTTTTTTAATCCGTTATTAATAAAAATTATATCGATTATCTTAAATTATTATTATTGGCAGAACATTAGATAATTACTTTATTTTTAACTTATATTTTTAAAATACGAAAGGTGCAGGACGAAATAATTAAAAAAGAGATTCCTTCTTTCAAAGTGGGTTTTTCTACCTGCGTTTGCAGACGAGGGTGAGGTTTGATTGATAGAACCAAGATATAAGACGCGTGTAAAGCTGAATTTAAAAATTTTAATGTTGGAGTAAATTATTATGTGTAATTAATTTTAACTAATTACCTATACATTTAAGTACAAACGTAGTATTCATATATCGTCCGTATCGGTTAGTCGTGAAAGGTATTTTAAATTTGAATTGTGTATATTTTCAATTCATTATTAATAGAATGTTATTTATGGGTATTATATAATTAATTAGATTTATGTAATTAAAATAAAATGTTACGTTTTAATGGCAATATTGTTACGTGCTAATTTCGTAGCACCCTGTATAGCTATACTTTTGTATTAAGTTGTATAGCGTTTAGGGATTTTTGCATTTTCTCTCCTTGTAGTTGCCATTTTGTTATGGAACTAATTTCCTTTTTTTGATAAGAGATTGTCACTTTTTTAGTTTGATCCGCCCGTGAAGCTAGAAGTTCCTTGAAGAACCTTTTCGTGGACATCGCCGTCTAATTAATCTTTTCCTTTATGTTAAGTTATGGGAATTGCCTTAGTGCAGATTTGATGATTGATTGTGGCGTTAGTTTTCCGATTTAGTTTATTGGAAGCCGTTTATGGGATGTATTTCCACTTGTTCTTTTGAGGTTATGGGAAGCACACCTTTTCGTAAGTTTATCGATTAACCTTTCTATCATTCAGTCTCTTATACTTAATTCTTTCGATAGGTTTTTATGTATAATCGTCGTTATATGCAGGCGATATAAATCTCTCTTAAGGTCAACTTCCATCGAAGGTATTTATAAAGTGTTGTGATGGTCATTCTGTTAATTTGATTTATTTGTTACAGACCTTTTATTTTTTTCTCTAAGTTTGGGTTTATCCTTTACTCATTTTATTACTTGCCGTATAACGAGTATACCTTGGATATTTGGGTTGTTACAAGACCATTACGCAGACCTGGTTGCTGTTGTCGGGATCACATTACGTTCGAGCTTCGGTGACGTTCCTCTTCAGCTCTAAGAACAGACACCGTATCGTGAGTTGGTTATAATATAGCAACTGGTTACAACAACAGTAACGTTTGACAACTCTTTATTGTATATAAAACATTTATGTATATTTGTATATTATGATTTTGTGTTAAATGGTTTTCCACCAGTGTGCGTGTAGCACTCAATTCTAGATATCTGCTTCATATTTATAATTCTATCACATACCATTTATTGTATGATATTGTTAAGAATATTTGCGAGTGTGTACGTATGTCTTTGCTCCGTAATAGATGAATAGCTCACTACTGGAGCTGATGATTGCGCAATCTGATTGGTATCTGTAGTCGCGTTAAATTTTACCGTGCCCTTTCCTTATTGCTTTTGTGACTTTAAATCAACTTTAGAGTAAGTAATCGCGCTCGCATTAATCTCTTTTTCCCTTGCAATTTGTGTATAGCATTCAATAACCACTATTCAATTTTGGCCAAGGTTATTTCTCATTAAATAATTTGCCCTACTTGATAATTTGAATTAATTAATTAATAATAAAGCACTGTATATAACTTACTTGAAGATTTAATTATTTATATGTGTGATGTCAGGAGTTTATATTTTCAGCTATCAAGGAGTCATTATTGGGGAAAATCGACCACATTGGTAGTAGTCGCAAGTGTGTTGTTCTTTTCAGATTTTGTCGGTCAATACTGTAGCTATCTTAGACGATTCTTGGCGCCCATTACAGAAGACCTTTAGTGAGACCCACGACCTCCCACTGGTTAGCTGGCAGCCGACAGATTTAACTGCGGTTAAAGTTTGTTACCGTTTCCCAATAAGCAGTCCCCATTTTGTTGGTAACAATATATGGGAAAAATGCGGGCCCTTCTAACTGTCGACCGTTATAGGTATATTAACTAATGTTGAATTATGTTCGAATGTTCTCAGGATTTTTTTAATTCGTTATTAATAAAAATTATATCAATTATCTTAAATTATTATTATTGGTAGAACATTAGGTAATTACTCATATCAATAAAATTCCATAGTTACTAAGTCGACTCATGTCATGTAACAGCGCGAAGTTAGCAACGTTGCCGCGCGCTTGGTTGGATCGCGGTCGCGGTCGCGAGTGACCTTGAAATGCAACTTTGAGGCCCCTCTAAAATAACATGGGATTTTGTCGCCGAACTGTCATAGCCTATCTACTTAAATAGAAATGCAGTGCTTGTTTTATTTATTGATTTATTATTATCGATTGTTTTTAGGTATAAATAATTGTGTGCTACAATCTACAATCTGCAAAGTCAGAAACCACACTGAATAACAGCAGTAAGGTACCTTACTTATAGTTAGTAAAATTAGCTTAATAATGAGCTGAAATTAATCAATGCAATGCACTATATTCTCCATTTCATTGAGTTCCTTTAAACTCGATTATTCTACCTCTTCATGTTCCGAACCACTAATTTTGATTTTCTTGTTACGTTAATAAACTTACCAATAAACACGAAGACGTTTACAGCCTGAGTCAATAGACCAAGAAAGACTTCCCGGTTTGGACTGCGAATTATACAGGGTGTAGAATCGCTTCACGCACAATATAGTTTTACGTGCATTTTTTTTAAACCTTAATATTATCTCTCCCAATTATTTAACAATAAAGATATTAATAATAATAATAATCTTTATTTAGCATAAAATTTGCTAGAACTTTACATATAGGTACTACAGTGGTCCCTTTCATTACACTTTCTTACAATAATTACCAACAGCACAAGTTAAGAAATACTTTAAAGAAAAACACTACAAATCAAATGTTGCCTTTGGTTACGGATTGCATTCAGTTTATACAAAAATCAGTTATGCCTTGGAAACATTGGAACGATGAAGGGTAAATATTTGCTACCCAAATGTCATTTTTGAGGTTAAATCGTCTGTCAAGCAGTTAAATCGAACCTTAAAATGACTAGGTCTCATTCGATTCGTTATTTTTCCTTTTTTTGAAATAGTACATAAAGTAAACACTTTACAGACTCATTCGAGTCTCAATCTCCATATTTGTGCTAAACAAGTACAACTTTAGTGCCTTGGTATACAAATAATTATTAGCATTCCTTAATATCTATATTATACAATAATTAGGGAAGATAATGCTGGGTATTTACGATAATTGGAGCGCTTCATACCGGCATGTATCAGAGTGTGTGTTAATATCACTGAACTCTTATTTACTACAAGAGCCATTATGTATGAAGCAGATGTCGCCAACATAACCTCTAAATTTGACTTATGTTTGTTGACATCTCTCACAGCACCAGTGGCGCCTCGTCAATCAAGGCTACATTTATAATTTATAAATACCAAGAAACTTTCTTAAATGAATGAAAATTTGGTTAATTTTTCACGTTATAATTACACTAGTATTAGTAACTGTGTAAACAGTAATGTAAGTTGTTTCAATAAAACAAATGAATTGTATTCTTCCCATTATGCAATGAATTTGTAAAGATATAATTGTATCGATTTAGGTAAAATCCTCATGTAACGCCTATGGCAATTGTGTCAATTTACACAAAATAACTAAAAATAAAAATTATTTCTACTTAGCTGTTGTTGATTGGTCGTTGAAGATCGTATTGACTAGAGTCACTACATCTAGTCACCTAGGTCGCGCTGGTCGTTCAGAGTACCGCAAAACGTCGCCATATTGGGGCAAGAGAAGACGAAATTGTTCATTATTTGTATCTGATTGCATTTAATCAAATCCACGTTTACTTTAAAAGGTTTTTCTTATTCTGAAAGATCAAACATCTAATATGCCCATTATTAAAAATCACCCTTTTCTGCCCCCAATATGGCGGTGTTTTGGCGGCGTTTTGCGGTACTCTGAACGATCTGAACGGTACTAGCGCGACCTAGGTGACTAGATGTAGTGACTCTGGTATTTACGTCACCTTACTGAAATCGAAAGCTGTGTCCGCTAAAATAATTAATTTTTATGTAATGCATAGATAATTTGAGAATTATGCATAAAAATAATAACATAAAAAAAGAATGTAAAACCTGCTAAAAAAGAAAAAAATAATAAATTAAAAAAAAGAATAATTTTAAGAGTTACTAGAAACAAAATACTTCCATTTGTGCTTTTAGTTATTACACTTCGTGGCCTGATGGTAGAATGCTCGTTTAGGGTAATAGGGCGATTTGATCTTCGCATTGAGTCCCCATACCACCCATAAAAGTTTTAGTTTTTCAATAAATTTAATTTTTGTATTATGTTAATATTAATCTGTTGATTACATTATTTAATCAGACTTTTTATTGAAATGTAGTTTCTAGAAACAGTAAATATCCGGTTATTTCTGTATATAAATTTTAGGCTAGTAGTAAGCAATTTTACCAAACGACCTAAACAACGGAATCCTTGTTAACTTATTCTTGGAACTGACAAATTATATTGGTACCTGGGTGTTTTTCTCAATAAGTGCAAATACAAATGATTGCTCTTTTCTTACACATTTCCCTTTTTTATCTTTCCATTTGTTTTAAAACTGTTAGAATGTTTGTTTTGCTTATGGGGTTATTTTTACTTACTTATACATAACATTACTTATATAAAACAAATACTATAAGCTCCAATATTATCTGTTATACTTACTGTTAAAACAAATTGAATATTATTAAGTATAGTTAAAAAAAGTTTGTGAACATGCCAACCTCATTAAACATCACCACGCAAGTAGTTGAAACTATATGGAAACGGGACTTCAAAATATGGTTTTAGTTTTCGTCTTTTTGTCATCATTCATTCGTGATCACTATGTCGTGTATGTTTACATAGGTGCAGGTTACCTACACGGCTACACTCGTAAAGTATTATTTATATCCAGAAGATCTCTCTCTAATCTAGGGACTTTTATGTCGATCTCTCTCTAATCTAGGGACTTTTTATGTCGATCTCTCTCTAATCTAGGGACTTTTGTCTCGTTAAGTGTCGAAGTACGAAATCAAAACAGATGGCGCCAGTGTCGTTTTATGTCAAATCTGGGGACTTTTTATGTCGATCTCTCTCTAATCTAGGGACTTTTCTGTATTACCGGCATTTGGTTCGTCACTCGGCTAAATGGTACACCCTGTAGGGAAAGCAGATGGCGCCAGTGTCGTTTTATGTTAAATCTGGGGACTTTTTATGTCGATCTCTCTCTAATCTAGGGACTTTTTATGTCGATCTCTCTCTAATCTAGGGACTTTTTTATGTCGATCTCTCTCTAATCTAGGGACTTTCGTCTCGTTAAGTGTCGAAGTACGGAATCTATATTACCGACCTTGTACTGGTGTTGCTAGTTTTTTGTCGTTCTTTCTCGAATCTAGGGACTTGTCAAGATTCTATATTACAGGTGTTGGTTCAGGATTCTGCTAAATTGCTAGGGGCTAATAGAGGAGGCTAGTAAGTCTTGCCGGGTTCGAGACTCTGCTATGCATGTAATAGTGCTGCTGTTGTTTAACAGGTTTGGGTCTTTGCTAAATCGTACTGTTGCGACTGGTGACACCGGTCTCTTTCGATCTAGGACGTATCTCTGTGGAACCTAGGGACTTTTATGCATGTTGCTGTCTAGTGGTTTTATGGTAGGTCTCTGTCGAGCAACTTAGATGACCATCTTTAGCGGACATAGAAGCTTCTACGGTAGCTCTGCTGCCTGCTCTGCTCTGCAGATGCTATATGGGATTTGTTAAATGTTTTGGAACTGTGTATTTGTCTTAATACACATTTATAAATAAATGAACAATAGTTACTTGAACCTAATAGAGATTTGTATGCTGCTACTGCTCATACATAGGTAAAGATCATATTCTTCTCCGACATGATTTATGTCTTAACAAAACTGTATCATTGCTAAGAGCCCTGAAAGAACGTATTAATGACAAAATTACTCTTAAATAAAACACACACACAATGCCGACTCGCTTTTTTATTTTATTTAACTATGATACATTGCAGCCTTAAATACATATATATACAACTTTTTCTAGTGTTTGAATACATACATTTATTGGTATACTTACGTATGTTATTAAATGCAGGGCCTCTTACGTCCATAGGGAATAGAGTCGAACCTGTCGTCAAACTCACGTTTTTCTGACCTAGGTCTGTAGATCTTGGCTCCTTTTTTGGTGATCACCTGGTGATGTTTTGTAGTCGTATATTCAAAGAGGCAATGTATAGAGGATCAACAGGCTCTTTGGATGTAACCATTTGCCTCATACTGTGGAAGTTGATGAGCTTCAGTACATCATAGTTCAGTCTAATACCTTTTACTTTACACACAGTGAAGTAAGTGTGATACTTAGAACTGAATATAAAGTAGCTGTAGTTCTTAGGACCACCAGAGGTAAATGCTACTATATAGCTGCCAGGGCCGTATTCTTCTAGCTCATCAGTCATTTCCTCCCTGTTGTCAACACGAAGGTTGTATTAACAATGAGCTAGCGGGATGTTGATGTCTCTTATATACCCTCTACAGGTATTACCGAGAAGACGATGCAAAGATGCGCCAATAAATTTAAGAATTTGGGGTAGTTTCCCTAGGAACCTGCGAAAAAAATATTGAAGATTATAGTATGCAAGATAGTTAAAGAAATGATGCTTTTTAGCTAGACAATAAAAGTTTGCTGAGATTATATACCTTATAAGTTATTTCTATTAACAAGTTATGAACTATCAAATACTATTAGAAGACTGATACTATTAGCCAAAACTGCCTGAACAACCACATTTACTATCAACCAATATGAAGTATGAATCCGAAGGCATATAAATACACATATAAACAGACATTAATCAATACAAATCATTTAAACGATCACAGATAAACACATATGTTTGGCTACTATAAATATATTCAAACTACTCATACATACTATAAACATGAGGAGCAGGACTATGAATCCATATAAACACATACAAACATAGACATAGTAATCCATATGAACACATATAAATACATACATATAAACACGTAAGTACACATACTATAAAATAATATATTTAACCGCATGCAATCATGTAAACGGATGCAAAGTATGAAAACGAAGACATACTAACACATGCAAAACAGATATTATTATAAATAGCCCATAATAGAATAGAATAGAAGTTAAAACGAGTATTATTAACATTTACATTTACTGCGGTAACAATGCAAATTTTCTTTTAAATATATTTTATATTGACATACATTATCAGAAAAGACTTTTAATATCAAGCAACCGCTAGTTGAAAAACTAGGCAACATTACAAGGACTACAGTAGTTCTGAAAAAATTAACAATTAAAAGAATCAGATTAGATGTTTAGATCTATCAATCAGTATTTCTCAATATTTTAAACTGAAAATTGGAATCATCTGAAACTGCAAGAAATTTGGGTATATTTAAATCGGTCTCGGTTGTTAAGGTATAATAATTTACCCTATTTTCTCATATTCATACATGAAAATGAAACAATCTATATAGTGAAACAACAACAAATGACCTGATGTCACATAAGAACAAAGAACCGCTTTAAATATAATAATATTTAGATTATCTTAATAAATAAAATAATAGGAAATGTTTTATACCATATCTAATATTTATCTGCAATATTTAATTTATAATATTAGTTAAATATCCAAATTAATTACTTCATAAGTTAACCTGTCAACTAATTCATTAAGCTAAGCATGTTGATTCATGCATATTTTTCCAGAGGCAATTCAATACAAGGTTTATATGAAGTGTTGACATTGAAAACAATGCAGTGTTTGGTTTTCGGGCAGACTAGTTTAGTTTAGTCTTTACTTAAGAGCTAATATTTATTTTTAATAACATTTTCATTTCAACCAAGATTTCAACCTAGAAAATTTTTTAAATAACCGCATTCAATTTACATGAATGTTTAAATAAGTGTACTCTAAACAAACTTGAAAGTTAATAATAACTATGCAACTAATTTAATGATGATAATTATGCTTTAAAATTCTATCAATTCTGGCAAACGGAAATATAGTTTATACAATATAAAAACAATTCTTTAAACGGTTCCTACCTTTTTGTTGTGTTGCTATAGACAGATCGGTATAGATGCGGTCTTTTATCAGTCTTTCTACCAACAATCCACAAGGCTGAAATATCTGAAATAAAAAGCATTATACAGAGTTCTATCACACACTTAACGGTAATAACCAGAAAATTTCATTAGAATACATAGTATACAATGAGAAATCTTAAATAACAACGCAATTTACCAAAAGGCCTTAATTAACACAGGTTAAAGTAATGTTGAAAATTAATTTAAAAATCCTTTATTACAGAGATATTTGTTATCGTTATTTAATTTTTTACGATTTCCACCGGCTATATTATGTCGGCTATATAACAAACGACGTGTTTTCTAACAAAATTAATTGGGAGATTATAATTAAAAAAATATTAGCATTCATTTCCATAATAAACTATTCTAGCATCTGAATATAAACATGAAAGATCATACCTTAAAATTAGCTGTAGTTAACAAGAAACCACTTCACAAATTAACGCAAATTATAAAAAAACGTTAAATTTAAATCAATTGAAAAATATCCGGCCCAATCTTTATAAATATAAATACGCACACGAACTATAGTTAACAACTCAAGAGACACTACATAAATGATTTTTAAACAAGAAACTAATTCTTTTACAGATTATAACTGATTCATTATGTTAATTGTTTTTTCGAGGAATCTCAATGTTTTGTTTATTAACGCACGAGTAAACACTCATGTTCCTACACCAAAAATTGGTTTCACAAATTTTCTTATCACTAGGAAACCATTCTGTTCCTTTTGTAGATTTGCAGAACGACCTTGATTTAAATGATAGACTTATTGTTTTTATTTGTTTAAAGTTTAGCAATACGTATTAACGATTCAACAATTAATACAGTGCGTCGTTAGTCAACAATTTATGAAGGGAAATAAATCCAAAAATTATTTCTAACGGAACAAACATTATGTCTTTAAAGTGTAATAACATAACATTTATTAATTCTCTAAATTTCATGCCGATGTCTTTGAGCAAATTTCCAAAAAAAACATTCAATTTCCCTGGCAGCAAAGGTTTATTTCCCGCATTTGTTTAACGTTCCTGAAAACGAGAATTATGTAGGGCCTCTGCCAGATCGACACTATATGCGATCTACGACTAGATTCTAGGTTAGATTTAGGTTCGTACACAACAACCTAGGCCCATCTTAAATTGTACAGCTACTTGGAATGTCTTGGAGATAGGGTGCTATATTACGATACGGATTCTGTTATTTACATTAGCAGAAAAGGAGAATGGGATGTACCAACGGGATCGAGCTTGGGGAAATGACCGATGGGCTAGAAGACTACGGCCCAGGTAGCTATATAGTACCATTTACCTCTGGTTGTCCTAAGAACTACAGCTACATTATATTCAGTCCCATGTACTGTAAGTATTTTTTTTTAAATAAAGTAGCTATACATATTATTATAGCATTATAGCAGATCAATTGATATCATTCAGATGATAAATAAAAATAAATTGCTACTAAACGTAAGCTAAACTTGAATGATATCGATTGATCTGCTATAATGCTATAATAATATGTAAGTATAGCTTAAATGATAGATTAGTAAAGAAACATGCTGCTCAAGTCTATCGACTAATTTGTTAGCCTTATTCCAATATTCGTTTACGTGTTCTGTTTTATTTAAAGAAATGAGAATCACCCGGAGCGTCGAATGCTCAGACCGTATACATCACACAAGCGTCGTTTCATACCGACTAAGGAATGAACAGCAACACAAGCATATTCACGCACAATTTCAAACATATACGCGCAATTTGAAGTATATTCACGCACAACTTCAAACAGATATACGCGCAATTTGAAGTATATTCAAGCACAGACGTACATTATATAAAGTTACTAGATTAGAGAAACAGAAGCAGAAACATTATTATTATTATTACTCATAACCAGGGTTTCTCAGCTATTTATCAAAGCATTGAACCGTGCCAAGGGTGAATTAAGGATGGTCGATGAGATGACGGGCATCTAGCCAGGGTTAATTAAGGATGGAGAATGATCGATAGATGATGATAGACGTAGTGCTAGGGTTAATTAATGATGAAGGCGTGCCGTGCCATGATGAATTCATGATGAAGGACGTCTAGCCAGGGTTAATTAATGATGACGGGTGATCGACAGGGTGATGATAGATGTAGCGTCAGGGTTAATTAGGAGTGGCCTGAAGAACATGTTAGTAACGAAGAGTTGAACAAATACAACGAAGAGATCAAGAGGCGAAAATATGACTAAAACATTTAGAACTACAGTCCTCATAGAAAACAGCCTATGATCGTATATAACTGTATTATGTATGTATATGGAAACTTGTACTAAATAAATGTTTGTAAACTAAATGCATATGTTTTATTTAATACACTATCACATCCATACTCTGATTTCTTGTATACTCTAACCTAGAAAAGAAAGCAGTGCGTTCTAACCTAACAGGTTACTCTGTCATTTTTGTTTCAAAACTTTGTCAATTTGATTATACGGTCTAACCTAACGATGTACAACGTCTAGCCAAGGGTTAATTAAGGATGTCTAGCCAGGGTTAATCAATTAAGGATGACCTGAAAAACATGTTATGTTAACAGGTCACTCATTGAAAGATAAAATACTCGCTGCAACAACAACATCGTTTTTTACGTATTGTATATAGGAAAACTGTAACGAATAAACGCTTGTAAACTAAATTTATGCGTTTTATTTAACAATCAGTTGAAGATTTCATACCTAAAAAAGAAAGAAAATCCTAGGTTCTAACCTACTAAGTATGCCTGAATGGCGAAACAGTAATCCACGAGATCTAATATATATATCATAGTATTATTATAACATTAGGTGACCTAACAAACTCTTTTAAAGAAATGTTTATTTACATGTATGAGCATGAAACTCGTGCTGATTAACTATATTTTGATCGAAAGTAGAAATTAAAAGGTTGAACTAGTGTCAGACCGAATTCAATAGTTATCATTAATAAAAGTAACTTTTTCAGTTAGTCATGTATTAGCTACTATACTATGTAACGTACATTCTATATATGCTTTTTATTTCTTTACCTCTCTCTCACACAGTAAACGTTCTGGTAAATGATCCTTTGGAGTTCCTGCATCATCTTGATACGTTTTTATTTCATAGCATTACCAGAGGCAGCAGCATCAGGAGTTTTCCAAGACCCGCAGAAGCTTCTATGCCAGCTAGAGAGATAGTCGTCGTCAATGCTGCCAACATCGTTCTGGTGCTTTTGGTCTAACGGCGAGATCAATGTTGTCGCAACTATTTGAAAATAAAGAGTCTATACCATCAATAGTAAAGTTAACTAATCTTAAAAAACTAGAACTAAAACATAACCTCAAGGAAAAAGATAGTGCTTACCCGTAGGCTCGTAATCATACGTAGCGTCCTGCATAGTATAATTACTCTGTTAAGACGTTTAATCATATGGAGCATAACATAAACCGATTGTACCTACTCCTGTCTCACCGTTTGTATAATATAAATTATAATCCATGCTGATTAGGATCATGTACCCCAGCTGTTATTTCCATGAATATTTGCGTTTTCACCATATATCATAGGATTAATTTTTATCTCTAATTTTATATAAATATATATGGCGTTTTGTATAGATCAGGAGTCTCACGATAATTTATTGTCATATCAATGGCGTGCGGTCCATGGAAGCAATGGAAGCAATGCTTGCCTTGAGAATTTATTAAAAATAAAAACAATGCTAACAAAAATACTTTTGTAAAATTATGGTTATCGTTTATTTAAATTGAAATATTTATTAAATAAAAGCTCAATATCAACTCTGTACAGCAAAAAGTATAATTATTTAGAGTACTATTTTAAATTAGGTTCATTAAACTTGCACGGAAAGGTAATACCGATTCAAATGTGCAAATATAAGCACTGCTTACAAATGCTCTCCTCTTAACCTAGGCGTGAATCAGCGAGCGCGGGGTGTTATAATAGACGGATGCTGTTTGGCTGGTTAACATTGTTTGGTCGTAATTTTTATTGTGCTTCGTTCCCAAATGTTTATTTATTATAATTTACTTAAGTAATGTAAATCTGCGAATGAGACTGTATTTTGTCGCATTTTATTATTTTAATTTATAAGTTTGATTTTTTTAAAGACAAATAGTTCTATTTAGTTTGCCTGTATGCAAATTTAAAATTGCATTATCGTCACGACTGCAAATTCAACTGCTTCGGTGAAAGGTTCGAGTACCATCGATATAGCCGAATCGGAACGATGTTTTGTTCAGTTTGTAAATTATTAATAAGGAATTTTTCGCATACAGTTTTGGAGAAAAATTACACATTATTAAGAAAGACAGATCAAAACCAGATCTTTCAAATTTAACAATAAAGATTAAAACCTGTACCGGTATTTTGCTAAGAAAGACCGGAAAATTGATACGTAGTAGTAGTTTTTTTTAAAATAAAGAATGATAGTCAACAAATTCCATAAGTATAAAGTGTAAAAGTGCTTCTTTGAAAAACTTTTAAGCTTAATAATTATAACACTGTTTTTTATTGTACCTAGCAGGGGCGGATTCAGAGAAGTATTTTGAGGGGGAAATCTTTGGAAAAATAATTGTTTTAATAAATAATAATTAAACAAACATTATTTGTTTCTATTCTATGTAAACTTATTTCTAAATTGGGGGGGGATTATTCCCTCCCCCGTTAATCCGCGCCTGTACCTAGGTGTATTATAATTAAAATCGTGGTTGCTTCCCTAGCCTAAATTCTCACCGCACGCCACTGTGTCATAATACTGTCTTTGAATATTCTAAAACAGATAAAGCTATCCATGTTAGGAATTTTTAAATAACGAAATTTTTATTGAATCAGCTAAGTGGTGTGTACTTATAAGTGAAGCTCGCTAGCAGAGCTCAGCAGTTACATTTCATTAAGGTTTTCCTCCAAAACACTCTTCACTGTAAAAGAATAATTTTATTTCATATATTATATATGAGTATACTATTTTCATATATTAGTATGACTTCGTAATGTCACCCTATAACGTCATCGGGATAAAAGATGGTCGTTGATGAGTTTCAGTACATCATAGTTGAGTCTAATGCCTTTTACTTTACATACTGTGAAGTCAGTGCGGTACATGGGACTGAATATAATGTAGCTGTAGTTCTTAGGACAACCAGAGGTAAATGGTACTATATAGCTACCTGGGCCGTAGTCTTCTAGCCCATCGGTCATTTCCCCAAGCTCGATCCCGTTGGTACATCCCATTCACCTTTTCTGCTAATGTAAATAACAGAATCCGTATCGTAATATAGCACCCTATCTCCAAGACATTCCAAGTAGCTGTACAATTTAAGATGGGCCTAGGTTGTTGTGTACGAACCTAAATCTAACCTAGAATCTAGTTGTAGATCGCATATAGTGTCGATCTGGCAGAGGCCCTACATAATTCTCGTTTTCAGGAACGTTAAACAAATGCGGGAAATAAACCTTTGCTGCCAGGGAAATTGAATGTTTTTTTGGAAATTTGCTCAAAGACATCGGCATGAAATTTAGAGAATCAATAAATGTTATGTTATTACACTTTAAAGACATAATGTTTGTTCCGTTAGAAATAATTTTTGGATTTATTTCCCTTCATAAATTGTTGACTAACGACGCACTGTATTAATTGTTGAATCGTTAATACGTATTGCTAAACTTTAAACAAATAAAAATATCTCTGTAATAAAGGATTTTTAAATTAATTTTCAACATTACTTTAACCTGTGTTAATTAAGGCTTTTTGGTAAATTGCGTTGTTATTTAAAATTTCTCATTGTATACTATGTATTATAATGAAATTTTCTGGTTATTACCGTTAAGTGTGTGATAGAACTCTGTATAATTCTTTTTATTTCAAATATTTCAGCCTTGTGGATTGTTGGTAGAAAGACTGATAGAATACCGATCTGTCTATAGCAACACAACAAAAAGGTAGGAACCGTTTAAAGAATTGTTTTTATATTATATAAACTATATTTTCGTTTGCCAGAATTGATAGAATTTTAAAGCATAATTATCATCATTAAGTTAGTTGCATAGTTATTATTAACTTTCAAGTTTGTTTAGAGTACACTTATTTAAACATTCATGTAAATTGAATGCGGTTATTTATACAATTCTCTAGGTTGAAATCTTGGTTGAAATGAAAATGTTATTAAAAATAAATATTAGCTCTTAAGTAAAGAAAATACTAAACTAGTCTGCCCGAAAACAAACACTGCATTGTTTTCAATGTCAACACTTCATATAAACCTTGTATTGAATTGCCTCTGGAAGAATATGCATGAATCAATATGCTTAGCTTAATGAATTAGTTGACAGGTTAACTTATGAGTAATTAATTTGGATATTTAACTACTATTATAAATTAAATATTGCAGATAAATATTAGATATGGTATAAAACATTTCCTATTATTTTATTTATTAAGATAATCTAAATATTATTATATTTAAAGCGGTTCTTTGTTCTTATGTGACATCAGGTCATTTGCTGTTTTTTCACTATATAGATTGTTTCATTTTCATGTATGAATATGAGAAAATAGGGTAAATTATTATACCTTAACAACCTAGACCGATTTAGATATACCCAAATTTCTTGCAGTTTCAGATGATTCCAATTTTCCGTTTAAAATATTGAGAAATACTGATTGATAGATCTAAACATCTAATCTGATTCTTTTAATTGTTAATTTTCTCAGAACTACTGTAGTCCTTGTAATGTTGCCTAGTTTTTCAACTAGCGGTTGCTTGATATTAAAAGTCTTTTCTGATAATGTATGTCAATATAAAATATATTTAAAAGCAAATTTGCATTGTTACCGCAGTAAATGTAAATGTAAATAATACTCGTTTTAACTTCTATTCTATTCTATTATGGGCTATTTATAATAATATCTGTTTTGCATGTGTTAGTATGTCTTCGTTTTCATACTTTGCATCCGTTTACATGATTGCATGCGGTTAAATATATTATTTTATAGTATGTGTACTTACGTGTTTATATGTATGTATTTATATGTGTTCATATGGATTACTATGTCTATGTTTGTATGCGTTTATATGGATTCATAGTCCTGCTCCTCATGTTTATAGTATGTATGAGTAGTTTGAATATATTTATAGTAGCCAAACATATGTGTTTATCTGTGATCGTTTAAATGATTTGTATTGATTAATGTCTGTTTATATGTGTATTTATATGCCTTCGGATTCATACTTCATACTGGTTGATAGTAAATGTGGTTGTTCAGACAGTTTTGGCTAATAGTATCAGTCTTCTAATAGTATTTGATAGTTCATAACTTGTTAATAGAAATAACTTATAAGGTATATAATCTCAGCAAACTTTTATTGTCTAGCTAAAAAGCATCATTTCTTTAACTATCTTGCATACTATAATCTTCAATATTTCTTTCGCAGGTTCCTAGGGAAACTACCCCAAATTCTTAAATTTATTGGCGCATCTTTGCATCGTCTTCTCGGTAACACCTGTAGAGGGTATATAAGAGACATCAACATCCCGCTAGCTCATTGTTAATACAACCTTCGTGTTGACAACAGGGGGGAAATGACTGATGAGCTAGAAGAATACGGCCCTGGCAGCTATATAGTAGCATTTACCTCTGGTGGTCCTAAAAACTACAGCTACTTTATATTCAGTTCTAAGTATCACACTTACTTCACTGTGTGTAAAGTAAAAGGTATTCGACTGAACTATGATGTACTGAAGCTCATCAACTTCCACAGTATGAGGCAAATGGTTACATCGAGCCTGTTGATCCTCTATACATTGCCTCTTTGAATGTACGACTACAAAACATCACCAGGTGATCACCAAAAAAGGAGCCAAGATCTACAGACCTAGGTCAGAAAAACGTGAGTTTGACGACAGTTTCGACTCTGTTCCCTATGGACATCAGAGGCCCTGCATTTAATAACATACGTAAGTATACGAATAAATGTATGTATTCAAACACTAGAAAAAGTTGTATATATATATATATATATATATATATATATATATATATATATATATATATATATATATATATATATATTTAAGGCTGCAATGTATCATAGTTAAATAAAATAAAAAAGTGAGTCGGCATTGTGTGTGTGTTTTATTTAAGAGTAATTTTGTCATTAATACGTTCTTTCAGGGCTCATAGCAATGATACAGTTTTGTTAAGACATAAACCATGTCGGAGAAGAATATGACCTTTACCTATGTATGAGCAGTAGCAGCATACAAATCTCTATTAGGTTCAAGTAACTATTGTTCATTTATTTATAAATGTGTGTTAAGACAAATACACAGTTCCAAAACATTTAACAAATCCCATATAGCATCTGCAGAGCAGAGCAGGCAGCAGAGCTACCGTAGAAGCTTCACAACACAACGGACAAACGTTAATATTTCGAAATCAATTAAATTTAGAAGTAAAGTGTATTAGAGAAAAATGTTAAGAATTAAAAGCAGATTTCGAAAACGGAATAATATACAGGGTGTTCTATTTAAAAAAGTAATTCAAGAGGGCGCTCAGCCGCCATTTTGAAACTTTTAGCTGTCATTTTTCCATAAAAAATTAGGTTCTTATCTCCTGTTTAAGCCCTCTAAATTTCGTTGCGATATACCAGGTGGTTCAGAAATTAGTAGGGGGGGAACGGACTTTAGACGCGCACTGTATGTAAAGTTCTAGCAAATTTTATGCTAAATAAAGATTATTATTATTATTAATATCTTTATTGTTAAATAATTAGGAGAGATAATATTAAGGGTTGAAAAAACTGCACGTAAAACTATATTGTGCGTGAAGCGATTCTACACCTTGTATAATTCGCAGTCCAAACCGGGAAGTCTTTCTTGGTCCATTGACTCAGGCTGTAAAGGTCTTCGTGTTTATTGGTAAGTTTATTAAAGTAACAAGAAAATCAAAATTAGTGGTTCGGAACATGAAGATGTAGAATAATCGAGTTAGTTTAAAGGAACTCAATGAAATGGAGAATATAGTGCATTGCATTGATTAATTTCAGTTCATTATTAAGCTAATTTTACTAACTATAAGTAAGGTACCTTACTGCTGTTATTCAGTGTGGTTTCTGACTTTGCAGATTGTAGATTGTAGCACACAATTATTTATACCTAAAAACAATCGATAATAATAAATTAATAAATAAAACAAGCACTGCATTTCTATTTAATCCTTTATTGGTCCACACAAGTTGATAATTATTATTCAATATATTGTACCAGTAGAAAGAATGGTTTCAGACAGTAAGGAAGAAAGTGTTATATTTTCTAAGTTTTACAATTAGTATTATTATTATTAATGCATGTACTTATAGGTATAATAAATAAATTAATTAACATTGCATACAACATGGGATACTCTAAAAGAGGCTATATACAATCTTATACTTTGAAAATATATAACTCTTTTGCAAAAATATCTTTATCGTGCCTAGGCCTTAAAAAACATACAAGTGGATGATTTAAACACAGTTAACTGATGTGTTTATCAATGATATGAAATTCTTCTGTTTTATAAACAGTTAAAATTTTCCAGACAACTCTGTAGAGCAAATTGAAACTGTCAAGATGGCATATTCAACAGAAGGACTTATTCTCATATACGCTAAATCTGAAATCTAACGGAATCGCAACACAATGTGAAAGAATTGTAAATATCCAGAAAGTCGCTCGTTTGTCAAATTTGATAAATAGTTAAATAGATTAATTAATTAATTGTCAATTAAATTAAAATGATTAGATAAATAAATATTGTAGAAAAAAAACTGTTAAACAAAAAATGAAGTTTGGCCTGTCAAAACGTTACATTCTGTATAGTTTTCGAGTCACTGCATCTAGTCACCTAGGCCAGCTGGTTTATCAGAGTAACGCAAACCGTCGCCATATTGGGGCAGAGAAGGATTATTTTTAATAATGGACAAATTAAAACCACGTTTTACGTGTTTGACATATTAGAGGTTTGACCTTTTAGAACAAGAAAAACGTTTTAAAGTAAACGTGGATTTGATTAAATTGAATACAGGACAAATAATGAACAATTTCGTGATTCGTTTGCCCCAATATTGCGGCGGTTTGCGGTACTCTGGTCGACCAGCTGGCCTAGGTAACTAGATGCAGAGACTCTATATAGTTTAGATGAATCATGCCATCTTTCATCATATCATTCGCTTTGTTTATTTTATGAAATGAATGTAAAAATGTTCAGTAATAATCAAGGTACAGCACGTACAATATTTGTTGAGCCAAAATTCCTAAAAGACCGCTACGTCACTTTCTCGAAATTAACCGCATTCGATACCCGAGTTGGAAAAACATTGGCGGCGTCCAAATAAATTATTCTTTGTTTATTCCTTTTTTTATATTGTATTGTGTTGTATAATATCATGTACCTAGATGATAGTTACAAATTATTGTAATAAAAGAGATAAAAATACATCTCTTACAAGATTGCAAATATTTTTTACAAACAATCTACGTTTCAAGGCACGCCGCTGCTTGCAAACATCAAGCCGTGGCAGACCGTTGGGTCCCGAGAATAGAATCGGATTTCTCCTTTCTGGGAATTCTAGCTCAACAAATATCGTACGGACAGTATACTAGGTAATAAAAGGTAAGGTACTTTAATAAATATTACATTAAGATCTTTTTCTTTCTTAACAATTAATAAATATAAATAAAAGTTTACAAAGATATATTCTAAAATATTTAGAAGCACTTGTATAATAAATAAAAGTAAAAATGGTGTCTGGTATCATTATTATCAATAGATGATGATGATGTATAGATGCTCCTGGTTTTAAGTATATTAAGATTAAATTACCCAAATTATTGAAAATTGCCCATTATTGATTATTTTTATTAAAAACGACTACTAATAAGAACAATCTAATTATTTCGAATTAATTAATACTTTTTTAATACACCGCAAAATTAATTTAAATCATCATCATCATTAAGATAATCGATATCTCAACATTATCACTAAAACTCCATCTTGTATGTGTTTTCTACTCTATTATAATGTAAGTGCACATTCAAGGAAGCCTAAAATCTTTAGGGGCTGCTTCTTCAGGACTAGGACTGTCATCTCGTCGTGATCTCACCCTCACGACGTGCCTGTGGGTATTCTCGTCGTATTGGGAATCGTATACATTTCCAACACCATACTGTGTTCCTAATCCCGCTCCTGCTAAATGAACTTTTTCTGAATTGACATCGTCGGATGTAGAAAAGAGCAAGCCTATATTTAACTGTGGAATATCGTAAAAGACGGCCAGCGTTAGCATCATGAAGGTAATACCAAGGAAAAGATAACCTGCAAGCAAAACAAATTATAATAGTATATGCGCTATTTTTTGTACGACCTAAAGAACTTAATCGTAAGATTTTCCGGAAGTTTCAAAAATGTTGTTAAATATTGACAATTAAATTCTGCAAACATTAAAATCACGTCATTGTTTCAGGATGATAGATTTTAGGTTTTCTTAGATGTACCGCGATTACTTTACTTTTGCTTTAACTAATCTCCTGTTTACTTTTCCTGAAAAGTTCCCATTGAAAAATAATTTAAAAAATAATAATAAAATAAATAATATTTAATGAAACATTACAGCAGTAAATAAATATATTCTCCTGTCATATTTTTTTTCTCTTCGTAAAATTATTTTTTCAGCGGCTTATCCGGTTGGCTACCGATTGCAACGGCTGATATATTTATTTACTCTCACACAAATAATAATTAAGATGAAATAACTTCGTAGGAAATTCTGGACAGCAACTCTTCTTGAACATAATTGTATAGAAAGTACAAGTTTACAATGTATGGCCTAATGGAAGCTTCTTATTAAATTTACTAAACCTTTTCCCTTTATTGATTGTTCATAGACAAGTTGTGAATAATCTGTATGTCTTTAAAACGGTTGTTTACCAGTTTCTTAAAAAAAACTGATTACGAAAATCAATTGTAAGGCGGCTCTCTTGTTCAGAACTGGTCATTTTAACTAATAATTTGCTCAAAAAATTAAAACAAATAAAACTTAATTCTAAAGCAAGAATCTTAATTGAATATTTTGTATACAAAAGCCTCGTGTCTTGAATTATTTTTTCGGAGACAGCAAAAAGTTAAGGAATCAGAGGGTCAGAGACACTAGCAGTAAAGTCCTTTATTCTTGACGATCTTGATATTTGATGGTCATCTTTATTTTTGTTTTTCTATTAGAACTAGCATAATACCCGTTGAAAAATCAACGGTCCCCTTCTGGTCATGTCACTCGCCTGGTCTATCCACGAAGTAGAAAAACAGTTCTACTTATAAAAGTTAATTTTTGGGATCCACCACCAACCTATTTTAGTAGTCCTTAACCCCTACCGTAAACAATTACCAGTTTATATGCATGCATACTTGAGGATATTGTTGAGTAACCTTGGCGGACGAACGAACATACGAACCAATGAACGGACATGATTCCTTAATTGAATATTTCGTCGTACACAAGGTTTGTCGTAATATTTTCTTTTTTGCTTCCTCTTCTTTCTTTGTAGCATTTTTCTTCTTTCTCTTGTCAGCCTCTTTATTCTCGACCTTTGTATGTCTATCTCTGTTATCCTCCAACCTTTTCCTTTTTGATTCCTCACTCTATCCCTGACTTGTCTCTTTCTTTCGATTGCAATAAATCGATCTTCTCTTGGGCCAGACTCTTTGTTGTCGCTCCATCTCGCTTTCTGACTTGAATCTTTTTGCCCCTAATTCTTGTTGACTTCCTTTTTTGTGCTTCTTTCGAACAGACCCTCCGTCTTCTAAACCTTCTTGGCGCGGTGTTTCAATTTTCTCCAACACATCAAAGTGACCCTCTGAGGGTCTCCCTGAGAAAAGTAACCTTTTTGTATGGAGGCCAACTTGAACCTGAAGTGAGTCAGATAGAAGAGGTCGCCGTCCCTCCACACTTCAAATACAAATGGGAAGATTTGGGTAGCTGCAATAACTTCACACAGCGAGCCATAAATCCTACCGAGGCCTATCTCTGCCCGGTATTTGGTAGGAGTTAGGTAATTATCATCGTCGGGAGTCGAACTAAGAACCTTAAACTCTTCCCAGTTGTTGCACACGTGGCCGACAATGAGGTACCTTACCAGCTCGTGCACTGTCTAACTGTTAAATACACAGTGTGCGATAGCTCTAAATAGACAGTTCTTATCGCCACTTATTGACACAATGCGATGGGAGACTTTACCGTCTTCCATTGTCAGTTGTTCCATTGTAAAAATCAAATATTAACAACTTGCTAAATGCAAATCCGAAGTAAAAAAAGTTCAAGTTAAAACAGTCGAAATAAACTCGCCCGATGTTGCGTCGCTCCTTATATATGAACAGAACAACGTTCCTAGCGAAAGAAATGTTGCCTCGTAGCTCAGGATGTGCTACTCCAATGGAATTTCTACAGTGAGATCAAGATTGATTGTTCTGATCCTACACTACTTTCCATCACCTTGATATCAATGTTTACATCCAATTTATAAATAAAACTAGTGATATAAAGAATTCTGGGGAATTTATTAGATGTCCCTAGATGTCAATCTGTCAAAATTGTTTTTGTTGTTAACTCATTGCCGTGCGTTGTTAATTCCGTTTATTTCTTTATTCTTTTCGTTGTTTAATTATTTCTATACATAAAAGTCTTTTTCAAGACTACCACTGAAGGATTATATTGAGTGCAAGGTAAATAAAAAATATTTTTATTGTTGTTATAAAGTCATTTTATGTAGAAATTGTGAAATTACAGGTCAATAACCTCTATCAAAATGCCCTTTTCTCTTGAACAAGAGAAATTTATTATAGAAGCTTATTTTCGCAGCGGTGAACGAGATGGTAATGCAGAATGGAAATATTCTCCAACGCTTTGTGCAGAAGAATGGATAAATCGCTTCCCTTGATATGGAAATTGATGAAGAAACTTTAATTCGACATATACACCGGATTGTGCACCGTTTTCGTGAAACTGGGAGTGTTAGTAATGGGAAGTCAAGTGGTCGTGGTACTGTACTTACGGAAGATGTTGTTGCAGATGTGCGTACTCGTGTAGAACGTAGTCCAAACAAACCATTACGCCAACTTGCTCAACAAACAGGTAATCGTTATATGAAAATTACTTTGAAATATTAAATGAAAATTATTGTAGGTTTATCATATGGTACAGCTCACAAGGCAGTAAAGAAAATACTACACTTCCATCCATATAAGTTACTGTCGTGCAAGAGTTACTTCCCCCTGATTATGAAAGACGAATTCAATATTGTAACTGGTTTACATTAGATGAGCTCATTGACACTGCATACACTAGATGAGTTGAAGGACGCTATTACTGTGGCAGTACGAAGCATTACACCTGAGCAATTGGTAAACATATTCGAAAATATGAAAAAACGAGTAGATGCTTGTCTAGCTGTACATGGAGGTCATTTTGAACACGTACTATAAATCTATTGTAATAATTTTAATTGTTTTAATTTGTGTAATTTTAATTGTTTATTAAATGAAATCTTTTGTATTTACTTCTTATTTTTGATCGTAATTGATCTTAATGGTAATAATTGATAATAATAGTATTGGTTACCAATACTGTGGCAAGTGAAATTGACACGTCTGATGACACGAAATGAGAGAAAATAAACAATCCTTATAACTATTTCAATATATTTTTTAATTAAAAACGAACTTGTTTTTCATGTTTTTAATTTCATACAAACCAAAGTGTTTCTAAGATTTTGTACATTACTTTGTAGGTTAGTTTTTTTGAATGTCATCCGCACGCCACTGCTTTTGTCCTGTCTCTCAGGTGATGGATGTAAATATTGATATCAAGCTCGTGGAAAGTAGTGTAGGATCAGGACATTCAATCTTGATCTCCCTGTATTTGCCTTAATAATAATGTCAATAGGATCATAACATGCAACATTGTAACTACAATTTAAAAAAATCACGTTTGATTCATAATTAAGTCCCAAACTTTTTTTGATCAAATAAATGCTATAAAACACATGTTTGCCATTTTTCAAAATAACTTTAAACAAATGGCAGACGTGTATTATATATGTAGTTTTTTTATTATATTATCTACTTTATATTAGCATAATATTCGTTAGAAAATCAACGGCGCGGCGTGTGTAGGAACCACAGCTTAAAACGCGCCATCGATCACTGACCGATCGAATCACCGTGCCACCATTAACTTTGTAGTTTTTGTAAGCTTAGTTGTTGTAAAAACTGTTTAGTTTCGACAACCACTGAATAGATTTTGATGCTTTTTTCTTAGAGAAGGTTTTTATGTATACCGATTGCTCAGAGAATCTTTCGAATGTCGTGTAATAAGGAAAGTGTGAAATAAGTAATTAAGAAAATTGGCTCAAACAGGGATAAAACGCATTACGCTGCAAACATGATAAGAGATAAAGGCAAACTGTAAGCGAGCGAATTGTAGATCTTAAAAACATCTACAAAAAAGTCCGGGATGGCATGCACGTAGCTCTTACAAATTACTCACAATCGATATTTTTATAATAGTTATTTTTGCGAAAAACTCTTCCCTCTGGAATGTTGCCTTACTCCGCCCCTGGATGAAATGCCGGTAATTTCTGTATTTTAGTATCTTCAGAATTGTTGTAAGTATAATCTGTGAAAATTTGAAGTTTGTAGCTTACGCCATTCAAGAGATCTATAGCCATAACGATTTTTTGAGAAATGCTTCCCCCTGCGAGTTCCTCGGGTTTTTTAGGATTAAAAATATACTCATGCATCCCTTTGGGATAAGGCCCACCTGTCTGTAAAATTTCAGCTTCCTAAGTCTTCTAGTTTTCGAGATATTTTTCGGTGGACATCGGACATCAAACATCGGAACTGGCTATTATTATATAGGAGATAAACCAATAGAAAGTAACTAAGTGTAACTACCGACAATAAAAGTAGTTACCAGTACTGGCTACGCAAACACTGCAAATTCGGTTGCCGGTAGTTCTGCTGTCATAAAATAAACCAATAGGAAGTATCTACCGACAAGGCGACAATGTATATTTTATACTCCTTTACCTGGCATCTAATCGAATTCAATCAATAACCATAATGACCTAATCTATGCGAATGCCTCCATTGTATGTGCGCGCCCAATGATTACCATGTGCTGACCAGGTCTAGAGGAGAATCAAACAGGCAAATATGAACCTTACATGCTACATGTGGTAGACAACCGTCACATGGTCTGAACATTAATTTTTGTTTTATATACTCGTATATGTTTGAAATCTTTTGCGATGTTTGATTATATTTTTGAGATGCTTGTACGGGGGACTCAACTGAGGAGACGAAACGAGTCAAATAAAGCGTCCCCGACCTTGAACGTTAATTCAAGTTTGAACGTTACTTCTAGATGGCGCTACGATTCTGGACAACGCTGACAGTGTTGACAGATTATGCGATTTATCGCAAATTTTATCGCAAATCTGGCTAATTTTTATGAAACATTGCGACCCATATGGCACTCCAGCGAACTGTCAACAATGGCCAGCGTGGTCTGAGCGTTGTCAAGGACCGAAGCGCCCTCTAACGAAAATTTTTTAAAATACAGGCCATTGGGTACGCAAATGTTTGGAACGCCCATTGCCGATTCGTCTCCTCAGTTGAGTCCCCCGTAGATGCTTGTTTTGCTGTATTGCAGACAGGCAGACTCTGTATGCACTTAAACTCTACAACAGACAGCTTTCTAAACTTCTTTCTAATTCTGGATAAAACTTGATCCAGTTAAAACATCGTAACAGAAACTACATCGCCAGGAAAACCATCCGCATTTAAACAATTCCAAAGTTTATAGTTGCAGATTCTTTGCATTATGGGTCTGATATTTGTCTCTTGGGACACGAAAATAATGCAGACTATTGGCATATATCTCCACACAATTCGACAAGCTGAGTTGATTGGGATTACTTTCATGATCCGCAAACTACTTTTAAATTTTAATGTCGTTTATGGGAAAATGTCTTTACCATTGAAGTCTATGTAAATTCAGGTTGCGAAACGCATGAAAAGCGACTAAACTGTTATCATTTTCTAATAAACGTCATTCTTTATCTATATAACGACATTAACCACTCACACAAATAGGTTAGGTTAGGTTAAGTTAGGTTCAAAAAGATAGGTTAGGTTAGGTGAGGAGCACTTTGAAAGCCAATAGTCATTGAGTTTAAGAAAAGAAATTGAGTCTTATAGACTTAGCGTTGAACGTTAGGTGCATGTAACTTTTTATATGTATGTACGTTTTCGGACGTACTGGAATACTGTATGTATCAATTTACTTTTGCAAAATTACATAAAAAAATAAATCTAATATTATATAATTCATTGCTTGGCTGTTATGAAATTGAAGTACAGCCAAAGAAGTAAGTAATGCTTCGCCTCCTATGTGCGCCTATTCAGTATGCAACACACCTTATACATTCAAATAAAAGGAACATAACTTTCTATTATTGAAAATAATTAATTTTTACGTGGCTACAAATATGTCCGACGTGCACCAATGTATATTCACGTCCACTATTCTTATTGGTCTATTTTTTCACGTGATCGTTGCACTGACACAAGCGTCTTGCGCCTCATCTGATCTTGGCTGCTGCCAAGGTCGAACACAAAATATTGGCGGCAATTTTAGAATTTACTTGCCGATCTGTTTTATGGGTATAAATTAACTGCTTACGGAAACATTTATGGCAACTTTTTTCCTACAGGGCGAAAATATTATTAAAAAACAGAATAGGTGTTAAATATATAGTAAAAATAAGTGAAAATAAATTTATTCAAAAGGCAAAAACAATAATTAATCACACCTTGTTTAGAGGTATCAGTCTAGGTAGAAGCAAAATCTTCTTACTAAATATTGATTTAATAAACAAATACTAAATTTAAACTAAAGAGAATGTAGTTCTCAAAGAAAAAAAAGGAAATGTTAAAGAGAGGAATAATAACATAATAACTATACCTGTTGAATGCAATATAACTGTCAGTTCGAAGAACCATTCGGCAAGAATTCCTTTGTTTCGGTCGTTTTGTAAAATTACTTGCTGGCAGTCTAAAATTTATATATAGGGGTCATTCTTTCTGAACTTAACCATCGGCTAGGTCCAAAAATTGGAGCAACTTAGAAAAGCCAGTAGGGCTCATTTTAAAGCTTGAAGCCTCTACTTTTGAATGCCACATGTCTCCTATATGAAAAAAATATATTTGACCCCTAAAACAGGGTAAGCACGTATCCAGTTCAAAGAAAAAATTTAAAAGTTGAAAAAATTAGAAAAAGAAATATTTTTCTGAAAGTTTCTTTTCTATTTCTGAAAGTTTATCATTTTTTCTTCGAAAATGGCGTCAGATAGAAAAAAAATGATAAGAGTAAAAAATGCTTATTTTTACGATTTTGAATGATCATTTAAGACGGTTTTAATTAAATTATTCAAGCCCATAGATAGGAAACACCTATAACCGTAATTTTCAAAATCGCTTTAAATCGGTCTGTAATTCATTCATGTAATTTTTTCGTATTCATCGAGTAAAAATAAGCATTTTTTACTTTCAAAAATGGCAAATTGTTCTCAATTTTGCTCGAAATTGAAGCATTCTAGGAAAAAAAAACGCAGTGGACAAAATTTATGTATTCTTTGACGAAGAATGCGATGCCGTTAAAAAACATTAAAAAATATTTCTTTTTCTAATTTTTTCAACTTTAAAAATTTTTTGGAACTGAATACATGTTTACCTTGCTTTGGCGGTCAAATATAAATTTTTTCATATAGGAGACATGTGAAATTCGAAAGTAGATGTTTCAAGCTTTAGAATGAGCTTTCGCTGACCTTTCTAAGTCGCGCCAATTTTTCGACCTAGCCGGTGGTTGAGTTCAAAAAGAATGATCCATAGACATTTCAGATATTTACTGTTTTTAGAAAGTACATTCCAATAGAAATTCTGTTTAAATAATGTAATCAACAGATTAATATTAACATACAAAAATATAATTAACAAAAAAATAAAACATCCGAGAGCGGGGCTCGAGGCGAGGCTCAAATCCGAGGCGAAGCACAAGCGAGGCCCTACTACCCTGTAGGAGCATTCTAACCACTACACCAAGAAGACCAATGATTAAAAATACGAATGGAAGTATTTTTAATAGTACATACATAATCTTTAACCTCATATACCTTTCGGTGTCGAGGCGTCAGACACACCGAGCCGCAGAGTGGATATGTGCGTGTGCGACAAAAGTACAAGTGAAGTACACTGCGCTCGTGTTAATAGTAACCCTTAAAATTATTTTTTTATTTGGTTTTTATTCTGTGTTTAGCAGATTTGATATTCCTTTTCAATGTTATAATTTTTATACATAATTTTTATATTATCTATGTATTAAGAATTAATTATTTTTAATGATAAAAACTTATGTTCCTTTTATTTGAATGTATAAGGTGTGTTGCATACTGAATAGGCGCACATAGAAGGCGACGCATTACTTATTTCTGTGGCTGAACACAAGGTTCCTTAACTTTATAGGTTGCCTCAGTGAGTATTAGCCAATGAGCGCGCGAAACGTCAGAGGGCTACCCATTCTATCTCACTTATATTCATTTGATATATGGCATCCATCTCTGTCTTATAGCTTTTTCACGTTATTTTACAGCTTTAAAAAGTAACGGGTGTTCATTTAAATTCGTAATCTAGCAACCTTTGGATTATTGCCTGTCTCTATCTGCGACGTATTATATCTGTCGCTCTGTCTTCTTTCATTAAAATTCCAAAGGTTGCTAGATTACGAATTTAAATGAACATGCGTTACATTTTAGTATGCAATGAAGTGAAAAACTGCCTTGTATGCCAAAATGATATTAACTTTATATTTATTAAATAATTTACTTGATGCATTACTTAAAGAAACTAAGATATCTTTAATTTTTGACGAGAGTGCATTATTTTGGTCTATATATGTCAGCAGCGTGCCGTGCATACGAAACAGTGGAAGCAGCCGCGATATTTAAAGTTATTAACATTAGTCGCTTCCTTTTTTATATAAAGCCGGCTAATATTGATGCCTTTTGGGCAAGTTGAATACTAATTAAGAATTAAACTACATATTGATAATGCTAATTTATTAAGTAATTTTGCTATATTTGCTTGTTTGTATGTTTGTATTATTTGCTCATCTTCTGCTTTCCTTTTAATGCCTGTTACTGAACTTTTTAATGAAATTTATGATATATATATATATATATTTTTTTTGCTGTGGATGGTAGTTTCAAAATTTTGTGAAAATCTAAAATCTTTGTTAAATACTAACACTTTTGAAATATTTTTATCAACTTTTCCATTTAAAAGTAAATGTAAGTTATTTAATGGTGTGTCATTGATTACACAACCAATGTGTAATTTTTAATAAGGTTAAATAATACATGTTTCTTTATTTATTATCAAATAGCTTACTCACCGATTACGTAAGTGTACGTAACATTCAGTTGTTCGCAAGTTATTGTTATGATGCAATTCATTTATGTTTAATTTTCAAATGAGTGATATCGACGGGTTATGTGATTATTTTAAGGTTTTTGTGTATGTAAATAGATCGTTATTATTGCGTAAAAATGTTGTGTAATAATCTGTAATAGATGTGTCACTGTGACAAATTATGTTTTAATCTGCTATTATGTTTGTAAATAGTGTATAATCTCTGTATTAGATGGTAAGGTGACGTCAAATTGTGTAATATAATTATGTAAATAGGAAATAGTATATAAGCTTAGAAAATCATATTTTTAGGAGACTTCACTAAATAAAGCGACGGAGTAAAGTCGTGTAAAGTATTATAGTAAAAAATGTAAATAGACACTTCATTAAATAAAGCGACAGAGTAAAGTCGTGACACTTCCTGATATACAGCGACGGAGTAAAGTCGTGTAAGAAATATAGTATTAATGTAATTAGACACAGAGTAAAGTGTATATTTGCTATAAATTGTAAAAAGTTAAATAGTCTAGTCTTAAATAGACAGTTAAATTGGTTGGTGATTTGAATACGGCGAAAGTGTAAACAGTTATAAATTGTAAAAGTGTATATAAGTTTAAAGAACAAAGTTTAAATTAATTACTAGCTAAAGTTATTGCTAGTCAATAAATCGACGTTAAAACCATAAACTGGTGTTTTATTTAATATTAAACACATAAAAATACCACAAAATATTCTTCGATAAAGGGAAAAGGTACCCGCTATTAATAAAACAAAAGTGAGTTACCAAAACCAAGAGTGTGGATGGTGTTATATGGGAAATCCATGCAAAGGGAAGCCAACCGGAATTGCCAACCAGCACTGGGACAACATAAAGTGACCTACTCTTGGCCAATTGGAATTGGAAGAGAACTATACTAAAAGGAAAAAAGCAACGTTATAAAAATGTAGGAAGTTATTTCCTTTTGTATTGGCATTTGCTGAAGAAAAGACTATCGTTTGTGAAGTGTAGTAATGTGATTTGAACAATTTAGTAATAGTTAAAAATTAATTAAGATTTCTATTTTAAAAGTGATTTCAAATTTCAATTTGTATATTTTTAATACCACAAGAATCCACATTCACCCTGAGATGAGTCTCTATTAAATTTAATTCTGTTATTTTAAGTTATTTAACTGGCGCCCAACTCTCTTACGTAAACTTGAATTAGTCAAGAACTAACGTAACATAAATTTTATATAACTATTGTATTATTTAAAACTATTAAAAGGTAGTTTCTAATCATATTAGAATTTATAAAAGAGGGAAGTTGAAAAGCATTTCCAAAGTTCACAGTTAAATTAAAAAGCAATTTAATTATAAAGTAATTATCTACGATCGAACGGCAATTATTCACAGTTTCAAAATATATAATAAAATATTTAAAAATAATTTATTTTTAATTAACCAATATTACAGCATTTATTTATGGCTGTCAACGTGGCATTTGTTAATATGGGGCAAAATACTATTTTTTTAATGCAATATCACAGCAATATATATATATATATATATATATATATATATATATATATATATATATATATATATATATATATATATATATATATATATATATATGAATAGAAAGATTAATGCGCGTATATAAACATATAACAAAGGGATAATAATGGGAATTCGCGCAAGAGATTTATAAGAGAAAGTTAGTTGCAGCCGTATACACGTGTTTCGCACTTATTAGTGCTCATCAGTACGGCATAGCAGATAGAAGAAATAGAATTTAAGCAACAAACTAGAAACAATGTATAACACAAGGTTTCACAGATAGTGAAACCTTGCAACTAACTTTCTCTTATAAATCTCTTGCGCGAATTCCCATTATTATCCCTTTATATATATATATATATATATATATATATATATATATATATATATATATATATATATATACATGATGTAAATTCTTGGGCCTATAGGTTCTAACATCATGTATTTTATTATACATTAAACGGTTCACGACCAAAAGCATAGTTATTGTAGCAAGGGTGAAATCTGCAACTTTTAAACATCTTATATTTAAACGACAAATTATAGATGGCTCCACAGCCACCTGTCGCTATTAATGTTAATTTCACGAACGAATATAAGTGAATTGACACGAGATGCAAGTATTCAAATATAACCTCTCCTACTGATGAGTCTAGGTGAGGACGAAACAATATTGTCTAGGAGTAATTGTGTTTGAAATCCTGCATCTTATTATATTTTTTAGAACCTATAGGCCCAAGAATTTACATCATGTATTTTATTATACATTAAACGGTTCACGACCAAAAGCATAGTTATTGTAGCAAGGGTGAAATCTGCAACTTTTAAACATCTTATATTTAAACGACAAATTATAGATGGCTCCACAGCCACCTGTCGCTATTAATGTTAATTTCACGAACGAATATAAGTGAATTGACACGAGATGCAAGTATTCAAATATAACCTCTCCTACTGATGAGTCTAGGTGAGGACGAAACAATATTGTCTAGGAGTAATTGTGTTTGAAATCCTGCATCTTATTATATTTTTTAGAACCTATAGGCCCAAGAATTTACATCATGTATTTTATTATACATTAAACGGTTCACGACCAAAAGCATAGTTATATATATATATATATATATATATATATATATATATATATATATATATATATATATATATATATATATATATATATATATATATATATATATATATGTTACATTTTAAGTTTCCGCGGATATTATATGATACTTTACACGATGTAGACTGTCTACATCGTGTAACCACGCGAAGCAGAAGGAAGTTAGAAGTGACCTGAAGATGGCAAGTGTGATCTTGCCGAAACGTCGTCAACCATTGTCTGGTTTCTCTAGGAGCCGAATAGTGAATACGCGGAGTGAAACCCGGAAAAGTGGTAAAGTATCATATATATATATATATATATATATATATATATATATATATATATATATATATATATATAATAGCTTCCTTAGCTTCTCTGGTTTTAATTAAACTATTATTGCAAACTGCAACTGTACATCTTTCTCCCGGCATAATACTATAAAGTATAAAACAATCAGAAACAAACTGTCAACCTGAATACTTACTAGAAATTAAATGGGGGAAAACAAGACACTAGTAATTGAATTTATAAACTTGTAACTGTCAAGAACTGACTTTTTTACTTCAAACAAATAATAATAATAATGTTTATTGATATAGTAAATTAATTAACATGATACAATGCAATAATTTACAAATTAATAATAAATATGAAATAAATAAAGATTAGTAAAAGTTCCACAGTTTTATTAAAATGTAACCTGACAATATTGTTTCGACAGCTATGCTGTCATTATCAAAGGTAATATAATTATAAACAAACACGTCGCTAAGGTAGATACAAAAATAGGTAACTAGATAAAATAATCTTGTTTATTGCAAACTGCAACTGTACATCTTTCTCCCGGCATAATACTATAAAGTATAAAACAATCAGAAACAAACTGTCAACCTGAATACTTACTAGAAATTAAATGGGGGAAAACAAGACACTAGTAATTGAATTTATAAACTTGTAACTGTCAAGTTACATTACTTTCTGATATTTTGGCAAAATATCAGAAAAAATTGCACATATACTAAGAAAAACCAACAATTATAAAATAACATTTAAAACCTACACTAACACTTTTTCATTTTTATTTAATGCTAAAGACAGAACACATGATATCATGAAATCGGGCATTTACCGTTTAAATTGTTCTTTTTGTAGTTCGGTATATATTGGACAAACACTTCGAAATTTTGACATAAGATATAAAGAACACGTACGTCATTACAAAAATAAACATCCTGAAAAATCGAATTACGCCAAACACCTTTTAGAACAAAATCACACAATGACTCCTCAAAATAATATTAAATTCCTACATTTTTGTAATAACAAACGCAAATTAGACATTTTAGAAGCCTTTGAGATATACAAACACAAACTCAGGGTACCTTTAATGAATGAACAACTTGAGCTCAGTAATTCTCCGTTACTGGAAGTATTAGATGTTTAATTATGATTTTTATTATTAATTTTTATTATTATTATTATTTTATCTAGTTACCTATTTTGTATCTACCTTAGCGACGTGTTTGTTTATAATTATATTACCTTTGATAATGACAGCATAGCTGTCGAAACAATATTGTCAGGTATATTTTAATAAAACTGTGAAACTTTTAATAATCTTTATTTATTTCAAGATAAAATAATAATAATAATAATAATCAAAATTAAATATCTAATACTTCCAGTAACGGAGAATTACTGAGCTCAAGTTGTTCATTCATTAAAGGTACCCTGAGTTTGTGTTTGTATATCTCAAAGGCTTCTAAAATGTCTAATTTGCGTTTGTTATTACAAAAATGTAGGAATTTAATATTATTTTGAGCAGTCATTGTGTGATTTTGTTCTAAAAGGTGTTTGGCGTAATTAGACTTTTCAGGATGTTTATTTTTGTAATGACGTACGTGTTCTTTATATCTTATGTCAAAATCTCGAAGTGTTTGTCCAATATATACCGAACTACAAAAAGAACAATTTAAACGGTAAATGCCCGATTTCATGATATCATGTGTTCTGTCTTTAGCATTAAATAAAAATGAAAAAGTGTTAGTGTTGGTTTTAAATGTTATTTTATAATTGTTGGTTTTTGTTAGTATATGTGCAATTTTTTCTGATATTTTGCCAAAATATGGTATAGATATGTAATTTGTGTCTTCTGTTTGATTGTCAATGGGATATATTCTTTTGATAGCTAGCCTATAATCTTTTTGTTTAATTAAAGTGTCAATCATGTTCGGATTGTAATGATTTGTATGTGCTGGTTGTTTGATGGTTGATATCTCTTTGTTAAAATCTGGTTTTGTTAGTGGAATAGTTAAAGCTCTGTGTACTAATGATCTGTAGGCTGCTATTTTGTGTGTTTTATGGTGACAAGATTCATTTGGTATTGTTATGTCTGTGTTGGTTTTCTGTATATGGAGAATTCAAATAGATTGTGTGCGTTAATCTTGATATTTAAGTCTAGAAAGTTTATAGCCCTGTTTTGTTCTGTTTCTAGTGTAAATTTTATGTTAGGGTGGATACTGTTAATAAGAATTAAAAATTCATTGATAACCTCAAAAGAACTGTCAAAACAAGCTAAAATGTCATCAACATAACGAAACCAGAAGATAATGTGTTTAGAGAGGTTTAATTCAAATATTCGATCTTCGAACTTGTCCATAAATATGTTGGCTAATAGAGGACTTAGAGAATTACCCATAGGTAAACCATCTTTTTGTAAATAATAGCTATTTATGTAACAAGTACATAATGTAGGAGTTTATCGACAAGCCCAGTTTATGGCCGAGCGAGCGAAGCGAGCAAGGCCTATAAAAAAGGCGAGTCTATAAGGTCCGATTATGTAAGAGTTGCATACAAAGCTTTATGTTCGTTCTTTATGTAATTACCAAAAAAAAATCAGTTTATAAATTTGACATCTATTCTTGACAGAAGAAAATTTGACATGCAATATACAGTTGTCATACTTTATTTTACTATTATATACTTTATTTTACTACTATCACTTTATTTTACGAGTACAGTAATAAGCCAGTTCACTGCCGCAAAACAATACAATAAACAATACTTTATAATGCAATCGGACATAAATTATGTTATTAAAAGTGAAATAATTTTGACTTATACAAAGGTCAAATAATTGAATTAACTCTAACCTTTTAACTAATTCTATATTACTATTGATCAAGAAACTATCTAATAAAGGAATACATTTTTGTGGGGGTATTCTGGAGAACATGTTACAAATATCAAAACTAACAAGTTTTGAATGTGGTGGAATAATAATAAATAAATTAATAAATTTGCCCTGACGTTTGACAGTGACTGCGAGCGCTGCATAAACACAACATGAGTACAAGTGAGAACAAATAGGTCGATGGGTAGTCCTAGGTAGTGCTCTGACGTATTTGCTTCCGCCCTTCCGTCTCAAAAAGGGGTCAACTAGCTGCTCTACTGAGGTAACCTATAAAAGTTAATGGACCTTGGGCTGAACATACTATGAAATCAACAAAGTTTTTGGTACTAAAGGGTAATGATTGTTAAAAATTGTAATATTTCTTTAAATAATATTAAATAATTAGGAAGCGAATTTTTTGTTCAGCATTAATCAATGTATACAGGTATACTATATAGTTTCTTTGGACTTTGTTACATTTTATTTATATCATATAAGTAACAAGTGGGGTAATATGTAGTGAAACATAAAATCGGTTTAGATTATTCTAGTTTTAATTTTTAAATAGTTCGAGACTAATCATTTTATTTAAAAAGTTTAATACGCGGTAAAACATAACCAATTAAATAAATTGAAATCCAAATATATTTGAATTTCAATAAAAGTTAATTTAGAATGCATTTGCTTTTGTTATAAATATAAAATTTTAGTATATAATATACGTAAAATTCAATTTACCTGTTGTTGCTATCTTGTATACTGGACGATGCGGTTGATCAGGGGAATCGCCTGGTATATAATCCCCAAGTCCAATAGTCGTTAATGAAATAAAACAATAATAAAACGCATCTAAATAATCCCAGTCAGGCTCAACCGCGGCGAATACTGCAGCCGGTATTAACATGAAACAGGTGATTAAAAACAAAACTGAAACAAAATTTAAATTTTCACTTTGCATAACATTATGGTCATCATCATTTTTACATACCCATAACGGAAAGATGAAGTAAACGTATGTTGAGAGGCTGATAGAGATGTCCTAATCTAGAATTTAAAAATTGAAGAAACCATATCGTCGGTACCAGCAGTCTTTCTACAAGGGCAGAAAGTAGAACGAGGGTTAAAGGAATACCTGCCATTGCGTATAGCACGCAAAATACTTTTCCGGTACGGCTTAATGGTGTTACGTGCCCATAACCTGAAAAAAATAACGACTTGTCAACAAGGGAAGAAAATTGTTACCAACTAATCACATTTATTAAAGTGTCTAAGTTGTTTTATTGTAACTGAATTATTTTTAGAAACAACAGTTCTAAGTGATGTTCTATGTGTATTTATAATTATTTCTTGGCACAACTTTCCCTGATCAATACCCTTTTTCGGGTTAAATTATAATTAAGGTTTATGGATCGTAGATACCTATAATCTGTACGCGAAAGTTATCGGTTCCTAAATTGCATTAACTTGAACTGGCACTTAAAAAGTTTTGTTGTAATTCGTTCTTTGGTAAAAGCAACATATATGTACTTAATAAAAGTCACTAATTCGGAAAAATAATATTTTCAAATGAAACATCTTATATATTTTCACATTAGATGATCATCACTAGACGATAACTACAGAACAGAGTTCTCACTACAAACAATATTTAAAAATAAGTTTATTTACAACAAAAAGATGTAATACATTTTCATAGTTTGAATGATTTCATTTACAAAACCGCTACTATGCAGTTGTCGTTGAAAGAACCGCAATTCTCTAAACTCTACTGGTAGCGCTCCCTGATTGATATCTTTATTGAAATAGCAACGGACAATGTTTTTTACTTTCTTTTATTAACCAGACATTATTATTGCAATCATAAGCTGAACCTTCTGAGATTTAAGTTTATATTTCTAAAATTTCTCTACAATCTTAGACATTGAAAAGACACTGCAACAGACTTTGCCATCTCTAATGCTATTACTATTTACTAATGTGAGCTTTCACAAGCTTTTCTTTAAGTTTAAGTAGAACCTAATCCCATATATGTAATTTCTAAAACAATACATGACACCTGATCATCTGAGTAGTGAGAAGTTCCTAGATGAAAGTGATTCAATTAATTTCGATTCTTCAAGCGATTCTTAATCGACAATAGTCTCCTTAGTTCAAGTGTTTGATTCAGTTGTTGTTCATCAATAATTCCGTATCTTGAATTTATCTTAATAGCAGACAGATGGCGGTAGTTACTGATAAAATCTGTAAAGCTGAAAATGACGTTTTAGTAGAGTTTAGCCGAATATAAGAGGACGAAACTCTTTAATATAGTTGGTCATGCCATTTCTCACTAGTAGAATATCTATTAAAAATTCTCGAAGCTTCCCTGTCGTAACCCTATTGTTTGTTTGAGAGTGATGGTTGGCTGTTAGTAATATATTAGTATGCGTTTTGGGTATATCATTAGGTTTATAGACAGTCATGCCAATCGCGTAAAAAAAGTGGTCTGACTTACCATCACTTATTCCCGACACTATCAACAGCATATTTAAAAAATATACGCTAGCGATTTGACGAGTTGTGACTTAGTCGGATATCTTATAATATAGAAAAATTATTATAATGTTCTTTTAATAATAATTTCTTGCATATTTAAATTAATCGTATACAGTGTATACACGTATTTCTTCCATGAGTAATTTCTCTTCAGACTGACAAATACTTGCTGTAATAATTTTCATACTTAATCCCAATATTATTCTTTTTTAATTTCCCACTTGTTTTTATTTCGCTTGAATACACCCGTTCCGTGCAAACTCTCCAACACCACCACATTCATTACATCCGGTAATGTTTCTCTGTCAAGTCTGTGAAACAACACAGCGACCTCTCTTCCATTTTATCCCATTCATTCACCGTTAATTTCGCGAGTATATAGTTTTTGTTCAGGTTTTTATTTGCATTACAGTTGCAAGAATAGCTTGATGAAAACATACATCGAAGGTTTTAGTCAACGCAAAAACATTTTGCTTCTACTCTTCTTCGTCTCGTCTTACTTCGGTATATGCAAAAGAACTTAACCTTATTCATATTAATGCTTTCGCTATCTCTTTTTAATGGTAGTAGAATGGAAAATGTTTGCTAATCTATTCAGATGCCTTACCAGATTTATTTATTTATTCATTTTTACGGGAACTGAAACCAAGTGCGAGGGCTTACTGTTTTCTTTTGAAGTTTTAAAAAAGTTCTTATATATTAAGCGCTGCTTTGGCTTTGTCAGCTTTGTGTTTTTTTGCTAAATTATACTTTTAAATCAAAAGAAAAGAAGAAAAAAATCATTAAATAAGTGTTTAGAAAACTTTTCAGCAAATACGTAAATTCTTATTGTTAGCATAGGCGGCGCTACAGGATGTGCCGAGTGTGTCAATCAAAATTGAAACATTTTAATTTTTAATCTGCACCGATGTGCTGTATTAAAACAATATGTAATGCTCAGATTGAGGAATGGATAGAATAGTGAATTTACTTAGAAAGAACTATTGAGCTATGACTTGGAATATTCCCACGAAGATCGTAGCCACACACAGTCGGTTACAGTAGGGTTTTAAATTAGGAGAAATCCAAGATCGTATGTACGTCTCCCAAAAGATAACGGTGCTACTGACCCAATCGCTAGATTGAAGTGCTCATATAGTAATACACACTTCTGGGATTCGACAGAGTTAGGTAAATATCCAGTAGTTTTGCTGTTAGTTGAGCTTATACACAAATACATAAATAATTAAATAAACTTATAAAATAAACAAATAAATCAATAAACAAACACAAATAATAAACTTCTTCAATTGATAATGGTCTTAAACTCTAATTCGCCAGAAAATAGAATTGAATAAAAATTATAATTTCTTCTAAATTACGTATTTCATACTACTGTGAACGTTCAAAGCTTACAAAAATACATAAATAAACGATATTTAGATTTATAGTTGTTTTTTAAATCACTCAGCCTTTATCAAATAATAGCAATAAATAAAGTAGGGATTTATCAATTCACACGCAATTATTCTTTTAAACTTCTCACCTAAAATTTAAGGTTTATTTTTGATAATTTAATTACTTGAAACTCGACGATTATTTTCGATCGTTTAGCTTTAATAGACCGAAGGTAAGTTAGTATACAACGAAGCTGTGTTGATTTCGTGGTTGCTCCCAGAAATGTAAGCGATGGTTTATAAGTAAAGCGTTTCTTTAAAGTTTGTCTCGATCAGTCTATCAGCAACTGGCCGGTGCCAAAATAAGGCGATGAAATTGAGAACACAACTTGAATAACTAAAGACATGAACCACAACCAACCATAACAACCATAGGTAGTGATAAATAACCACAAAAAGGGGCTAAAAGATAAATCCTTTCGGTAGTGTACAACCAATACATACGAGGTAAGCGCCATAAACTCTCGCCGTGTGTACAATTTGTGTACTGTTTGTGTGCAAGTTGTGTGCAATTTGACAGAGGTGTCTCATTAAACGCATCACTCACTACATCGCATTACGTTTTAATAATATTTTAATTTAAGTGTATTGGTGGTAAGGTAAGCGCCATAAATTCTCGGCCCGGCAGGCTTCTACAGGTACCAACATGTTCAAACTCGGTTGCGTCATAGTTGAACATGTAAGAGGCCTGCACTATATATATATATATTACGGCTAGAAGCGTAATAGATTTTAGTAGCCACTCAAGCATGGTGACGAGTACATAAAAATGTCGCAGCTAACGAAAATTGAGTACCGCGCGGTCATTAAAATCATAAAAACAAAAGAAAGGCACACGCCTAATCAAACCAAACAACGTTTATGGTGATTTATCTCCTTCATATTCAACTGTAAAAAAGTGGTCAAAATGTTTCCGTTTGGGTCAAGAATCTCTTGAAGATGATGAGCGCACCGGTCGGCCAATTGAAGCGGCAACACCTCAAAAAGTTGCAATCATTGAAGAAATGGTATTAGAAGATCGCCGTTTGAAAGTTAGAAGAGTTAGCAGTGATGTCTGACATTTGGGAAACAAGTGTTCGCCGAATTCTTCATGACCATTTGGGTATGCATAAAGTTAGTGCAAGATGGGTACCGCGTCTTCTTTCTGCTGTTCAACGTCAGCGTCGCGTCGAATGTGCGCACTCGTTTATAAACTTGTGTGGAGACGATCCAAAGCTGATTTTGGAGTCCATTATCACTGGAGATGAAACAATGGTCTGTATTATGATCCTCTATCCGAAAGGGAATCTTTGGAATGGCGCCGACCCGATGAACCTCGTCCCAAAAAGGCGAAGTCGTTCAACCGACAAAGAAAGTTATCGCAACAATATTCTGGGATTGTGATGGCATTTTACTGATTGATTTTAAAGAACGCAATACAACTGTTAACAGTACATATTATGCGTCTTTATTACATAAATTAAGAAACAATATTCGTGAAAAACGTCGAGTAAAATTGACAAGAGGTGTTCGATTATTATACGATAATGCACCCGTTCATACTGCCGCAATTTCACAAGCGGCCATTCGCGAATGCGGCTTTGAAGCATTGGATCATCCACCGTACAGTCCGGATATGGCTCCTAGTGACTATTATTTATTTTCCAATTTAAAGAGAGACCTTAGGGGACGTCGTTTTAAGGACGAGAACGAGTTGCAAGCAGCTATAATTGAACATTTTGAAGAAAAAACTTCAGATTATTTTTACAAGGGTATTGAATTATTAATTGCACGTTGTAATAAGTGTATTGACATTAGGGGAGATTATATTGAAAAATAATAATTATTGTATTTTACCAAGTTTATTTTTTCTATATCAGGTCGAGAATGTATGGCGCTTGCTTCGTATATATCAAATTGAAAAGAATGTTGGAAAAGATGTTAACAACATAGAAGAAGAATTCAGGTACATGTGCTCAAATGAAATCTGTTTCGTGAAATATCGGCCCCTCCCTCAAATCGAAATTTTGAGAAAATGCCAAATTCAATGCAATCTACAATATCCTTGAATAACTTAATAAAATATCGTTAATAGTATTTTTTGAGACCCCAAAAGCTGCTAGAAGCGATTAGAACTCTCCAAATTGGAAAAATTCAAAAACGGTTTTCAAAGTACAGTTTCAAGTTCGCAATATCAATGGTAAATTAGTACATGTAAAGACGTCGGATGTCAAAAATCTATTTTTACAAAGATTATACTGGAATTCAACGAATGTTTCAAATAAACAAAACTTCTTACCATAGGCGGGGAATCCGATGCTATAGTCAATTAACTAAACAATAAAAGCCCGTAAATGCCTTTAAAATATAAATACAGGAATCGCAGGATTGTTAATTACTCGATAGAATAAATAGGAGCTAAAATACTTGATGGCAAATTTAATTGAATCGAAATAAATGCACCAGTCGCTTAGAGTAAAATGATAGATGATATCCAACACATCTTGTTTGCAGTGATACAACCGTGCTTATGTGTTTATTGTTAAACTAAATCTAAACTTAATGTAAAGGAAAGTTTTGAACTGAAAAATGAATCGCTACAATTGAACACGTTAGTGAGGCTTTAGATCATAACAAATAAAAGTACTTATTTATTATTTACATATTAACTATTGAAAGTTAAATCATTTGATTTTATTGTATTTTTAACCCGTTAACTGAGTACACTTTTATAAACTTAAAATTATTGCACTAATCAAAATGTCTAGCGTCGTCTATGATTGTTAGATACTATATAGTAAATATAACGAATAAATCTAAATCTTCTGAAATATTTCAGTGTAGATTTCGTTTTCAACCGTACAATTTTCCTTTTTGTGGGTGTTTTAATTAAAACAGATTACCAAATTCAGTATTGATTTAAGAATTTAAAGGAAAACAAAGTGGTTTTTGTAAAGCGCGAGTAAATTGAAGTGCTTATACTAACACATAGTATATGTATGCAGTCCTATTCGACATAGCAAACAATTTTTAAATGCTTTCATTCTTTAATTCATTAATGTGTTGAAATACTTCTACAGAATGGTTAGTAACAAGATAGTATAAGACCTGCTAATAATAATAATCGTCCTATAAGTTTTTTTATAATTCCCAAGTACACAGCGGGGTCAACTTTTAAAAATGTCTGTGCGTATCGTAGAGAGTACTTGGCAAAATCGACTCCTCGACCTACTCTAAACATCAAAACATTGTGCAAACAATTGTTAAAATTAAGTGTTTTCTTTAAAAGGAAGGAGAAAGGAGCTGATACGGGTCTCAGAAGAAGTCACTAATCCTGCCTACCCTATTCTGCTTCGATCTGTCAATAATCACTGCGTGATAGTGTTGTCGATGGAATGCAAGAAACCACACGCAAAACAAAGCTATAATTACCAATTATTATCTCTCAACCCGGTTACGAGTTAACCTGAACAGCAAAATTACATAGAAACTTGTCCATAAATAAGAAAAATTACATCCAACAAGTAAATCTCATCTTTTTGTCATTGGTTAATCGTAACTTAATCCAAATGTTCCGAATTTTTCAATAATTATCTTTTTTTTGTTCAATTTCTGTTACGAGGTTCTTACTTTAAAATTTAGATGTGTTGGTTCAAGTTTGATCGAACACAGGGACAAGGCGTCAATTTGCTACGAGCTCTGGTACAAGTAATGCGAGAAGCTAGCGGAATCTTCCGCCGAGGGCGGGTTTTTTAACATCATTTAAAGTAAGTGTAACATTTTTAAATTTATTTGTGGATTTTAGCGTTACAACGTTGCGTCAAGTAATTTATTAAAATTTTATTTTCTTTAAATTTAGTGTTATAGAATAAATTCCCGTTTAGTTCTAGATATTATTTTTGAATTCATCATTTGTAATTTTGTTTATTATTTTCATTGTCAAGATTACGTTTGGGTTTTGAGTTCGTGTTTGAAATCAGCAGAAATTGATGTATCTGACACGACTAAAGTACCCAAGGAAGGTATATGATTATTGCTTTCAGTTCTAGTCGAGTTAACATAAAAACAAATATTAGTAAATTAAATTAAAAATTAGTAATTACATTAATTTAAAATTATTGCTTTTTAATGTTCTCGATAGTCTAACATAAATCTTTATTTTTTAGTTAATTTAAATACAAGTATAATTGAAACTGTACTAGTTAAGAAATCGGATACGACTAACTGTAAATTGAATTTTTCGACAATTAAATAAACTATAATAAATTATTTAAACATTTACGGCATCATCATATTAAGAAATAATTCATAAATATAACAATAAGTTAATTATATATGCTAAACCAAAACTAATTAAAATATTTCTATTATAAGTATATATATAAAAATTAGACATAAACATCTGTTTACAAATGACTAGGTCGGTATTTCAACTTTTTTTGCTCTGAAAGCTCTATTGCCATAGTTAAAATTATTTACAACAATGGACGCTATGAAAACCGAGCTCTTCCAGTAAATAGATTTGAAATACCGAACGCGGTGAAAGTAAACATTTAAAGGAAAGATTCAGAATTTTTAATCATTTTAGAAATCTTAATAAAATCATAGTTGGTTTACGATTTCATACCAAATAATAAAATATTATACGAAATAATTCATTATTTTTTTAATTCAGTAAAAAGAATATTAATTGTTATTCTTTTAAAAATTAAATTTTGTAATTACTGCCTAATCACTAATTTGTCATTCAGAAAGGCTATTAATATTATTTGTTAGTAATAAACGTTTTAAATAAAATAAAATTAACAAAATTAAAAATTCTATAAAATAATAACTTGTTTTTACATTTTAAATTTAAAAATTTGAATTTTTATATATTTAAAATTTAAGACTGACAACTTTGTAGGAATAAGTCCATTCCTGTTTGTTACTATTGACATTTAATGATTTGATATAAGTTTAGCTTTGTATGACATTAAATTAAGAAAACAAATGTAATTCCTTAAAAAAATTACTATTAATTTATTCTTAGGTTAACAGTTCCTAATTGATTTAAAACTATTTATTCAATAACAAATTAAGTAGTATTAGACTAACCATAAACAGGAAAATGTGAAGATAGCTAACAAAACTGATAAATAGTCATATCCTCATATATCTGTAAATAATCTCTATACTTTCTATGGAATATTCATGTAAATGTAAATGTATATAATAATTACATAAATATAAATATTTATGTAATTGTATTAATTACTTTATTGATTTATCATTTAAAATCTTTTATTTAAAATTATTAGATGAATTTAAGCGTCAAAAGATAATCTTAAATTAACTGTTGAAAATAAGGAGAAATTTCATTGAATTGTTCGTTACTTTAGTGAACTGTGTATATGACGAAACGCAAATTATTTTAAAATATTTTTCTATAAACTAATTACGAGATATACAGGGTGTAACTAATATAACTCGAAGCCTCGTAATGGGGAGCAAGTAACGTACGTTATAATCACACTATAGATAAGATCATGTTACATGAGAATTGTTTAGGATTGTGAGCACACGATATCAAATTACATGTTCCTGATAAGTCTACGTTATCTCTATGAGAACTTCTTTAGCATTAACTCTCTCATGACCATGAGAACTGTGTAGGCAGATAAGATTGTAGCACTGTATAAATACCTCTGTTTTAATCTTAAGTCTTCAGTCTTTATTAGTCTTTATTCAACTCACAAGTCTCTTTAACAAGTGTTTATCCAGAGTGAGTATTAAACTAGGTGTGGACTTTAAAATTGTCCTGCTAGTAAAACATAAAGGCTCATTCGAGTTTTAATTAGTTGTTTTGTTTAATGTCATTTAAATGTGAATGTTAGGTTGTGAATGTGAATTCTAAAATTGTTCTGTTAAGTGTGTTAATTCAAATCTAATTATTTAAACTAGTCTTAAACTCATTTAAATAATTACTGACAAATTAATATTAATACATTTGTATCATAAATGTTAAAAGGAGATCAAGTTTTCTCTTCATTAAAAATAATAAAATATATTATACGACTGCAAACGAAATATATAAATGTGTTTTATTATATTAAATAAATAAAAGTTTTTAAAAAAAAACCTTCGGCCACAGAATATAATAAAACTAGCAGCTGTTATGATGTAGAACATATTTTCCTTATTAACATGTGGTCGATTCCTGGTGGTTTACGAAAAAAAAGCATTTAAAATCTTTTTTGCCTGTTTTGTTTTTCTAATGTAATGTGAGTACAATGGGTGTACTTAAAATTTAAAATGCGATTTCATCGAAAACTAACAGGTAGCGACCACATGTTGATAGAAAAATATGTTCAAAATCATTACAGCTACCCCCCCCCCATGAGGAGGTTTCTAATTATATTAGTTACACCCTGTATTATAATAATAATATATTCGGAAATCCTATTATACGTACAGATTATTACTATCACATTTTTCTATCTAAAAATCAAAGAATTAAAAGTAATTTAACATTATTATTAATATTAATTTAGTATCACTACAACCCTTAGAAAACTCGTTATAAATATTGTTAATGATTTAGTAAATAATACTGTTTTTTAGAACTGTTATTTATTCACAGGGATTAATCTTCTACATTAAAATGTTTCGCTCGAGATAAAGTGCCACAGCTGCGTTAAACTTAATGACAAAGGAGGAAATTAATATTTTCCCGTTATATTAAATTTTAAGCTCAACGCTTTCATTCGTGTCAAACGAAAGTCAAACATAGACACAAAAGAAGGGTTCAACTTAGGACGACACGTTTCAAAACTTCTAAACTACCATTAAGTTTGAAACATTTATCATCTAAATAGATCAAAATTTTAAAACGATAGACTATTCTGTGAGACACGTTCGTTTATAATTAAATTGTTTGGAATAACATTCATTGGCAATAATATTTAAAAATCCTAAAATTAAAATGATGTTATATTGCTATTTGTGATGTAAGAGACTCGGCTTTTAAATGCACGAGTCTTTATACTAAATAAAATAGAAATACTTAATAATATAACCCTTTAGAATATTTAGTGTAGGATGTGCGATGTGGATTACATTAACTTCGCAGTTGGAAAATCTTTCAATTGAAAGTAAGTTTCCTTGATTGGGCATTCGAAACAGTTTCAGCTAACAATACACCTTTAACTTTTTTTTATACTTCTCGTTTCACCAGCTATGCCATATATCATCTAAGAAATTACAAAAGTATTCATATTTTCACAATTGCCTTTTTTGTTCTGCAAAACAAGAACCGGGGAACATGTCCTCCCCCCCTTCTACTGCAATTTGCAGTGTCGGGGTTTTACATAAACTCATATGGAAGTGCAACGAAACTAATGGAGCTAGTCATCCTAACGAGTTCAAATACGATTGTACTTAATTTTTAAATTCAGTCGCAACCGAGATTTCAACCCTTGCCCCACTGATGAGAGGCAGGTTCTCTACAACTCACTACGGAGATCCTTATTATATTATATTACATTTATATCCTACTATAGTAATGTATATAATAAGACAAATCGATGCAGCTGTTTGATCTAACGACATAGAAAGTTTGTAGGGGAGAGAAAATCCCCTCACAGATCAATACTTTGGTTTAAATGCGGGTTTATCAGGTTTTAACAAAATAAGAATCTCCTCTAGAACAGTAATTATTTAACAAAGCAATACAATAATATTTTTTCTTTTAGACCTTAATCGTAATTTTGCAGAATACTTGAGACATTAAATTCTTAGAATATTAATGAAGAATCATCAAATTCTGATTTAAACTTAAACTGGTCTTAATTCGCCATTTAATTTAAGTGTACAACTAAAACACAATTTGAATTACATTTTAACCTAATTACATCCCCAATACTTACTTTTCCAAAATATGTTTAAACCTAAATTTGCTTACCAAAACTTTTTACATGTAAAACTTTAGAGTTTACGAAAGCCAACTAATTAAAACTTGAGCATCATCGCTTTTGTGTATAACCATTCTTGCAAGCATTTTGAAATTGAAAGGTTTACAGTTTATGTATATAATAAGGTAATTAAATATTTCAGATCGACGACAATTTTCGAATAAATTGAAAATGAACATTGAGGATCAAAAATGCATTGGAGAACGTATGTAAGTACAACTCAAGAAAAAATAAAGTTATACAAACGATAGCTTAATGCAACCATAATCCTGTGTAATAAAAAAGGAATTTATGAAGCGAAAGAGGCTGTTCTCTCAAGAAAAATTGCTAGGATCGTAGCGGAATAAATCCATTCACAATAGATCTGCAATAATAAAAGCTTAAGTGCGGAAATACAATGAAAAGAAAAGCACAATACTTTTTTAAGGGAAATAAAAGGATACACTCTTTCTCGCGAACCCGTGATCGTTAAAAGCCCATCTCATCAATCACATCTACTTCAGCAAACGATAATTAATACCCTCGAACTTATAAACTTTTATTTCTTTTTTGATATATCTTGTATTTGGTTTTTTATTTCGATTCTATAGGATATACCTACTATATTTAAAATTTTTTTCAATGGACGAAAACCATGGAAGACTAGCACACTGTTAGAATTAGTTACTCTCATTCCAAATTGTGTTAATTTTAATAATTGTCTGCAGATCTCACCTGACAGATATTAGCCAATAAAATGACAGTTTTCTGAAGTTTTCACTAATCAGGTCGTGATTAAATAATAGTATATTATGTTATTAGGAGCAAAAGCGATATTTTTATGTGGCGCGGCTGGACAGTTTAGCTGCCGAGCTTGCGAGGCAGGTAAGTCCAGCCAAGCCACATAAAAATACTTTTGCTCCGAATAACATATACTATTTTTTCTTCAGACGTCAAAAAACATTCAATTCATTCAAATTACAAAAATGATGAAATTTGAATTATGTTTGAATAATACCAACTTATCTAGTGTGGTATGAAAACATTGTCTTGACAACGCTGTCATCAACAACGTGAAGAAAAAAAAATTCGTCGGCAAAATTTTCTAAATTGAAAATTTCAATTTCATCAAAAGTGGGTGTAAATACTCCATTCGTAAGTACTTTTTAATCGTTTTTTATACTTTTTGTATTAAATTTGAGATATTGTAGGTTGTGTGAGATTAAAATATGTGGTGCGGAGAAAATGATGGTGTCTCGGGTACCCCACCCGAAATAGCCGAAGCTGCCAAACTGGCAATAGATAATTTAATGCCGACAAAATCAAGCTCTATATATGAAGGCGCATTCCAAAAATTTACAAAATGGTGTAAATACAAAAACGTTTCCAATTATTGCGAAACTACATTGTTGGCGTATTTCTGCGAGCTGGCGACAAAAAAGCAATTCAAGTCCTCGACGATGTGGGCAAATTATTCTATGATTAAAACTGTATTAAGCATTAAGCACGGAGTAGATATTAGCAAGTATTTGAAACTAAGAGCATTTCTCAAAAAACAGAATGAAGGTTATAGTCCGAAGAAGTCGAGAGTGTTTACAAAGGAGCAAGTAGAAAAATTCTTGTCTGAAGCCCCTAACGAAAAATATTTAGCAATGAAGGTAAGCTTTTGATTTAGACAATGCACAAAATTAAAGGGTCTTCTTTTAGATTGTCTTAATAATTGGAGTGTCTGGGGCCTGTCGATGTGATGAAATGGTTCGAATGAAAGTAGATGACATAGAAAATATGGGATCTTTGCTCCATATTAAGATACCTAACAGCAAAACAAAGAAGAGCAGATCATTCACAGTTGTTGGCGAAAATTTTTTGCAACTTTATAGACAATATGCTTCACTGCGTCCATCGAATTTTCATGACAGGCGATTTTTTGTAAAGTATGGAAATGGAAAATGTTATAGATCCGTTATGGGCGTACATAAAATTGGCAGTGTCCCTAGAGAGGTAGCATCCTACCTGAAATTGCCACATCCTGAAGAATACACCGGACATGGCTTGAGACGAACTTCAGCTACACTGTTAGTAGACGGCGGAGGAGATCTAATGTCTTTGAAACGTTTGGGAGGTTGGAAATCTAGCAGTGTAGCTGAAGGCTACATAGAAGAATCGCTCTCGAACAAAAAAGATAGTGCGATGAAGATTTTTCCTTCTGATGTAGCAAGTAGAAGCAATGTCTGCATCGAAAATGAGGAAATGTCTACAATGGAGTCCACAGCAAAGAAAAATGTTCAGTCCTCTTTAGTGTCAAGTGGTTTAAAATTTGAAAACTCTAATGTAACAAACTGTACCTTTAATTTGTATTTTAGCAAATAAATGAAATGTTAAAGTTGAATAATAGGTGACACTGATTCGATGATTATGATTGGTTCTTCTCGCCGGCTATAATATTCATTATAGCCGGCGGCAGAGAAATAATATTTCTACTTCATGAGATTAGATCCAAAATGTCATGTTTCTGTGACGTCCGAAGAAAAACAAAATTTATTTCATTTCGTATTTCAAACAATTGTTTATATACTAAAATTAGTAAAATAAAGTATAACATGATCTCCGTTGTCAATGGCACCGGAGTTCAAGACGTTGGCAACGTAAAAATCATTTGATGTTGCATAACAGCCACACCTGACATGCTGATTTTTATATCCTTAGTTACGCGTATGATGACACAGACAAGGCAACTTGCTTCTTTATACAATAAATTCGGATGAATTTTAAAAGGGAGAAATTAGGATTGAAATACGAAATAAAATAAAACATCTTATGCAATACGGAGATCAAGCTTCTTTAAATCCTCGAAGATGTTATAATGCCTCGGCTGGCGCATCGGCGTTATAATACATCTTCTCGGATTTAAGGTATCGCTTGATCTCCTAATTACATAATATATATATATATATATATATATATATATATATATATATATATATATATATATATATATATACATATATATATATATATATATATATATATATATATATATATATATATATATATATATATATATATATATATATATATATATATATATATATATATATATAAATATATTACTAGAAGATTATCTATCTCTCTGTCATTCTCGTGATTGTTGCTTTCAGAAAATTGTCTTCTTGCTTGGCAGTCGGGCAGCTTTCTTCGCACTCGTCGATTTCATGATACTCTCATTATTAAGGTCCAAGTGTACTCAAAAAAATGTAACGCTACATTCAAAAATTCTAAACAAAATCACAGTTGTGAATAACTATACCAAATTAAAAAAAAATCATTGCGAAGGGCCCCAAATACGGTGCATCAATCTTAACCGTATGATTAATAATAATCGTAGTTTTGATTATATTTGGACCTTAATACAATAATGAAATTTTAATTCAGTTACATTATAATTGTATCATAAATTACTAAAAATAAAAGTTTTTTGATTAACACCTGGATTTCTGCGATTCTGGGTAACTTTTTGAATAATTTTTTCGATGATTCTAGACTTACTACAATTTTTTAATTTTTTTCATTTATCTTTGGTCGCGGTAGGCTACTAGTTTGCAATAAAATTATTAAAGTAATTGTAAAAATAATCCTTTTAAAGAATTGCATAATTGATCAAAATTTGAGATCGATTAGAAAATAATTAAGGAAGACACAGGGTGTGAAGGTGAGAAGTGAAACACACCGTATATATGAGTACATCTAGTTTTCTTTAAAGCAACAGCTTTTTTCTTCTTATTTACACGTTTAATAACATTTAACAATAACAATCTTAAAAACCTTTTTAAAAACCTTTAATGATCTTTTTCCTCTTACCTATTGTAGTAATAACGGTACTTGAAAAGAATAAGGATTGTCCAAAGCTCCAGTTGGGTTCACCCGAAACATTTCGAACGGCTGACACTCCTCTGTTACTAGCACGAACAACTTCACTAATAAGTGTCTCTAGGGCATCGTCTGAAAAAGAACGTGCCAAGTTAGCAGAAAACTCTAAAAAAAAAGAAAAATGAATTTAAAAACTAAACTAAATTCAAAAGATGAATAAAGGATAAAAGGAAATATAATATTTTTATATATGTGACATTTATCCTTTTTTGAACAAAAAGTGTTTTTCTTGTTTGTTAGAAAGCCAAATGCAATTTGATAATCTGCGTCATGTTGAATTACATCAAAAGGAAAGAAAAGGTTACATACACACCAAACTTTCGTGTTGCATATTTTTTTATGGTTATATCTAACAATACGTGGTAATATTTTAGTTTTACTGTACTCGAAGGAAACTGGAAATAGAGAGGTCGAGTTTTATATATAAAAATTGCATGAAAAAGCTAGCTGTAGTAGTAGGTTATATTCAACAAGAGAAAGAAATTTAATAGACGCTACTGTTAAGACAAAACGTTACTAACAGTTAAATACCTTAAACAAAAACCTTAACTACGGAATTATCTAATTAAAATTTAACCATAAGACTATTATTATTTTTAAATGTATTGAGTCGTCACTCTTTTAAGGCAAATTACAGAAAAACTGAGAAGCCAACAGTTTTGGCAAACTTAGGAGTTATTGCAGATAAAAAATATGATGAACATATTATGTTAACACAGTTTAGTTTTTAAACATATCAAGTTTTGCATTATTATATTATTAAATTATTTGTTTCCTGTAACATTTTCTTCAATTTTCATAAAACAATAATTTTATTTATTTTTATAATATACAGTGTGTTTTTTGTAAACGATAATATAGGAAATCCAATGGAATTTTATCATTTTCCTCGTAAGTTTGTACCCTTGCAAATGTAATTAGAAATCTTGGTATCAATCGAAAGAAGAATTCATTTTACGTCAAAAAAATATTAAACTTTATGAAGAAAACCAAAATCGATTTAGAAAAAGACTTAAAAAGCTTATTGATTTACTGCTTTTGGTAATAAGTTATTAAAAAGATCTAGAAGCTGAACGCCGATTGGTGTAGCGCTTAACGCTTCAGATTCCTAATCAAAAATCGGTTCAAACTCGGGTTCAAACTCCGTCATCGTACCTATACTTTTTTTTTAATTGTATTGCTTACTAATTATTATTTTTAGAACTTTATTACAAGGATTATTAGTTTTATGCTCTTTTTTCATTTGCCTTTCTGATAGGTAGTTAAAATTGTACAAAAAGTAACGGTAAACCCCCGTAGCAAAAATATCTAACAATAAAAAAAATTAATAATCGTTGTAATCAAGTTCTAAAAATAATAATTAGTAAGCAATACAATTAAAAAAAAGTATACGATGACGGGGTTTGAACTCGCGATTTTTGATTAGGAATCAGAAGTGTTAATCGCTACACCAATCGGCGTTCAACTTCCAGCTTTTTTAAATAAAATTCCATTGGATTTCCTATATTATCGTTTACAAAAAACACACTGTATACTATTTTGTATTTTTATTTATACTATGGCAAAATTCGGTATATATTTTTATATTATAACCGTTACTTTTAAAATAAAATAAAATAAATGATCAGCTTCTCTAGTTAAAAATGAACGTAAAAGGTCCGAGTCGAGCGATTCTGACTATTTTATGGGCCTGTTTTTAGAGCGTAAGTTGCTCGATTAGAGCTTTAGGGCTGTAAAACTTTTTAGAACCCGCTCAATGATGTTTAGAGCTAAAAAAATGGTTACCCTTGTTTACGCCGCGCCGTAATTATTTTTGTTTTAAACTTAAATATTAATTTAAATTTAGACCGGACATAAACTAACGTTTCGGCTTTCGCCTCAGACGCTAACTGACTGCGGGCACTAACACATTCAATTACTATTATTCAATTACTATTAATTTGTGTGTCCAACATCCCTATGTACTTTTTATAACTAAGGTTAAAATAATAAGGTTTTTTTCTTCTGATTAGTTATTTTATATTTATATTATATAACATTATTATATTACGTATATTAAATATTTATATTTTATATAACAGTTTAATTACTTGGGCTCAATGGGCAATGTAACAAACTTCAAATGTTGTTTGTAAATATCTTAATAATTTTAATATGATCTTTAAAAAAATGTTAAACCTGATGTACTATTTATCTCAAATAATTGAATTGTATACAGTTTTAAAATTCGTTATTATTACATGAATCTATGAATAGTGGTATATACAGGGTGTATTATCGATTTTGTAACATAGGGGAATAGCATGTAAAAACACAATTTCTCAAATATTGGCTCCCCTAATTATTTTGGAGAAAAAGTTACTGTAGCAAAGTTGTAGACCTTATTGAATACTGTTCAAAACACCTTTACTTTAGCATCTGTGTTAAATAGTTTCCAAGATATAAGTGATTTTCTGGTATAGGAAATTAACATTATAAATGGGAAATTCGCTAATAGCAATTGCCACGTTATAGTTAGACCTTAAGTGTAAATGCAAGAATTATTAAGCAGAGTTTCATGGAGCAAAATCACTCATCAGAGTGTTACAATTGCTACCGGTGTGGAAGAAATACATGAGAATTTCCCAAGAAATCTATTTTTATAAAATCTTATTAGCCATGTCAATAGCTGTCAGATTAATCTCAAAAATCACATAGAGGTTATGTCATGCTTTTGTATTATGAACATATTTTATAGATTGATTCTCGTTTTGGCTTTTTTGTTGTTGTTCAATTTTGTTAAATTACTATAATCGTTAAATAATATAAATGATTTAACCCCATAATAAGATTAAAATGTTTTTTCTTATATTAGTATCATTCTTATAATATGTTTTAAATTTATAATACAAAAGCATGACATAACCTATCAGTGATTCTTGAGATTAATTTGACAACTATTGTCATGGCTAATAAGATTTTATAAAAATAAATTCCTTTGTGAAATCTTATCTATTTCTTCCACACCAGTAGCAATTGTAACATTCTGATGAGTGATGGTGCCCCATGAAACTGTGCTAAGTAATTCTTGCATTTACACCTAATCTCTAAATCTAAAGCGGTAATTGCTATTAGTGAATTTCCGATTTACAATGTTAATTTCCTATACCAGAAAATCACTTATATCTTGAAAACTATTTAACACAGATGCTAAAGTGAAGGTGTTTTGAACAGCATTCAATAAGGTCTACAACTTTGCTATAGTGACTTTTCCTCTAAAATAATTAGGGGAGCCAATATTTGAGAAATTGTGTTTTTACATGCTATTCCCCTATGTTACAAAATCGATAATACACCCTGTATATATAACCGATATGTTTCATGTATTGTACCAAACTACGTTTATAGTCAGTATTATGTTGTATATGAGAGAGGTATTCTTTTTTATTTCACGCGTGAGGAACCAACAGCCACGGTCATACGTTCCCCAGCTAACAAATTTCCAATTAGAAAAATCCCGACGCCCCAAGTAGGACTCCAACTCACCAGCCTTGGAACACAAGATATGCGCCAACACCACTGATACACCGCCGGCCCTAAGGTTTTCTTTTAATTAGGATTTGGTGATGTAAATGTTCTGCAATAATATTATGTACATACAAATATATGAGCTTAAGGAACACTAATTTTAAGGCATTCTTGTACAGACAGACCAGCTGAAAACATCACTCTTACTTATATCCTTAAAGCATTCGCATAAATTTAAATAATAGAATATTGTCACAAACGGAAATATTTACACTTAAATATTTTATTTAAAACTAAACTTCCCTTCCGTTTGGACTACATAAAGCGTGCAAGGCCACATTCAGTTGCCTACGCTAGTTCAGCAGCTGCCGTCTCGCAACCGACATGTGCGAGGTTTTCTGCGAAGCGCACTCGCTTCGCCCACCGTTGCATCCGTTGGCATGCGATATCTACGCCTACTTACTCTGTCGAGGCGAGGCTTCCCACACGATGTGCCTGCAGATGTGCATTCCTCCCAGTGAACTCACCAACACTTCCGCTTCGTACCAGGACAGGCATCGCGCATGCAACCAACCCACAAGCTTTACTGAGAACTTCTGTCTACGAATTCCAATTACGATACGATTTACTTCCTCATTCGGCAGTATATAACCAGCTTGCTTGAGCTATTCAAACCAGTCAGTGACTTGACTCCAACACTACATCTACAAGCAAGCTGGTGAGTACTCTTTTTATTATATAAATGCTTAGTGCCTAACTTGAGTGGGCTGCGCTAAATCGCCCACTCTATGCAGAATTTTGGGGAAGTTGTGTCCAGGCTTCCCGGCTTAGTTACCAGGAGGTTATCTCCTACATGCTTAGTTTGTAGACCTAGTGCTGAACAGGGTTGGTTCCCACCTTCCCTGTATTGTAGTAGTTTAGGAGGACATATACGTCCTCACCATATGTCAACATGTAAACCCTTTGTAATCTTTGTAAACCTTTTGTACTCTGTTTATTGTCAACATGTAAACCTTTTGTACTCTGTTTATTGTCAACATGTAAACCTTTTGTTCTTTGTTTATTGTCTTAGTATATAGTTGTTGTTACGACTTGTGTTTGATTCCTTTCTACCTCTGACTACGTTCCCCAGTCACGCAAACCCCACGTGACAATATATTTGCAGAAAGTTTATAATAACAAGTTATAAATATTGAAGAGAAAAGTGTGAAGGTTAAAGTTATATAAACTGCGTAGTAGCAAATTTACAATACATCGTGAACATACAAAATGGTTTAATTATACCTTATAATAAAATAAATAACCGCCGATAATAAACTCTACACTATAAAAAGGCATAAGTTAACCCTTAAATAAAAGTAAAGCACAGTTAAAGTTGTTGCATGGTGAATTTTATGGATATCCTATATGACTTTGGAATATTATTAAAATACAAATGCAAAGATACTCGTTTTGGAGGTTTTAATAAAATTTGTATTTATAGTTGAAAAGTGCACAATTAAATACTGTGGCAATAGCATGGAAGAAAAATGGCGATAACCAACAAAAGGGAAAAGAACTGGCTCTAATAAGAAAAGGTAGGAAAGTGTTTTTTCTTCTATTTATTTGGAATTTGGTGGCGAAGATTTGACATTGTTCAGTGAGAATTCATTAATTAGGGAATTTGGTCAATTATCAGAATCTACATCGCCCTGAGATGAGATTTCTTTTGAATATTTTACACTTTATTTGGGTTATATTAAAAGTTATTCTTGGCTCCCAACTTAATTGCGTAATCTTTCTTGTTTATGCTTTCCAAAAAAAGTTTCCAGAGAGACTTCTTGCAAGATGATTATCTGCCAAACTTAAAGTAAGTGTATTACTTCTCTGATGGTTCAGCATCTCAATATATAAGAACCGCAAAAACTTGCTAATTTGTGTTATCATTTGGCAGCCAAAGCTAGTGTCCATAACCCGCTTTCAAGTCAAATTATAATACCTCTCAAGCTGTTTCAGTGGGGAAAGGGGAACATGCCATCAATTTCCTTGCTTTACGTCGCCAATAATGATCACAAATTGAAAGAAGCAAAAACGTTAAAAACACGGTTTGATGAAGTTTTAACCGTAACTACGATTTGGAGCTTTCATGCATGCATACCAGTAAGCATAGAAAAAGTGGTGATTAAAGTGTTTTCTGAATCTGAAGAAACTTTGGTATATTGTGTAAAAGTTCGTTCGATGATTGCATCCGTATTATAATTAAAACAGGTTCGTAAACATGTTAACTTAAATCTCTTGCAAATTGCATTTAAAGTTATGGTGGCAAGCGATTTTTAAGCAATTTTGGCAATTCTGAAAATTCAATAAAAATCTAATTTATCTTAAATAGTATAAAAGTTATTTATTTTAAATTCTACGAGTTAGGGCATTTACTCGCTCTTCTAAATCTATATATTAAAAAGAATTGAATAATTTAATTTAATAGGGAATTTCAATGCATTTATTTATGTCACAACCAACTTGGGGCGAATTACTATTTTTAGTTAACACTCAATAGCACACTAATATATAGGGTGGAAGGGGGTTACTAAGCGTTAATTGTAAGAGGTGATAGAAGACATCAACAGGAACAAAAAAGTATGATATAACTTTGTTCTAGGACGTACCACTTTTTCAAAAAAGAAAATAATAACGTTGTAAACTTTAACATCATTTTGCCGCGTTAATAATATTAGTTTAATTATGGGGCTCTGTCAGACGATGCACCTCATCTAGCACAACAAAAAACCTTACTAAATAAAAAACCTAACATTTCTTCGTATGCTCAATCGGTTGCGCGTAAAATCGGATTCTTTTTACATTTAAAAAATTTGGAAAAAAAATTCTATCACCCCTTCAAAGATTATCTAAGCAAAGAAACAAGAACCTCTGCGAGTCTCTTATTTTATCGCAATTTAATTATTGTATACCTGTATATGATCACTGCCTTCATTTTAAAACATCTCAGCGTATATACCGTGTACAAAACTCTTGTTTACGTTTGATTCTTGATGTTCTTAAATTTGCGCATATATAATCAAGATAAGTAGAAACGGGATGGCTTGACATTAAACAACGGCGTTATAACAGCAACGTTATACCATATCATAATCATTAACTAGCAGCCACCCTATCTATGCAATAAAATAAGATATAGGACAAATATAAACAATATAAATGTACGACGTCTATTGACTATACCCAAGCATAATACTGCATTATTCGAACGCTCACTTACTTATAATGTTGCAAAAATTTATAATAGTAAATATATTGTCATCAATAAAATCATTATCAGTCAAGCAATTTAAAAAAAGCGTTAAGTTGGTCCAATAGCTGCAAATCGGCATTGATCGCCAAATCGTAAACAGTCTGCACTGATTAATCGAGTATACTAGCGTATATTTATTTTTATTTTGTTATTGTTATATTCTTATTTTTATGTTTATCATTATTACGACTAGTGTTTAAATTTTGGAAGGGGGGAATGGAAGAGCAATTATTTTGAATTCCTTCCTTGAGGTACTATATTATGCACTATGTTTGTACTTGTACTTATTATGGAATAAATAAATACTATTATTATTATTATTTATACTATAAACCTATTTTAGAAGTACCTTTTATCTAGGCACTTCTAAAACAACAAAAAAGCGACAATAAGGTCAATTTACTATCGATTATTCTATCCTGAGGAATTTCATATTGTACATCAAATTAATTATACATGTGTTACGTTTTATTTATTTATATCTAAAATCTTATACTAAATATTATATTATACTAAAAATTTCCACTGTTTCTAAAGGCCACGACCTAATTTAAATAGAGCTACCTCTAGTTAATTTTATTTGAATTATATTTACTAGCAAATCTAGAAACCCAAGCAAAAATACATACCTCTTTTCAATTTATTACAATTTATCCCATACCTACAGCATCAAACTGACCATTTAAAATTATAACATTTAGAAATTTGCTAGAGCGATAATAATAATAATTGAACATTAACCCTTCCACCTTAACGTGTGGGAGTTATAAATAATTCAGGATGTTAATTCTAACTGTGAAAATTACCCATTGAAAATTTTAGCCATTAATGCTCGTTCGTAACATTATACGCTACTGTTAACGAAATTAGTGACCGCATTGAAGTTTGGCGAAAGTTTATCGAGATGATGACGAAACCCTTTAAGTTTTGAAAGCTCTGCTTGAATTGCTTTCAGTCAAACAGTACATGAAAGACACGTGATTAAATAAATATGCTTTCAAAGTTTCATATAAATCGTGCATAGAGATTATTGATTATATACCGTGAGAGAAATTGAACTATACGAGGTCGTCAAAACGTTAAGGATGATGTATTTTAATAACATTGTAGGAGATGGACAAGTAAATGTGAAATTATTATTTTAAACTTCCAACCTAAGGGAGAGGTAAAAGTAACAATTACGAGGGTAGATTGAAAAGTTTCCGGAATGGGCAAGAAAACGCAGTAATTGAACAGGTTTTTGTTTTTATTTTTCAACATAATATCCTTGCAGGGCGATACACTTTTCCCAGCGGTGCTCCAACTTTTTTAAGCCTTCAGAAAAATATGATTTCGGGAACTCTGCAAAATAAGCTTTAGTGGCGGCGATGACCTCCTCATTTGACGTAAAGCGCTTGCCTCCGAGCCAAGTCTTCATGTTTGTGAACAAAAAGAAGTCGCACGGGGCCAGGTCTGGAGAGTACGGGGGATGCGGCACCACCTCGTAGCCCAATTCAACCAATTTAGCATTGGCGATTCGGGATGAATGGGCCGGCGCGTTGTCGTGATGGAAGAGCACTTTTTTTCGCTGCAAATGAGGCCGTTTCTCCTTCAAAATGCCGTTGAATTGATCCAATAAATCGCTGTAGTATTGTCCCGTGATAGTTCTTCCCTTCTGCAAAAAGTCGATGTGTATCACACCTTGCGAATCCCAAAAAACGGTGGCCATGACCTTTCCAGCAGATGGGACAGTCTTTGCCTTCTTCGGAGCAGATTCGCCTGGAGAAATCCACTGTTTCGACTGCTGCTTGGTTTCTGGTGTGTAGTGGTGGATCCATGTTTCGTCCACGGTCACGAATCGGCGAAAAAAATCCGTTGGATTACGATTTAACAAGGCCAAACACTCTTTCGAAGTGGTCACACGATTTCGCTTGTTGTCCATAGTCAGCAAACGCGGCACCCATCGCGCCGAGAGCTTCCTCATGCCCAAATGTTCGTGCACGATATTTTGCACACGTTCATATGAGATGCCCGTGGTCTCTACTATTTCGCGCAACTTCACTCGTCGATCGGCTAACACGAGATCATGGACTTTATCGACCATTTCTTCATTTGTGGCCGTTTTTGGACGTCCACTGCGTGGTTCATCCTTGGTGCTCGTACGGCCACGTTTGAACTCGCTCACCCAGAAACTAATAGTCGAAAATGAAGGTGTGGATGTGCCATGAACTTTCTGCAAAATATCTCGTATCTCCGTCGCCGTTTTCCCGTCCATCCAGAAATGTTTGATGACTGCACGAAATTCGTTTTTATCCATTTTTGCAAAAGTGCCTGAATTGCTTCACAAGATATCCTAGTAAACATAAACGGAACGACGCACGTGTCTGAAAATTTGACAGCTTTCCTAAAATAGGTTAGCCTTGACAACCATCATAACAATTTCACGATACGCGCGCCATCTCTTGCCCATTCCGGAAACTTTTCAATCTACCCTCGTATATAGAACCGATTTCTTATTCCAACCAGTAATGCAACTGCTAAAGATAAAATAATAAGGATAAAAAGAAAATGAATCTGGAAGAAAATAAAATGTATGAAAACTATTTTAGCGGTTACCTCGCGGTCTTAATAGGGAATTATGCTATATCTAAATTTATAAAACAAAATAGTAGCCTGAAAATATTAGTTAAAATATTCGGCAAATGTCTTCTACAACATAAACAGCTATCATTCAACTCCGTATAGGCGAAATAGAAATAAAACACAATACCTCACAAAAGAAACAGAAACACTTTTATTTATAAAAACACTGGAACAATGTCAAAAAATAAATCAGTTAATCAATAGATCATAATCAATAAATCAAGTCAGAAATATGCCAGCTTGTTCACAATCAGAACTCAAATGTTACAACTATTATCAACTTTTACTAATAAATCAATTATAAACAATAATTAATCAATTTATAAATCATCAAAATGAAACTGTTATCATCTACTTTTAAAGCAATAGAAAATATAAAATACATACTAAATATCTTTTTCTGCAGAAAAGGTAGCGTTTCATTAAATCGTCCAACAATGTTATTGTTAATGTAAAAGTTTTGTTTATTAGTCACATAACCTAAACAGGAATGGAAAGATTTGCAAATTTTAAACTAGGAAATAATAGGTAACAAACAGTCATGAGTAGTAGGGTGGATAAAGGTGTTGTCTGTCCTCTTGGTGTTACATTGAACTGGTTAAAAGATCTGTCATTTTAGATGTTCCGGTACAATTTGTTTACAACCGAAAGATGACAAATTCCAAAATTCAGGGAGGAAAATTAAAAGCCTAAAAGGAATTCCACAATTAATCGAAATGTTTTCATAATAAAATAAGGTATACCGAATAGTTGGTCTTCGACTTAGTACGATCAGTTAGTAGAAGTTTTCTAGGAACGGTATGATTTTGGCACACTTATAGAACGTCTGGGAGGGAGATGCTTTCCTGTCCTCCTTTTAGGACCAAAATGACCTAAATTAACATTGGTATGTGCGTTTTGTATTTGTTAGCGTCCACTAGTGTTTGGTTAGTTTTATCTGCGCTGTTTAAAGAACCTTTCTTCAAACCTAAATTTTATTGTTAATGTAAGTTTAGAAAACTATTTGTAACACAACTATAAAATTCCCAGATTTATGTACGGATTCTTATTACAAAAGATTTTCGGAGTGATTATACAAAACAAAACCCATTTGGAACATGGACCAATTTTTTACAATCATCAAACAATGGTTAATCGGGTTTTTCTAACTATAGTTCAACCAAAGTTGCAAGAAATGAGTCATCACAAACACGTGGGCGAAAAAGTAAAATGCATCTATAATTACGCGAAGGCCACGCTCTAATATAAATGATAAAATAAACAATAAATGAGCTAGAAAGTTTCATTAGCGGACAAACCCTTTTTTAATTATAAATAAATGTGAATGAAGTAATGAAAATCTGTTGGTTCTAGCGTACGTCACTGAATTCTTAACAACGTGAAATTTGCACTCTTATCTTATCTCACCTCGGGCCGTATTTCTTTATTCCGGTGTGATTACGAAAATGACCCATTTCATGTATTTATGGTTGAAGTATACAATTATAGATTATGATACATTTTTGTTTTGTATATATTTTATAACTAAAATTTAAAAAAAGAGTAAATCTCCTAGTAGATTCCAGATCGGATATAACACAGTTTTACTGATTGGTGTACAATATTGTAATTTTATTTATTTTCCGTATTAACCTTTTTTTGTTAGATCAAAATAACAAATTTATTTTAGAAATACTAAAATTCAATTAAGAATAGGTATACTGGTCCTATATTATTAATCATGACGATTCTTTTAAACTTTTCAATAACATTCCAAAATTATCAATACCAACTAATTACTGAAAACAATAACCAACTAATTGAGATAAAAAGTACATTTACGACTAAACCGATAATAAATATTATTTAATTACACAGAGTATTACTGCATGAAAAGATAACTTCATTCATATATTTCCGGTTCAATGAAACACAACAAAAAATTTAGATGATAAAATACAAAAGGAAAATTGGATTGGTTGAACCCCTGACATTTTCACCTCTCGTCTTTATACAGTATATGGTCTGATAAAATGTGAAAAGTTTTCTTATTCTAACATCAAAGAATTTTTAAAGATTATTTTTATCACTCTTTGACATTTTATCCACTTTAGTGCACCTTTACTCGTAATTGCATCAAACTGTTATCGGTCTTTCAATTATAATTCTATTCAATGCTGTTGTGGAGTGCACTATGCTTACTCGTGGCTATAGACTCAAATGTGAATAATTTAATTTTTCACAAATATAAAAATAAAAATCTATACCGCGTGAGCACATATGACACTAAAATTACATTCAAATGATTGAGAATCACTAAAAAGCGTTATCTTGGGTTATATTATCTGTCACTAACACCACAACCCTATCACGATATTGTGTTATGTATTTATCTGATTTTTTTGTAAATAAAAATATGGAAAATTAGTTTTTTTCTAGTTTAGTAGTTAGTAGTGAGTGAGTAGAAAGATACAAAATATTTTTAATAACTTAAAGAAAGCAATGAATAAGTTTTATTTATTATTAAAGAAAAACACAAATAAAAAAACTGTTTTTATAATAAATGCTCAAAGTGTAATCCATTCTAATGTCGACATAGATTATTTCTTCTTTTTAGATTTTCAGATACATTTATCAGTATGTCAGGTGTGATATCCTGGATTCCATTTTGGACAGCCTTCTGCTAGGTAGTATTTGCAAATAATGTTTGCAAAAGTTAATTTGGATTTTGTTCTATTTTTTGTCGCATATCTTCAACTACGTCTGCTGACATTCTAGGCTCTTGAGAAGATTTATGCTTGATTGATCGTCATAAATTCATAACCCGGGCATCGTTACAAATTACCCACAGATTTCGATAAACGTGTTACGGTTAGGAGTGAACATGATATATTTTAGAAGTGGATATGAATATCCTAGAGATGTGCATACGTCCATAATGATCTCACTTTAGTTCTTATGTATGTTGATCATTTTCAAAAATATTCTAGATATCAAAGCACTGTTCTCAGATTAGTAATCAGCGTAAAATTCTACATCAAATACATATATAAGGATCAAAGCTAACTTCGATATAATCACCTTAATATTGAAAATTAGCTTTTTCTCAAACAGTTTAATAGTTTTACCTAATCGTATGTAGAACAATGTTCTTATTCTAAAAATGAATAAAAATACACAGGGGGGGTTATTTAAAGAAAACAGTTGGATTAATAACAATGAGATCATTTCAGGTAAACAAATCCAGGTAAACGAATTCTGACAAAAAACTAAATTAAACATTTTTTCATTTCACTCCATTCATTTGCCGGTCATATTATTATAACAGAGCAGATAAAGTTTTAGTCATGTTGATAACGCTTATATTTAAAAACTCTTGAAAAAAAGCCAGATTAAATATTAAATTTCAATTAAAAATTGATATAAGTAATGCTCTATTGTATGCAAACAATAAAATTTACACAATTAAATTTAAACATGACCCTTCAAAGTAAATAACATGCAATAAAAAATAATCTGGCAATTTGGTGACATTATCGTGTAGAGAAAACAATTCGCATTTTTCTACTACTATCCATTTTTTTTCTAGAGTCCTCTGACTTTGAAAGCGTATTGCTCTGGAAATACTGAAGCGAATTAAATATTTTAAAAACGAGCAAATATTAAATTCATTTCTACATACTACAGTAAAATATTATATTTCTAACTGGTATACTTTTGTTTTTATCGGACGATACGCAATAAAAGGTACTCATTTTTAGGGACAATTTCATTGAAAGTAAGTTCACTAATTTCTTTCTCAGAAAGTATATGTCATATATCTATGAGATTTTTGTATGGGTTAGAAAGGAACCTTGCGGTTCTTATGCTATTAATTTTTAGACAAAAAAGCGTTTTATTTAAGATTTATGTGAAAAAACAGGAGACTATGCGTTCTTGTTTATTAATAGAGATAGCGTCAAATTGTTTTCGCTAAATCAACACTTTTCATGTGTAGACATTATTGTTTTCAAAAAAATGTTCCTAATTTTAATAATAAAAATGCGGAAACAAAAAAACGAGTTTTGATGACCAGCGGTTTCGACAAAAAATGGTTTTTTTGTTATTGCACTTTTAGTGTTAAAATTCGCAACATTTTTTTAAAGAAAATAATGTCTACATATGAAGAGTGTTAATTTAGAGAAAAAAATTTGACGCTATCTCCATTAATAAACAAGAACGCATAGTTCGCTATTTTTTCATATATATCTTATATAAAACACTTTCTTGCCCGAGAAATAATAGGATAACAACCGTAAGGCTTCTTTCTAACCCCTACAAAAATCTCATAGATATATGAAATATACTTTCTGAGAAAAAAAATACTTAACTCACTCTCAATGAAAGTGTCCCTAAAAATGGGTACTTTTTATTATGTATCGTCCGATAAAAATAAAAGTATACCAGTTATAAATATGATATTTTACTGTTACATGTAGAAATAAATTTACTATTTGCTCGTTTTTAAAATATGTAATTTGGTTCAGTAGTTTTCGAGAAATACGGTATCAAAGCCAGAGGACTCTAGAAAAAAAATGGATAGTAGTAGAGAAACGAAATTCAAACCGTAATAATTTTGTATTCAAAAATATATTTTATCAGTCGAAAGAAACAAACAGATAAGAAAACGGTTTTAAAATTCGCAACAAAGTTAAACTAAAACCTTATATGTACGTTCTTTTTAATAAAACATAAATAAAATGTGACATTTTCTGCTTGTGTTTAAGAGAGAAGTTTCAAACAAGAAAAATGAAAAATAAACGAGAAAGATATTTTCCACATCGATTTGAACTACATAGTACCAAGTTTGTTGATACATATTATTTTATTTTATTATTTCAAAATCACCGTATTTCTCAGCAAGTCGAGCATTTACTAGAAGTTTCTTTGAACTTTTGTTAGCGAAATACGTTGCGTTTCGAAATCTGCATAATGTTCATATTTGCGTAAATATAGATAGAAGATAGAGGAAGGTTTTAAAAGTAAATTTCTGATATTCGTTGATGTTAGTTTTCTCTGACGTTAACATATCTGAAGTGCTTTAAATTATAATCCAGAATTCAACACCAATAGGCATTTTATTCAGAGACGTATTAAAATTGAAAGCTGTTTTAGTAGCGTAACTGACTCAATGACAGATTCTTTAGATGTGTAGCAGGAACTGTATTGATCCAATACCCATTGATGATCCAATTCTTACAAATACGTACATTCTTAGGTGTATGTATGCTTCCAACTCATTACAATTAATGCAGGTGTGAAAAGATGAAAGCTGCGTTTATAACCTACAATTTGAGGGTGCTAGCATTAATGGTTGATACCTAGAAAAATAGTGAGGATACCGAAAAGGTTGTTATCATGCCTGAAAGTATTCTACAAATAACGATGTTCGGATAAATTTTTCAGTAAATTCAACGTGTTCTTTTGTGGGTTCTATTCTATTCTATACACGCTTTTAGATCAATGATTATTTAAAAGTAAATAAAATAACGACTTAAAACGAAATGGATATTTCAAAAAAATGTTTGAAAAGCCTTGTGTAGTTTATGCAATGTCCCAGCAAAATGCAACAAGATTGAAATTTAATACTCCCAAAGTTAGAATTTCTTCTATCTTTAAATAATAAAACAAATTATTTTGTTTTATTATTATAGTCAGAATGACATCATAATAGTGGCAAATTGGCTGGAAAACAAAATTCTGCTGACTAATCTATACTTAACTTAATGTTAGACAATAATTGTGGTTTTTATCTGGGTAAAATTTATTAGTTTTACAATGTAACTATTTCTTTAAAAGTTTATCTCAAAATCAAAATATTTGTTCGAAGTGATTATTTTATATACTTTTTATTATGTAAATTCCGATTTTCCCAATTGCAGATTTTCTTAAATTTCAGATGATTTCAAACTTTCTATCATTCGAATAAATGTCAGACAATAAACACTGTTAAAAGGCTAAGCTGCATTACATTAAGCTAATTTAAATTAAGTACATATTAACGATAAATTATAACGGAAATCGTATTTTTATAATTAGAAAAGTTTTCGGATATATTTCATATTCTAACACATTGTTTACAAAACCAATTTTTACGCTACGCGAGTATAAGCTTGTAGATAATTGCCTTGTTAGGTTAGATTTTCCTCCAGAGAAATGATACGATACGAGATAAGATCGGGCATCTACGGGACGAGAGGAATCTTCGAATTGAGATATCTCTTATATAGTAGTTATTTCTAAGCGATTTAGTACTTTTTTAGGATTTACGATTGCCTATCAAAAATGTCTTCAGTACCAATATATATTAACGAACCAAAAAGTATTACAATAACAATTTTAGATTAGTAATCACTAGGTATAGGATTTCTATGCATTTGCATGTTTTTTCTGCTTATAGCAAACATATGCTGAGGTATATTTCTACATGTTTAAGCCACATATGAATCACATATGTCAATTTGAAAGTGCATATAAATGCATATTTAGGTGTTTTTTATAAATGCATGCATATTTTAGCATTTTTGAACGAATGTGCATATTTTACCACTTTTTGAGCGTTTTACATGCTTTAATTATGAAATTTCTAATATTTTTTAAATAATTTTAGCATTTTAGACAACCAACCAAGGGCGGCTTAGTTGAGTCTAGGGGAAACCCATAATTTAAGCTTATTGTTAAATACTAGGCTTTAAAATACATTTACATCCTGCGGAATTGTGATAAATAGGTATTAGGAAATTCCAAAGACCCTTTGACAACTTCCTGTTCATAGAAAAATTTGCCTGAACTTTTGTTTACTAATCTTGTAATCTTTCAATTAAGACAGTTCAGAAATTGCAAACTGCATTTCAGTTTGAAATTTTAGAGTGTAAAGATGGTTAAAGAAAAACGGTCTGTGTCTGTTACATTTCGAAGTTATGTTAAGGAATTCGGTGTTCTTACAACTGACGATAAGGTGTTGTATTGTACAGTGTGCGACGATAAAGTGACTGCAACGAAACGCTTTCAAGTTATACAACATCTTAACACGGTTCGACATCAAAAGTGTGTTGCCCTGAAATCAAAAAAACAAACATTGTTACCGGGGTACCTTAATAATTGAGGTGATTTTGATCGATCGATTTGCTGGTGAGTCCAGCAAATCGATCGAATTTAATAAAAAAACTATGTAGTGCATTAGTGGCTGCAGATATCCCGTTAAGTAAAATTAATCACTCAGCATTTCGTAATTGTCTGGAAGGAATTTCAAAAATGCCAATACCCGACGAGTCTACACTCAGGAAAAATTATTTACCTCGTTTATACGAAGAGACCATAAAATCAATTAGAAAACATGTAGCGAATAAATACATATGGGTTTCCATTGACGAATCTACTGACACTACTGGAAGGTGCGTAGAAACTTCATTTCCTTCGTTTTGTTAGTAAAATTTAACTAATTAAAGACAGCAGAGCAATTTACGGATGTTTTATTTTCTATTTTGTTAGTTACATATTTAATCACAACAATATTTTTGTTTTTTAATTTTTTTTAAATAACTGTTTTGCGCTAATTGTTTGTAACCGACTCATTATGTAGTTCGATAAAATAAAATCAAATTTTTGTTTTCAGATACGTGGCTAACGTTATAATTGGCGTTTTAAATTCGGAGAACAATCCCAAATCCTATCTATTAGCAATGGACGTTTTCAAGAGCACTAATCATTGTTCTGTGGCAAAATTGTTTAATGATTCGATGGCTATTTTGTGGCCGGACGGCATACAGTACAACAAAGTACTCCTGTTCGTCACCGACGCGGCACAGGCTTACAAGTTCCGTACGAAAAAATGATCCACTTAACTTGTCTTGCCCATGAAATGCATAGAGTTGCGGAAAAAGTGCGGGAAATATATCCTAACGTAAACTCTATAATTTCAGATGTAAAAAAAATTGTTTGTAAAGCTCCATATCGCATACAAATATTTAGGGAAACTGCTCAAGAAGTGCCTCTCCCACCTGAGCCTGTAATAACAAGGTACTTGGCTTTCTGCAGCAGAATATTATGCAACTTATTTTGATATTATTAAAGCATTTGTAAATAAACTTAATAAACACGATGCACTATATGCATACAAAGCGCACAGGATGCTTTTAATACTAAGGAGGTGAGGGCAGAATTATTGTTTGTTTTGAAAAATTTTGTGCGTTTAGCTAAAGTAATTCAGAAATTAGAAAGTCAGCGAAATTCATTAGATGATTCTCTTGAGCATGTAAAATTGTTAGGTGTTTCTTTGAATAAAGTAAAAGGGCCAAAGGGTTTGACTATAAAACAAAAATTTAAATCCGTTATAGACAAAAAACCTGGTTTTCACTTAATTAAAAGCATAAACGATGCATTATCTGGCCAAGACATTAGACGAGCTAAAACATTATTCGCTTGTAGAATTAAACAATTTTAAGTATGCCCCAATTACGTCTTGCGATGTGGAACGGAGTTTCTCAAAATATAAAACAATATTTAGGGATAATAGGCATATGTTTACTTTTGAAAATTTAAAAATGTACCTCATTGTGAACTGTAACGCTCTATGTTTAGAAAATATAATTAATTAAATTATTGCGTTGGATGTCTAATTAAAATAATTTCTGTAAATAAAATGTAAATAACGCTAAACTGGTGTTTTTTTAATAATGAAAGTGCATATATTTATAAAAAATTTCTAATAAACGCATATTTCATGATTTTTAAGGTCATATTTCACGTTTTTATAGTGCATAAGTGCATGCATATTTCAGCATTTTTAAGTGCATACAAATCCTATACCTAGTAATCACTTACTAAGCTTACATTCATAAATTATAATAATTTGTCATGTAATACAAAGACGAAAACCGATTTTTGTTAGTAGTAATAATATAGCTGCAAGAATTTAATATCGATAGTATTCTACTGGTAAAACTTGGAAAGATCGATCTCGAATTAGAAAACAAAGTTTTAAGAACTGGAGATTAATGTACTGTAAAGCTTAGAGTCTCCAAGCATCTCATTTTGCTCGGATTAATAAATCTCATCTGAATTTAAAGTGGAATAAGAATGATACTTTTTTCCTGGTAACCTAAATACAAATAAAAAGTTGATCATTAATTTTGAATTAGATGAAAATTGTAAAAACGAGAACAAAAACAAATTGAATTTAATCATTTATTTCGGTTTGTATGTATGTTTTTACGTTATCAAATAGTCTCGACACCCTAGTACGTCATGGAAATTTTGGGGTTATGGAGAAGTTATATGTTTTCTTATATGAAATTTTTAGAAACGTCAACTAAACTGTCAAAAACAAGCCTACAAGTGATGGGATCATTTGATCACATGATACTATTTAAATAATACCGCGTGGCACATCTGTTGTGCCAAAATACCTGAGGTACAACTAATACATCAGTATAGTCAAGCCAAAAGTGAATCAATTAAAAACTTGTAAATAATCTTTAATTGTGTGTTTAATTAAGTACACGAAGAAATAATTATTAGTATAAGTATGGGCCGGCGGTGGACGAGTGGTGTCAGTGCATCACTCGTGTTCCAAGGGTCGTGGGTTCGAATCCCACTTGGGGCGGTGGGATTTTTCTAATTGAGAAATTCCGCCACCTCAACTATGGATGTGTATTCGTGTTGCATGTTAGATGGGGGACAGATGACCTTAGATGTTGGTTCCCCCGTAGTGTAGGCGTAAAATAAATAATTATGTATGTGCAATGTGCAATGTGCAAAATAAGTATGTGCAATTACCTAACCACACATTTATTTCAACATTATAAATAGAACACATGTAGTTATTTATTTAACAAGGTTTGCTTAAGTTGTTAGGCAAGCAGCTAACGATAATGGATATTCGCTTTACTATAACTAAAAGCATTACTTATTTAACACATATATCCCCAAGATCTTGCTGATAGACACCTTGTTGAAGTGTGTCAATATCAATATATACAGCATATTAATAGCTAATAAAAAATAATACCTGCGTGCCTAAAACAACCTTTACAAGAAATTGCAATCAAACGCCTTTTAAATTAAATTTTTAGTTGAAAACAAAAATAAACTGTTATTCAATTCAGTAGAGTTACTTGGTTTCTTGTTTATTATTATTTTAAATTAATTAATTTTTAAAGGATGTATTTGTATAGTCCATGTCAGGGCCTAAATTTTAAATTGTGAATTTGAAGACAAAAAAAATTTATACTTTTTTAATGAAGAAGTTTAGATGCATTATACTGTTTTCTTCGCGTTCCACCAAATTGAAAAAAGGTAATTTTAGTGAACATTATCTATATCATCAAATGGTTTGAATCGTATGAATTGTGGGGTTTCTTAAAAATATTTGGATTGGTTGCAATATATAATTTCAGAATGTGAGCTGAATTGGTGGAATGTTATGTTGATAATACTATCAGTTAAGTTTAACTAAAAAAGCAACATGTTAAAATCTAATTAATTCTCGTTTAAACCAAATATTCCGTGATATCTTTTAGTTTAGGTAAGAATATACTGAGTTTATCTAGCACAGCCGATTATATTACAAGCGAGAGAATTTTAGGACGCTATCAGTAACTTTCGTAATGTACGTATCTTACTAAACACAAAAACTCAACATTTATTGTTGTACAACAAAATTTTATCTCACAAGTCAGTGCATCATTCTTGGCAAACTACATACAAGAGTTACATGACATTGTCACTATCTCGAAATAACTTAGAACTTACTGTGCTAGTAACTCCCAAAACAGCGCTTTCTAATAATAATAGTTCCCCCAATTCGGGATTGTCTCAAATATAATTAGTTATGTACTATTAATTAATAAACTTTTGTTGAAAAATGTGCACAGCAAACTACTGCACTTACAAGATAACACTGGTGCTAACAGTGCTTATGTTTAAGGCGAAATGACAAGATCTATTTAGTAAAGGAAAATGGAAATTTGTCTCCGTAACTTTTTTTGTGTGACGTTATTATTATAATACTACATTTTTATTGTTAAAATTAAAAACATTTTTTGAAGAAAATAATGTCTACATATGATAAGTGTTAATTTAGCGGAATAATATTGCAGCAGTCTCTATTAATAAATAAGAAAACATAGCTCGCTATTTTTTCATATAAACTTAAATAAAACGCTTTTTTGTCAAAACATTAACAGCATAAGAACCGCAAGGTTTCTTTTTAACTCCTACAAAAATCTCATAAATATACGGCATATACTTTCTGAGAAAAAAAATGATTTAACTTACGTTTAATGAAATTGTGCCTAAAAATGGGTACCTTTTATTACATATTGTCCGATAAAAACAAAAGTATAGCTCTTAGAAATATAATATTTTACCATTATATGTAGAAATAAATTTACTATTTGCTCGTTTTTTAAATATGGTTCAGCAGTTTACAATTAATACGCTTTTAAAGTCAGAGGACTAAAAAAATGGATAGTAGTGCGGTGCGATTGGTGCAACGGAATCGGGTACCATCTTAGAGGAGGCTCCAAATTCAACAAAAACTTATGCAGATTTTGAACAAAAAACTTCTAAGCCTGCACCCACTATTAAAAGTTTCGATTTAGCAGAATCATTAAAAGTTCTTCAACCTCTTATTTCAGTAAATTGAAACTCATTAAGACTTATTTACGTACCATTGCGACATTTCCTCGACATTAATTAATAAACTTGCTACTGTTAGCGTAAGAAACGTATACCCATATTACCCATAATCGTAAATAATCATTTTTTTAGTAATGCACTTATCTATCAAGAAAGCTTTTTTCTAATCCAGACATTAGCGATCCTAACAGTCATTGTGGGGCGCAATCCGGAGATTTTGCACCACCTAGAAAACATTTCTAGGGCCACCCCAGGCTGACACTTTCGAAACATTCGAAGGAGTTTTCTATGATTTCACTACCATTAAAATCTTCCCGCTCTGCGGTCAAAACCTTACTACTTCTTATTAATTTTACATGTCAATCGAAAAAGCAAACAAATGAATTTTAATTTAAATAATGAATTAATTTTTTCGCTTTTCTATCTATGAAAAGTAGTTTTTAAGCATTAATGAGCTGTTCAAAATGATTACTTATTTCTAAACTTTATTAACAAAATTTATTTACGTTATAATCAATTAACTTTTTTCCATACCTGTAACTCCGGGATTATCTACTAAAAACTGCTGTCGCACTTTCCTCAGTCTGAGTATTAAATTTTCCTCCTCAGGGGCTTCCAGCGTATTAAACACTCCTGCTCCACATATTAAAAAAATTGCATAGCAAATCAAGTACATGCAGAATAATAGCGTTGGCTTGCAGATACCACAGCAATAAGTTCTTCGAGGTTGTTCTTCATTATTGTTTCTGATCGAAATGTTAGTGGAACACAAGGGAGTCTTTTCAGTAGCAGTTTCAATACTTGCATTACTTAAACTGTTCTGCCGTCCCAAACCTTTATAATACCTGTACACCATTTTTCACTAATTATTATTTTTATGTAATAGTTAGTTGCAAAGTATTCGTCATTAATGTTTACGTTCCTCTAGGTCTATCACTGTTAAAGGTTAGATGAGGATTAACCAGGATAAAAATAATTCTCATTATCATTATGTTGTTTCTTTAATTATCACAGATCGTTTTCTTCATCAAGTAATGAAATTAGGTCCGAGATTCTCACTATCAAAAGTTCATTATAAAACCGTTTAATCGTTTCGTGATTAAAATATTAATTTTCATTGCAGCTACGGATAGCTGCCGACAGACAGACGGAGAAAACACTGCACTCTCACAATTAGTGCAACATCGATCGAGCGTTACACATTTATATCAGTATATAATTATCTAAAAGAATTATTTATTTATACTACTGGAGATTAAAGCCCCTAATCCCAAATTGCTGATAAACACAATTTTTACAAGAATTAACTATCAATCGATGAGTATTGATAATTTAATGTTCTTTACTACGTTATCGTAAAATACCCCTTAAGTACCTGTTTGCGAGTGTGTACTAAGAAATTTAATTCGACGCGTAAATTTTTTTATCGTTATTTAAACAGCTCTTATAATAATAACAACAGGTAATGTAATAAGTGCTTATAAAAGTTTGTATTGGTAACATCGACCCATGTATTTTTATACACTCTTCATACAAGTAAAGTAGTCACGTATATATTTTTCGTTTCCTATTTTGTATATACGAGGGTAGCAGTGATAATAATGTCTGCAATTAATAAAGCAGATTTTTGTTATTAAATTTTCTTTTATTTATCTCTAATCTCAATACACTTATGGGTCACATTTTCTGAGTCATTTAAATAAAGATTTTTAAGATTTTTGTACATAATCAAGAATTGAAAGTCGTCCAGCTTATCGTTTAATCAAGGAATTAAAATAATCTCAAAACACGTTGCTTGGTGTTTTAATTCTAGGCTTCTAAAAATCGCCTTATTCCGAACAGTGTTACACCACCCATCACTGGGTAAGCTGTAGACTTATTAGGCATTACATTCTGAGGTACGATAATTTCTATAATAGATATTCCTTGTGATCTATTGTAATGATGCTAGTGACCAAGGTACATGCTTTTTCAAAATAATTCTTGATTACTTTTTAAATTCTTATCTGTCCTAAGTAATAATCGACAAAAACCCTTTTGAGACTTATCAAGTGTACTGAAATAATGATTATAATCATTCATCAACAATAACAAAGCTTTTTATCGGGTCAAAACGAATTGTGCTTTACACCTTATTAGTTTTTCTGTTATGTTCTGTTGTGTTCACCTATACATAATGTGTTTTTAATATGATCGCGTGTATCAGATTAGATTAGAATAATACAAATTCCGTTTCTGTTTAGTTTGATATCAATTTTGGTAAAACCCTAATTTTTCTTCAAAATCTGCACACTAGCCGGAAGTCTTGAAGAACAGGTATTTATATTTAATAATCTCCTAATAATAATAATTACTATTAAAATATTCTACACCATCATACCTCACATGATTGGTGATCTAAGAAATATATGAAATAAGAATATTTTAGAAATTGCCCGAAAGTTTAAGAGAATAAAAGTCGATGATTCTAGGTTTTGTTTAATATGTTAATTATTTTTTCTATGGACGCGGACTAAGTAAATCTGTACTTCAAACTTCAATAAAGAATGAAGAAAGCAAAATAGTAGTTCTATTCTCCACTAAGCAAGGTATAATTCGATATCGAAAGCAAATCATAATACATATAAATATACTGTAAACATTGAGCAAGTGGAATGTACTGAATGTATGGAACATACTGAATAACACTGACAATGCTGCATAGTACCTATAATAAGTATTATATTGAATAAGCTGTCTAGACCGAATGTTGAATATACTAAATAAACTAAATATGCTGGGTATACTAAATGTATAGAGTCTACTAAAACATGCTGAATGTACTGAGTGAACTGAATGTACCAAATGTATTGCATTGTATAAATGTTAATTGTAATTATTAATTAACATTGCCAAACCGCTGAAGTAAATACATACTTGTGCGTAGTATAGAGCTGTATTATTCTTAACGACAACCGCAGAAAGATGTTTATGTGGTTGTCGAGAGCGACTGCTTAACGTGTCCAACTGACAGCACGGCGAAGTGCACTGGGGCTTTATCGACGAAAAAAATCTTCTCGCCGGTTCTGGGAATCGAACCGGACCGCCTGTACTGAATATACGATAGTTAAACGACTCAATGAACTGAATGATCTGAATGTAGAATGTACTGAATCCATTAAAATTGAATATATTGGATATACCGAATATATTGAGTCTACCGAAAATATTGAATATACAGAATGTATTAAATATACCGACTGTAGTTAATGTACTGTATTAAATATACACAATGTATTGAATGTGATAAATGTGTTAAATGTACTTAATGTAACATACTTAAAAAAATCAATCTACTGAATGTTATGAATGTATTGAACGTGTGATACTTAAAATACTGAATGAACTGAATGTAGAATATACTGAATTGATTAAAACTGTATATATTGGATATACCGAAAATATTGAATATACTGAATGTACTGATTGTACTAAATATACTGATTGACGTACTGTATGGAATATACAGAATGTACTAAGTGTATTGAAACTTCTGAATGTATTATATGTACTGAATGTACCGAATGTAATGAATATACAGACTGTAAGTTAATGTACTGATTGATATACTGCAATGTATTAAAGATGGTAAATGTACTGAATGTAAAACTGAATATACTGGATATACAGAATATATTGAGTATACTGAAAATATTAAATATACTGAATGAACCGAATGTACGAATACTTAAGGTACTGAATGCATAAATGTACTTAATGTCGAATGTACTGTAGTATTTGCTATACTACATTGAGTAAAAACTATATGTTTATTAAAATTTTTATTATTTTAATGTTGGAGAGGAATGTTTGACTGTTTTTATGAATTAATATCTGACCCTGTTTATATCGGTTGCCTTGGATACTAAATCTTACCCAAGGCACGCTGATCACCACAGTACTGAACCCATTAAAACTTAATGTACTGGATATACAGAATATTAGAGTCTACTGAAAATACTCAATATACCGAGTATATTGAATGCATCGGATGTAGTGAATATACTGGACTTATCAATTGTACTAAACGCAATTAATCTGCTGGCTGTGAAGTACTGAATGTATCTATAATATGCTAAATGTACAATCTTAATGTATACTGAATATAATGACTATACTTACTTTACTAGATATAACAAATATAGTAAATATATTGATTATATATACAATGCATGTAATAAGAAATTACACAAACAATTGGTTTTTGGAATGATGACTTTCTTGTTATTTTTGATTATTAAAAAAGTGAAACCGAGTAGGCCATGACCTGTGCTATTAATTCACTTTTGAATTAAACTAATACACCTCTCATGCAAGGACTGATTCTTTTACAGTTGTATTTTAATATTTTTAAGTATTCTATTCCGAAATCTTAATAAAACAATTTCTAAATTGTTTTACGTTAATATTGTCAGAATGCTGCCATATAAAGTTCAATAAAGAATGTTTGTTATTATTCAGCATTATGTTAAATTTGAAAGTGTGACAAACACACACCAGAGACGACAATTCAATGCAAGGAAAGTACTGTAACGTTCTTTTTAAAATAATAACAAAAGTGCTGTTTAAATCGTCTATTAATAAGAAATATTTATTTACAAACACTAATGAATACACTATAAATTAACGCTGTGATTATAAACCATTAAAACTATTATTTACAGACTATGAATTTCTAATGTACTATTTATTTCGTGATACACAGTTAATGACTCGCTGTTGACTGATCTTCTTTTATCCGCAAAGTCGATTTTATACCCTCATATAATCGTACCAGAAGCCGCTAGAACCTACTATGTATTTCTCGAAGGCGCTAGATAAACCGCGTCTGGTTTACATACTTGGTGCGATGCGTCATTCTCTCGAATGCTGTAGAATATTCCATTTGTTGTGTGAAGATGAGGTTCTTTCTTTTTCTCTCTTGTTACAGTACCGACAGAAAATTGCATAATGAGTATGTTACGAAAAGCGACAGCATTTATTGCAAATAACTTGAAAGGTATTGTTGGTTGCAAGGAAAGCGTTCGTTTTCAGGAAAGTGTGTAGTGGGTTAGTTAGAGTAGCAAGCAAGACAAGTCCTCAAAAATATATTCGACGTATATCGTTTACCGCGTATCTCGCCTCCTACACATAATTGTTCGAACTACATGTAAAGATCTAAGAATATTTTTCTACGAGATTAAGATTCATCAGCAGTTAAGTCATCAAGCCAAAGAACGCTGATTACATTTTGCTCGTCGCTTTTCCGAAACTTTTTTTACAGTTGGGGCACATTTTTTTCTTAATGGAGTAGTCAACAAACAACGTAAGAATATGAAGCACGAAATCGATTGCTAACTACATCTCTACTTTGCAAAGTAAGGGAACTCGATCTGGAAACCTACCAACAACGAAAAGGAACCTACAATCCCCCTCTATGGGTAAAAAGTAATAAGAGAAGGCCAATTTGTTTACAGAACATCTAATAATTTGATCCCCACAAAATAATGATCAAGTAGAACAAATGTTAAACGCACCTTCACAAGTACAAGAACTGTTGAGACTATTTACCCCACAACAGATTAAACATTAACAACCTAATTCCTAAATAGGCACCAGGTAAAAAATTTCTTTACCGCCAAAATGCTAAAAGAACTGTAAAAATAGGTTTAGAAGAACTACTGTACATATTTAATGCAATAATTAGCTAGATAATTAGTAAAATAATAATGATCCCCAATCCAATACTTTCAGGGGCACCACAAAGGAACATTCTAGGCCCGCTGCTATACGTCCTGTATATAGCTATACCTATGGCTTACCATTGAAACAACCGTAGGTATATTTGCGGATGGTACCGCCATTTTCGCAACTCATGAAGATCCTTTTAGAGCTTCTTTCAACCTCCAAGAGCAGCTGAATGTGATAGAAACGTGGCTGACGAAATGGAAAGTAATGATCTTAACTGGTTACATTACATTACAAAGAAATAAAAACAAATGAAGCTGAAAAATTAAAGAAATCTCATTTTTCAATCAATTTTAATTAATGCCAATAATAATAAAAGCCAAAATAATAATAAATATAGATTATATTAGATACTGTGTATACTGAATAATAAATTTATTTAATATGCTAAATATACGGAATATACCGAATAATTGAATTGAAGTTGAATATACTGAAAATGCTGAATATGTTAAATATATTGAATACGCTAAATTACTAAATATGCTGAATATGCCACCAAATGTACCGAATACACCGTACTACTGAATGTGCCTACGGAATATACCGAATATACGAAATGTATGGAATGTATTGAATATATTGAATAAATATATATCATATTTAAAATATGCTTACATGCTGAACATACCAAATATACTCGATGTACTAATAATTATACTGAATAGACAGAGACCTGTGTTTAAGCACCGATTTTCGATATTTCCGTTGCTATAACAGTTTGAGACTTAACTAAAAAACAGTTACGCCGTAGTAGGTACATATGTAAGCGTAATTAGGTAAGTAATGTGCAGGTACTCCATCGTGTACTGCTTTCGTATAATTCATTGTTACTCTCAAAAAATATTCTAATCAGTGCCGTAACTAGGGCATGGCGAAGAAGGCGCCCGCCGCGGGCGCAACTGGATTTGGGGGCGCAAAACAAAGGATACCGACCCGGTTGAGACTTGCACGTGGTTTTTATTTTACTTGACCATTATACTCTACATGAATCAAAACCGACTGTCACTGGCCGTTTTTCTTACACTCCTAGCCCATATTCACATGAGACGAAAAGTTCAGCCAATTAGAACGTCAAGAAAAATCAGGTGACCTGTGCGTAAACCATTTGACCCTACGTTAGCTCCAGGATAACACGAATTAAAAAAACTATTTCAGAATTCTCAAAGATACTGTTATTTCTCTGCGGACCGACAAAAATTTCTGACGGATCGGTGGTTGGGAAACGCTGATCTATACTGTATGTGTAGTGTGTAGGCAAGGCGCTGCAATCTTTGTTGGTCGTTTCCTCGTTCATAATATCAGCTGCGTTGTTGTTTTGCTGTAATTATTTTTATATATTTTCTTCTCTTTTGTGGAAAATATGATGAACTGTTTTATGTTTTTATTATATTTTTTTAACATATACCTATGTTGTGTATTTCTATTATTTTGTCGTCATTGAATATGAATAAAAATGTGTTCTTATTTAGGTTATAGATTATTTATTCATACAAATACCTTGGCAAATACATTATTGTATATACAGGCAACTCATTTTGATGAGGTTAATAGTATTTAATGTATTGCATTTAGTAAAATTTAACTTGTTACATTAAAATTTTGGTCATTATTGGGTTACGGAAAGGCGCAAGTTAGACACTCGCCACAGGCGCTTCATACCCTCGTTACGGCACTGATTCTACACACAGAAAAATGTATACTAAATTCAATTACATGCGTCTCATTTTGATTATATAGTAAGCTCCTATATAAACGATAATAGGTTCTTCTTGACAGGAATATTTAATATATTCATATAACAAAACTTCCTAATATTAATATTGAACGTTGCTTTTATTCCTCTCTGACCTTATACATATTCTTAAAACAAAAAAACAGTCTTTATCGTTTTGTGAAGATTTAAGAATCAATTTTAGTACAACACCAACTTGAAATAAGTACTTGTAACACTCTATAAGAAGATATGTTTATTGAATTTTGCATTCAAAATAAGCATAAGAACTTAAGAAATAAGAGATATACAATGCATACTATTGTATATCTCTTAGTTTTTGTTTGTAGAACTATCCAACCAAACATTAGCTGGCATTTTACAAACGAAACTTAAGAGAACTTTAAAATGAGAAGAGCAAAATGTTAGATCTATTCTTCACTTGGATGGAGTGGGATAGTTCCTTTCTTTGAACAAATCGGTCCATTAATTTATTGTATACATACTTAAGTAATGACAAATGTTTCCACAATATTTTCTGGGCACCACCATTCCTCTAAGCTTTTTCTTGTCATTTTATTATAATAAAAACTTAAAACTAGGTGTGCAAATGCAACCTTCTGCTGCAAGCTCGATCATCTGCGTCTGATCAATAAAAACGCGTTTGAACTCCAACTCTTGTTTGATAATAATTAGTTCATATGCTCAATTTAAACTTATCATGATTTTTTAAATATACTATCTTGTAGTTGTTTTGATAATTTATATTGATTTTATTGCTCAGATAAGAACGAAGCATTCAAATAAGGATACTACGTATTCATCATGACCATTATTTCTTAAAATTGAGTATACTATATTATCGAATTATCCGAGAGTTGAATATATTCATTTTGAGTACAAAATCAATAAGATAATCAAAATGAATTGAACATTTTCTTTGGATAGATTACATTTCAATAATCATTTTGAAAATACTTATTTGTTTCTTTTGAGTTGCGTTATGCTCAAGCTAACAAGAATTGTACTCATTTTAAGTGATTCTGACAAGTAATTTTTATTACTGAATTGATTATTTTTGTTTAATCATTTTAAGAATATTTAATCAAATGGAGAAGTGCGTACTATTGTTACTAGTTTATATTTTGATTAGTTAAATGTAATCAAATAAAGTATAGATTTTTCTGTGTGTAATACTTATTTTAAGTAAACTAAAGCAATTTTGATAGTACTTTAGAGTAAAGTAAATATTTTCTTTTACTTTCTAAAAATTTTAACTTTTTTAACTAATTCCTCTGCAATATCAAAAAAACTCGAGTATAGCAATGGTTACATGAATAATACAACAAATGTTTTGCAATTTAATTTAAACAGTCCAATATTTTTGACAATTTTATGAATAATTCTTAAAAGATACAGAAATACCTTGTTGTTGAGAAATTAATTAGTAATTATATTATGATTACAGTAGATGGTCTATCAATATTTGTCATATACTTAGTTCGAAAGATCAAAACGAAAACAGCTCTTTTTTAGTCAATTACAATAAAACAACTATATAAAATAACAATTTTTTCGTGATGGAATTTTCCATCACCATATTATCCGGTTTATTTAGGATGTTTTTAAATCAAAATCATCCCATATCTTATTTAGTTTAACTAATTTAACTAACTTTGAACACAGTGATGATAACTTTTGACCTTTTTATTCAAATTGGCAAAAAGTTATCCAGACATCGTTTTTTTATATACCTACCTAAACCGATTTCAAAATATATGTGCTTTTGAAAAATTATCGGTTCCTTCTAATCATTTAAGAATTTCCAATGTTATCCATTCCATATAAAAAAAATCATGTTTCTTAATTTAAATGTATAAATAGACTTTGCTTTCACAATCGTTATTGACAATAGATAGGTAGCTAACGCAAAAAATAAACTTGTTAGCAAAGATATCTGAGAAGTAGATAATAAGAATATTAACATTATAAGAGATATTTACAATGTTTTGCACATTGTCTTGGAGATTACCCAATATTTACTTTTATATCAGGATTTTAACAATCAAACAGCCAGCTGAAAATATAACTTTGTTTATAAATCGGCTTGTTTTTGTATTTTTAGATATCGTTATAAATAAATGTGTACTTGTATTGTTTTCTAATAAGAAGAAAACAGTGCTAAACTTGCTTGTATAATCCAACCAAAATTAGATGATATCGGAGAAAGTCAATATTCAGTTTATGTCAATTATATTATTGTAGTAAATTTCAAATGAATATAAAACTTTTTCCATATTATTACCGAAAATTCATAAGTATGTAGTTTATTTGTGTAAAAGTACAGCAGACACTTTTAATATACTATGTAGGTATAGTATTCGAAAACTAACAAAGACTAAAATTATCATCAAGTTGGCATCATGTTAAAAGACACAATGCCAATGTGTGATCATACTGACAATGAGACATTTATGTTGGACATTTGAATAATGTGGGCTCTATAATGATTAATCGGATTATTAATTTTTTAGTACATCTCGTTCTTTTGAATACTGATTAGCCCCCACCTAGTGAGATATTTTTAGCATGATTGGTAATCCCCTTACCCATTTGAATCGTATAAATTTTGTGATTGACATGATTGAATCATAAAAAGTACTGTGACGAAACTTGTAGCTATTATCAATGTTCTTTTGTGACAAATCATTCTCAAATCATGCTAAGATATTTATGATTGTTTGAATTTAATCATAATGTGGAAAAGAATACGTTTTAAGTTTGACAAAAACTCATTAGTCTCAACGTTTCAAAATAAAAATTCCAAAAACAGTACGTTAAGCAGCTCACCTAACGCGCTGTTTTTAAGTTTGTTAATAAGTTTTAATAAGGTACTAATAGAATAGAATAGAAAATAGAATAGTATATTACAGAACCAAGAACACAACAACAAACCGCATTTTATATTGCGCCTTTTGTGTAGTGACATTAGTGTGCCTGTGTGGAAAGTAATAACATCAGTGTGCGGGAACTATCTATATCGCACGCAAACGTCATTTATCAATTGTTTTTAGAAGATGATTGATATTGCCAACTTTCAAGCCTACCTTATTGTGCTATATTGTTAGATTTCCTATGGGGACGTAGGAAAAATATTTACTTAAGGGCGCGTTATCGCCGCCAGTGTTAATAATAGGAAGTTTCAGAAACTATAAACACCTAAAGATGGCGCTACAGTCTCCAAAAGGGAATTAATTTAATCGCATTGCAGTTCTCTGCTCACAGTGTTGCCAGAAATGAATGAACTTTCAAATTATTTTAAGTTTAACTGAAATCTTTAATTTTTAAATGCCAAGGAATAATTTAAGGTAGTTGAAATTAAAAAGGGGAATATAAAACTGCTAAATATCTTTAAAAATATCAGTTGTTCTTGATGGTTTTAAGAAAAAGAAAAGTATTACTATATTAAAATATTGAAAATATATATTCGTTTTAAGAAATTAATTAATTAAGGGTGAAATAGTTTATTCAAAAATTAACCGTCACATGCTCTTAAGTAAAGAAAAACAACATTTACTTCGGGAATTTATTAAATAATAGTTAAAAGATTACGAAAGTTAAATTACTTTTAAATGTCCCGCGAATATTACCACCCAACGCTTCTTGGTGCAGAAAGCGTTCAACTAAAAATGACTGATTTTCGTGCTGCCATATTTAAATTTACGCGCCGTGTACATTTATTTTATTTCAATCAATACTAAATAAGTAAGCAAAAACATTTATCCATTGTCATAGATTTTGCTATTAAACAGTGTTATAATGACTGTATTATGGTTATTTTTTAGAAAACGATAATTCTACAAGATTGGCGATGTTCGACTACGATTATCAAATTTATTTTAGATATCTACTCCTTACAAACTATGATCCATACTACCTTAACAGTTCAGCAATCGACATCAAACGTTATCTTCCTAAAAAACGATTATTAAAAGAAAACTGAATGAAAAACGTGAGCTATATCTTGACGCTAATATTTTGCGCCAATAACGCTCCCTAAGTCAACATAATTAGTCAAACCTATAATACAAACTTTCATTAGAAATTTTACATTAATTTATATAAACAAAAATGTCTAAAACATCTCAGTCCTGGGCGACTGTTGGGAAATAAACATAATATATCTAATTGATTGTAGTCATGTCTCACATAAATCAAAGTCAATTTTAATAAAAATGTTTTGATTTTTAATTATTTACATTCTCTATTTTTTTTATAAAATGTTTACGAAATATGAAAAATCATTTATTCTAAAGTATTAGTTTCGTAATTGTCACGACTGGAAAACGGAAATTCTCCATGTCTCCTACAAAGATATAGATTCTCAAAAAAGTACATGTAGGGCGTTGAGAATTCGTGTTACTTCAAAGAAGCCATTATAAAAATTAAAGAATTGACAGTTATACTTCGAAGAACAATCATTGCCTAATCTGTTTAGAAGGCAGCTTAAACAGTTATAGGTATTATAAGGATGAATTCCAACAAGATTCTTCTCGTTCACATATTATACAAGATACTCCGAAATATCTTGAAGAGTTTATTATTAAGATTTTTTCATCAATAAACTCTAAAACAATGATTCTCATTTGAACATCAAACATCAAATTAGTCATCTTCAATGACGATTTTTTTGAGGTTAGATGATATCAAGATAGTAAGGACATACCTTTTACAATTCATAGTCATTCCAGTCTGAAAGGCCTTTTAGGTACCGATTATAAAAATAATATAAATTAATTTGAACATCAATTAAACTTGTAACGAATCCTAGTACATACAAATTTGATCTTATCTGAGAAACTTTACCAAATAATATTGTCTGTATGCTGTTTCCTGTATTCCACTCATATTTTTTGTATAAACACAATTTAGCTAATATATATTAGCAAATTGACTATTCGATAAATGTGCTAAAAATAATTTAATCACTGTCATTATTATTTAATATTCAAGTGACAAAGTTTATCGCCTTATTATTGATTATATTGTATTATTTAAGATGGATTGCATAATGTAAGACATTCTTTTTCTATAATATAAACTCCTCGATATTATTCTTGCGATAAAACAATTTAAAATAGATAACAATAGGATATCTGAATGTTATATTAATTTGTAGATACGGCGTCTGCAATTGTACATGTTAGAAATTATAGTTTCGTTATGGGACGCACCAAAGATTTATCTGCACTCTTACGGCAAGTTGTTAAAAGAAATTATGCGGTAGCTCTGTTGCAATATGTATAATCACCAATATATTATTGAGATGAGAGGAATATATGAATGACAAATTCCCTTTTACTGACATTTACTAACCGGAATATTAAATTTAATCTGTCAAAATTACAATCACTATTAAAATACAACACAGCACCGCTAAAAACTACGTCATCGACTACCGCATACCGAAGACATTTTGATGTTGTACAACGCCATCTATATTTATTGGCGAGTTTCAATAAAGAAATCCGTATAAATTTCGATAGATTATACTGGATTACACTTATACTAGGTTATACAAGAATGATTGGCTGTGTTCAACGGGAATCAGCAGAAAAGCTTGCTCTTACAAGCGCTGTTGTTTCATTGAACGCATCATTAAACAATTCCGCCATTTTTGTGCTAAGTTGGGATCGCTAGCTTAAAAAGCGTTTTTATTTAGAGCTATCTATGCTGAACGACGCTTTTCTGCTAATGTTCAGTTTAATACCAATTTAGGGTTACATGTCTAAATATCACAGTCATAATATCACACGACAATATATCATAGTCAAAATACCACATGCTAATTTATCACATGCAAAAATATCCTAAGGACAGAATATCTTATGAAAAAATATCCTAATACAAAATATCACTATTAGAATGTTATAATGTTAGGTTACAGTTAGTAAAAAAGTTGGCTGTACTTTTTTACTAACTGTAACCTAACATTCTAACCTCAAAATAGCGATTTTAACATTGTTTTTATTATTATTTTTATTTTCTTATTTGTTCTCTGAGTTATCCTCTACAACTCAGTGTCATTGGTTTACCTGGGTTCAGAAGGGTCCGTATATCGAATAATTAATTATTATTAAATATAAGATTTTACTAAAAATAAAATTTTATTAAAACTATTATTATATCACCTCATGTGATATTTTGTTCTTGAGATATTTTTTATTATGATATTTTATTCTTGGGATATTTTTTATAATGATATTTTGTTTTGTGATATTTTAAACGTGATATTTCGTCGGATGATATTACGTCTGTGATATTTAAGCGTGACACCCAATTTAGCGCTTTGTCCTTGCAAGCGCTAGCGACTGCAAAGTTGAACGCAGCTAATAAACTGTGGCGGCAAGATTGATTGAATTTTCTTTGTTATAAGTCAGTGCAACTTTGAGTGCGTATGTAAGATTTCTGATATTGTAATAAAGTTTATCGGTTTCAGGATATTCAAATTAGACTGGTAACTAATAGTGGAGTAACCTTACGTTTTTATCTCGGAACCGGTCCAAACTACTTCAATTTGAATATATATTTTTTTTAAGTCTTGTAAATATAAAATACTAAAACCTTTACAAATTAGAAATTGACGCTCAGAACGGGAAATGTGGTGAAACTCGAATAACCTAAATCCATAACCAAGTGGTCCCGCACCGGTTGCTCGACCATCTCAGAACAGGATAATTTTTGGTGTGTTATCACATCTATGTAGTTCGAAGCCACTATTAACTTATTTTTATTCCTTTTGGTTTAAATACGGCAGCCATATTTGTTTCATGGTGCACGACGTTTCTTGCAGTTTTCTATGTAAACGAAAATCTTGATATCTCAAGAACAATTGGTCGTAGAAAGTCGCGGTAAAAACCATTGGATTGCTCACATCTCACTATATTTGTAGTTCTAAACATAAATTTTGTAAGATGCTTCCTTATGGGCGCAAATTAAGTTCGTAGTTTAACGCTTTTTTTGCAAAATTTCGGCTTTTTAGAGTGTCATATTTCCAGACAATGGTGAGATATCAGCGCTCATTCTTTCTAAGAAAGTACACAGTTAAGCATAGTTTATGTTTAAAAATATTTCAAATCTGAAACTTCATTATTTTGGTATTTATGGGCTTTTGAAATTCTCGTTTTCTTCATTTGGAAAAAATTCTAACTGAAACAAAAAAACTAGAAGCAGAAAAAACAAAATTGCGGAAACAGATGGAAGCCAACAATAAAACCTTAGATAAACTAACATCTGGAATAAGAAAACAAAATGGAAAAATTAAAAGTAAATCAAGAACAGACTCTACAATACAATACACTTTAAACAAATTATAACAGCTAATTCAGAAAACCAAGATAGAAAATTTAAGTGAGGAGATAAATGGGAAAATAAATAAACTTAATATAAAAGCTAACAGAAAAAGACAACCACCAACGACAAAAAACACAGAAAAGACACTAAAAATTGGCACATGGAACATGCAAGGACTAAATAAAGAAGGAAAACTCAAACAGCTTGCACAAGAGGCACACAGCATCGATGTCCTAGCAATCCAGGAAACAAATATAAAAGATACGACTTTAATTGACATCGGACACTATGTGTTTTTTAATGGAGGCGGGATAGAAAATAGATTAGGAACAGGCTTCCTACTAAAGAAGCAGTTAAAAAGATCAGTCACAAATTACAAAATGATAAACGAAAGATTAAGTACGTTAAGGATAAGAACAAAATACAGAAAAATTAATATAATAAATATACATGCACCGACTAACGTTACGGAAGAAGAAACAAAAGTAAAATTTTATGACCTACTAGAAGAAACCCTCGACTGCCAACCCAAATACGATATAAAACTGATAATAGGGGATATGAATGCGAAAGTAGGAAAAACAGATGCATTTAGTGTAACCACTGGAAAAGAAAGTCTACATAATGAATCAGATGACAACGGACAAAAACTCACAGAATGTGTTGCCTTCCAAAATATGGTAATAAAGAGTTCAATGTTAAAAAGAAAAGACATACACAAAGTGACTTGGATAAGCCCTGACAGGAAAACAAAAAACCAAATAGACCATGTGTTAACACAAAAAATACATTCAAGCAAAATAACAAAGATTAGAACATATAGAGGAGCAGATGTAAGCTCCGATCATTTCCTAGTACTAACAGAAATAAGACAAACTGCAACAAACACTATAAAAAAGAAAGGAAAAATAATACAGAGGAACACCGAGTTATTAAAGAAAGAAGAAACACAAAAAAAGTATAAAGAATGTACAAAATCCATAGAAGAAAAACAAAGACAAAAAGAAAATGTAGAGGAAGAATGGGAACAACTGAAGCTAATACTAAAGGAAAGTGCTCAACAACTAGGAACAGAGAAACAACAAAAGATAACTGATTGATGGGATGAAGAATGTAGAATAGCAATTATAGAAAGAAAAGCAATAAGAATAAAATATCTAAAAAAAGAGAATGAAGATTTATACGAAAAATACAAAAGAGTGAGAAACAAAGTACACAAACTATGCAGGGAAAAAAAAGAGAAAAGCAATAAAGGAAAGATTAGACAGAATAGAAGAAGCATATAAAAACAAGAACATAAAAGAATACTATAAACATATAAAAGAAGAAAAGAAAGGTTTAACAAATACAAAAGGACATCTATGTATGGATGAAGAAGAAATGGCAGAGATATGGGCTGATTACTTTAAACTGACACTAACTGAAGAAAATGCAAAAGAAGAAAGAACATCGCAACCACAAGACACACAACCAAAAATGTCAAAAATCCCAAGCTATGAAGAAATGACAGAAGTAATAACAAAACTAAAAAATAACCGAAGCCCAGGGTCAGACAATATAGAAGCAGAATTACTAAAACATGCAGATAAAAGAATACTCCGAAGACTACACCAACTTATAACTAAGATATGGATAACAAAAGCAATTCCAATGGAATGGACTAAAGCAATTATATGCCCAATTTATAAAAAAGGCAACAGAAACAAAGAATCGAACTATAGACCAATAGCATTACTAAATGTGGCATATAAAATACTAGCACACCTGATTAACCGAAGATTAAAACAAGAATCGGAACACAAAATTGGGAGTTACCAAGCTGAATTTAGACAAGGCAAATCAGTAACAGATCCGATATTCATCATACAACAAAGCCATGCAAAATGCAGTAAGAAAAATATCACCATACACGCACTCTTCATCGACTTTAAGCAGGCATACGTTAAGATAAAAAGATCAGAAATTTTCAAGGCATTGGAAAATCTAAGAATCTCGGAAGAAATAATAAACTTAGTAAAAATGACTCTAAAAGCCACAAAAAACACAATCAGATACAAAAATATGTTATCAAATGAATTCCAAAGCAACTTAGGCCTGAAACAAGGGGACTCTTTATCCACGACAATCTTCAATATAGTATTAGAGAATATATTAAAAGAAACAAAAATAAACTTAAAACAAAATTTTATATCAGGGCCCCACCAAGTACTAGCCTATGCCGATGATTTAGTAGTAGCTATATTAACTAGAACTAAAGAGGAACTAAAAAGAATAGTCAAAAGCATTGAAGAACAAGCAAGGAGGGCAGGACTAGAAATAAATGAAGATAAAACCAACTATACAATACTCGGAAATAGAATACAAGAAGAGAATCAATTACTGTCATTCCAAACAAGCACGAGAAAAGTATATAACTTCGAATTAGTCAATAGAGTAGTGTATTTAGGGGTGGAACTAACAAGCACCGGTCAACAAGGTTCTGACATAGACAGAAGACTTATGCTGGGAACGAGATGTGCAGCAGCCTTAGACAAAATACTAAAAGACAAAAACATACAAAGAAAAGCAAAAATAAAGCGCTATAAAACAATAATAAGGCCAGTAGTAACTTTTGGTGCAGAAACCTGGGTGTTTACAAAAGTATATGAAAACAAGATTGGTATATGGGAAAGAAGAATACTAAGAAAAATGTTTGGAGGAATAAAAGTGGATGAAGAATGGAGAAAAAGAACCAACCAAGAAGTAGAAGAGCTATATCAAGAAACTAAATTAATTACAGTCATTAAACAATGCCGACTACGATGGTTGGGACACATAAACAGGATGGAGAAAGAAGATTCAGTAAGAATATGCCTAGAAAAAGAAGCAGAAGGTAGAAATAAGCTGGGAAGACCAAAACGACCTGGTGGAATGATGTACAACAAGATATCAGAACGCACGGGTTAACAGATTGGAAAACTAAATCCAAAGATAGGAAGGCATGGAAATATGCCATCGAAGTCATGGGCCATTAAGCCTTTTAGTGCTGTGTATATATATATTTTTATTGTCCATGGGACCATAAACAGACGTTTAGGCTAGATGAGTCTAGTAGAAATAGTCTAATTATTATGTCTTTGTGCATAATAGTATATTATGTATTAAGGGCTTAATTAATGTTTTAGCGCCTTCGACTTTCGCCTCAGGCGCTAACTGACTTTGCGGGTTCTAAAACACCAATTAAGCCCGAAATGCATACGTTAGTTTATGAGTGGTCTAAGCTTAATATTTAATTTTAAAATAAAAATAATTTGAAATGTGTTGAAAAGTGGTCTATAATAACTGTTGTTTTACTATGGAGATGGCGTAAATAAGGGTAGCTATTTTTCTAGCGTACTGTAAACACTTGTTAGCGGACTCTAATAGTATATTATGTATTAAGGGCTTAATTGAGTGTGTTAGAGCCCGCAGAGTCAGTTAGCGCCTGAGGCGAAAGCCGAAGGCTCTAAGACGATAAAGGGCTCTAAAACACTAATTAAGCCCAGAATGCATACGTTAATTTTTGTTTTAAAGTTAATGTTTGGGTTACAATGCGTTATTTTCTAACAGTTATAAAGACAGAACGAGATCGAACTTTAATTTTGGAGCCTTTCATATTAATGATGCGGGAGAAATACATATAAACGGCGTTCCGGTATAATGTTCATCTGCAACCACTACAAAATAAAATTTAAAACACATACAATTTAACTAACTTTCCGTAACCATACTTTAGCCACCAATCGTATCAATGGTCATTTTTCTCTGTTTAGGATATTAAGCCGTAGGTGCAACGGCCATTAGTATAGTTAAAATTAAATATGTTCAGTACAGTACATATGTACCACGATCTGTATTGCCATAACCAATGTCAAAATCAACCAACAAAAAACCCGAAACGCATTCCGCGGCAAGAATGCGAAACGTAGAGCGGGAGATCTAGATTCAATTCCCAGTCAGGGTGAACATTTTTTTATAAGAACTTGAAATTATAATATAATTTAATGTAAAGCATTAATTAATAATTAGTATTCAACTTAAATTAAAAATTAATTTCCCTACAGAATTACCAAAACAATCTAGATTAACTTTGATAGTTGGCGAGTTGTCGACGAACTGCCGATTCATTAAACCTTGATAAAGCAGTTATACGTAGTGTATTTGCATTATAATTTGATTTAATGTAAAACAATCATTAATAATTAGTATTACCTTATGTTATAATTTGTTCCCGATACATTTAGAATGGTTGGATAAGTTGGATGGATTAAGATAATTTAAGTTGTAAAAAATATTTGTCTAAGCTAAAAATCATTTCCAATTTTATTTTAAACAGGAGGGGATATACGCTGTGGATAGCGTAGTCGACAGTATTAAATTCAAGCTTTCCAAACTTTTGAATCTTTCTGTAAAAACTTTTTTATGATAACATTGTAAGGTTATATTTAACATATTCGACTAGTGTTTAAATTACAATATTCCTTCCATTTTACCAATTGCTATATTATTCTTATTTGAATTTGATTTTATTATAGTTAAAATATCGAGTATTTATAAATGTTTCTTTTCGTTAAAAATTTAAGGTTTCGTGTTGCAAAGTTAATTTCATATCGTGCCTATATCTAATTGATACACACGTGTGAGCTTAATTGGCGAAGTCGGCATCACCTTCGCGCAAGAACCAAACGCAACCCATTTCGCAAAACTAAACAAAAACAAGTGATTGCATAGTTTATAAATTTTTTCTTTGTCTTAAATTAATTAAACTCGTCTTAATAAAAACTACGTTACTATTTAATTTTCAGATAACTTTCACAAATTCTTATTTGAATTTCGTTTCAATTCTTGTCCAAGATATTCAATTACGTCAGGTTTTGTAGACAGAAGTCCAGAAGCTTTGCGTTTATTTACGCATTTATTTGTAAAAAGCATTGAATAACTGCGTTACTGTGGTAAACAACACAACATAATCCATATCTATCTTTGTATATACAGTAACAAATTGATTAAAACAGAACGAAAACCTAGTTTCCATTATTAACGCCGCCGCCTCAAAAAATGTCATCAGAAATGTATTGTGTTCAACAGTTAAAACTACGTTTTAGAAATTTTCTTTGAGTTATATTTAGGTTTTAATCATTAAAAATACATCTTTTTTTTAAATCCAGCTTTCCTCGGCGTGTCACCGATTCTACTGTAACACTGGAGTTATGTGTAGGATTTCCATATTTTATTTAGAAATTCTTGCAACATTCCTAGCTAGGACAATTTTTTGTCGCTTTCTCTTCTCTAGGGAAATATTTCATATCCTTGAAGAATCTTAACACAGTCTCATTTTTAGTAACCGCATGCTGTATTACTTCCTTTTTGAAATCCGATATGGTTTGTTTTTATCTTTTTATTTCAAGATTGGTGTTCAAGGACAAAAAACAAATAATGTAAATAAATTACGGAAAAGAAAATTAAGATTTGAGTTTTTTTTTATATTTCAAATATTTCTCTTTATTGAACTTATCACGTAATTGGGTGAGCGAAGGGGAAATCTTTTTTTACTTATTAATCAATCGCTCAAAGGCATATTTCCTCCGGTTTGGAAAGTAACTCATGTCAGTCCAATCCATAAATCAGGTGTTATGTAAAAATTATTGACCTATGTACATCTAAAGTTCCAGCTATAAGGAAAATCGTTGAGCTTGCTGTGCAGAAATATATTTAACTTATTAAAAATTATATAATCTCTCAATAACATGGTTTTTATCAGTGGCTTGCGGTGAGAATTTAGGCTAGGGAAGCAACCACAATTTTAATTTTAATATACCTAGGTACAGGCGCGGATTCACGAGGGGGTAATAGGGGAAATCCGCTCAAATTTAGAAATAAGTATACATAGGATAGAAACAAATAATGTTTGTTTAATTACTATTTATTAAAACAATTATTTTTCCAACCCCCCCCCCAAATAATTCTCTGGACCCGCCCCTGCTAGGTACAATAAAAAAAATGTTATAATTATTAAGCTTAAAAGTTTTTCAAAGAAGAACTGTTACACTTTATACTTATGGAATTTGTTAACTATTATTCTTTATTTTAAAAAACTACTACTATGTATTTATAATTCAACTCGATTTTTCGATCTTTTTTAGTAAAATACCTGATGCAGGTTTAATCTTTGTTGTTAAATTTCTGTTGTTAAAGTTCTGGTTTTGATCTACCTTTCTCAATTAATTTGTAATATCTCTCCAACACTGTATGCAGAAAATTCTTTATCTCATAACTTACAAACTGAACCACAAAATCGTGGCGATTCAGATGTATCAGAAGTACTCGAACCTTCCACCGAAGCAGCTGAATTTGCAGTCATGACGATAATGCAATTTTAAATTTGCGTACAGACCAAACAAACAGAATTATTTATCTTTAAAAAATTCCAACTTATATAAATTGAAATAATAGAATGTTTCAAAATACATTTTATCTCGTCTCATTCGCAGATTTACATTACTTAAGTAACATTAAATTTAACAAACACTAAATCGAACGAATAACCAAATTATAATAAATAAACATTTGGGAACGGAGCTTAACGATATTAAAAATAATCGGCACTTAAAAATAACGATGTTATACGATGTCAACTGCATCACTATGCGCGGACTTGGCGAGGAGAAGAGCAGTAAGCAACGAAATCAGTGCTTATATGCAGTGTAAGTAACACCACAGATAAACGTAACAGAGGCACAGCCAAATGGGGTAACATGCGCTTGCTTTTTAGTTGCAGTATTTTTCGACAGAGTGCGCTACATATAGAATTCAAACGAAATTTGAAGAAAGAAATAAGTTTTGCACGAGTGAATATTTGAATTCTATCGTATTAACCACGCGGTGACGTAAGAGAAGAAAAAAGTTTGAGACAATTTCTTTAAATATGCAATATGGAATAAAGTGGAACCTATGTAATAAATAAATTCATTATAACCTTTCTAATTATTACAGTTGATGATAAAGATTGATTTCTTATTACCAGTTAACACCAAACTTAATTAAGATGATTTTAAGTATATATAATTTTCAAAGTTGTTTTCATTAATTATTGTTATTCTTGTCATTTTTATAAGTTAACTACAAAGTATTTATTACGGTTAATAAATGCAAAAATATTGTTGCAACATAAAACATAAAACATAAAATTATTCAAATTTACCATTGTGATGATATTTTTCAGTGTGGAGGTGATTTTAAAACTGAATAAAAACTATAAAGTTATGCTGATAATTCTTGATACAACAAAATAAAACCAATAAGATATGTTTGAGTTGTGTTTTATTAAAAATATATAATTTTTGTGAAACCGTACGCGAAGTAAACACAATACAGGCCGCGAGATCCAATTTCCAAGTAACTTACAATTAGTACCATAGTTCAGGTAAATAACGTTTTGAAAAGAAAAAAATTTGGGAAAAGCTGAAAATTGATATATACGCTTAAAAGTCGCGCAGCTATTTTCGGATATATGATTTTGTAAAGAAAATTGTTATCACGAATGTTCCTCCAAACCTTCACAAGTTCCTCCCCGAGACAGGGGTTGGGGCCACTGCCAGATCGAATCCAACCTCAATTGTGGCGGGACTTGGTTTTTTAATGGTTTTGCCACCCCGATCTACCAATATATAAGCTTGGTGAGCCCTCGACAGACTTCGTTCGTAAGTCTACACGTTATAGACTCCCAGTGTGTACCCGTTAAGGTGAAGTTGTCTTGATTGTGAGAGGCTATGTATTCTCTTCAACTCTCCTTAAGTGTAATGGCTTTCAGAGCTTCTCCCAATCACTGTACCCGGCTGCAGTCCGGGTCATAGGGTGGTCGGGATAGCTCCTAAGCACATTTATCTGGCGGCATGCAGTTTCCCATATGCCAAAAAGCGGGATAAACCTCACTTCGATTCTCCTCACTTAAGCTTCAGTCAAACAGCGGGTTCCTTTGGTGACCATAAATGAACTCGGTCAAGCAGCGGGTTCCGTCGGTAACCATAAATGACCTTATCCCAGGCGAGATTCGAATCCGCCCACACCGGTATCATATTATCAGGGCTCCCCCTGATCGGCATGAGTAACCGTCGAGAATTCTCAGAAATTTCTCTACCACACACTTAACCTGACTGCTTCATCCATTGCCCAGTTTCCGACGAAACAAGGATAGGGTAGAAGACAGCCAGTTTTATGGGAGAACGTCGTGTGGTCTCCCAAACACCCATGGAGACAGAGAGAGATTTGATATTAATCTTAGAATATAAATATTATGTTTAATATTTTAAATAAACGAATACTTAATTATGAAATGTAATTCCCTTCTTCTTATTTGTCGGAGTTTGAGAGAAAAGCAGTTTTAGGTGGTGTCTAATGGCGGTCAGTGTGTAGTTACGCTCCTTCCTACAGTTTTATATTCTAAGAGTTTATGAAATTTCCATTATGTTGGTTTTGGCGTGATCTTGAAACTAATAATTAATAGGCTAATATATATAAATATACGAGTTATGAAGCATAGTTTTTACAATGGCTGACTTCGGGTTAACTTGGGACAAAAAACCCATATGCATTTGAAGCTTATAAAAATTATTTTTTATTGAACTTCTTACCATGATTAGTTTCCGAAATAGGTTTTTCGAAATTTCTTAATCTTCAGAATATACGGTGATATCGGAGTTTTTGTTAAGCAAACTCGTACAATGATGCAAGAAAATAGATATTTAAGGGAGTTGTGGTGGGATAGTCTGAGCCAAAAGTCATGGAGCTTTGCTATTTTGACAAATAGAAATAATTACATAGTATTGCTTCAAATAATGGATCAAACGATACTAGTTTTATTAGAATGCATCTGAAAGCAGTTTAGTTATTATTTATATAAGTTTTTAATTATTAGTCTTTTTAAACTCAGATATTAACTTTTGACTGCCTAGTCCAAACTTAAGAATAGTTACTATATTTACGTATTTCAAGTAACGTACAACATGTTTCTTGATTTGTATAGTAAATAAATTCAACAACCATTATAAAATGAATTAAACTGTCGGTATTTAAAAGCAATGGAATTTGTAATTATCTATTCTTTACGGTTGCACATAAAAAGATGTGTATACCTTGTTCGCGAAATTCTTTAGCGCCCTCGAGATTATCCTGGCTTCGGCTACAATTATTTTCTCAGTACGCTAAAAAGAGATTTCGCGATCTTGGTATACAAATACTTAACTATTTTAAAACAAGAATGGAATCATAATATTTATAAATGTTTGACAACTTTTAACTTATGTCTTGTTTTACTGTTAACTTTTTTTCCTACGACCCCATACGACAGTGAACAATAGCAAACGCTACCGACATTAAGAAAGTAAGTCATATAACACGCGTATGTTAGGAACATAACATACGTGTGTGTTAGGAAAATACGTCACGCTAAGGAATACCTAGAAATCCATGAATTTTGTTTACATTAAAATGATAACATTAATGTTTAATCCAATTTTGAGAAGCATTTTAACCATTATTATGTATCTATTCTTTTCTCATAAATATAACTTTAATTATTGTTTAATTATAGTTTAATTTTAGCTATCAAAAAGAAATCTAATAGATTACACCTAACGTAACCTCACTATATTACAAGAAATCTATGGAAGAAAGTTTGCCAAGATTAAAATCAGCGATGCCAAATGGGAGAAAAATAATAGTTATTTATGGTACAAGTGAGTTAAGTAAGATATTATCCACGAACGAAAAACTTACCCTCGAGGGCCGGCAGGCCCGAGAGGGTTAATTTTTCTGAGTGGATAATATCCTTAACTCACGCGTGCCATACAAAATTTTATCCAACACCTCTTTATTTAAGTTTAAACATCGAATTTGCAATGTATAGTTAGTCTGTAGTTTTGACGGTAATACTCTAGCACGATGACTGGATTTTAATAATATTAAGTAACGTAAGCTGGTGATTGGTTGTTATCTTTGAAGGAGTGAGTTTTTTAAAAATAACCCACGTTGCTAGGGGCAACGTAGGTTATAATGTAACATAAGAGTAAACAATCACTTTCCTTATTTAAAATGACCATAGTAAACATGGTATTTATATAGAGGTGTTGGATAAAAGTAATAATTTAGTTAGGCAACCTCTTTCACACCTGTCATTATGTTATTAGTTGAAGTTATATTTATTAATTATGAAGATATTATTAAATACAAATAAAAAATAAATTATGTGCTTCTCAAATTATTATATTATAAATTGTAATAGTAATTCATTTAATTAACTTTGCTGCTAAACCCAAGGTTTAATTTTATACTACGTATGTTTAAATAAGTTATGAAGATATGATTTTTTAAAATTGAAATTTATATTTAGTAAAAGAATCTATTAAATAAAATGTTAACAAACATCCATTCACTTTAACAATTGTCATAACAATACTTTTACATTTAACTTCTATTCAGCTCCAGAAAAATCAAATTAAGTTATCAAGATAACGTAATTTTATTTTTCTGGAAATGTTTTGATAGAAATTTCGTTATAATTATTCATATTGTAAATTGTTTAAAAAATTAAACTTTGTATCCTAAAAATAAAGGGCTTAAGAAAATTAGCTTTAAGTGTGATTTTCTTTGTTAAACCTAACCATAAAAATTTTGCTTTAAAATCTTCAAAAATTATATTCTTGAAAATTTAAAAAATCTAAATTTTTTAAACATTTGAAATTTGGGGGGTCGTAGGAAAAATATTGTACACGTTGGAAAGTGACTTTTCTGCACTCGTGTGATTTTCGCAATTCACACTCGTGCGTGCGAAAAGTTTCACTTTCCACACTAGTAATGTAATATACTATAACACGTCTAGATTCACAAAGAGAATCTTTCAATAACTTAACTTTAATTAATAACTTAAGTAAATATATACGATGTTCAATACATTGATTCACAAACCAGCTTGGAAAATGAAGATCGGTTTTCGACTTTATATGATTAAAGAGTAAAATTGACAATTGTTTTTTATGTTTAATTGTTTCATATATCTCAACATAGCAGCTTAGTTGGAATTCGACAATTGAAGTGAATAATTCTGATGGAAGACACAAGTGGCCAGTAGTGTAATCCCTGTTGAGTATTAATAAGTCTGATTCTTGTTGTTCGTCTTTATCTCTTATATTAGTTAAAATGCAATTTTCACATGGAAATGCTTTAAGGAATTTAGCTATTAGGTATCCAGCATAATAGGAAATCGAACGCAGTTATATAATAGAAACCTCACTATGTAAATCTAAATCGTCTTCTATTTCATTTATTACACACTCAACACTTAGATCTGATTGATTGGTTTTAGATGTGGAAGGCATATTTAGATTATCACGGACTTTTTGGGATTTCAAATAATCTGTAATTGTTAAAAGAGATTCTCCGTCGTTTTGACAATTTCCTTCAGTCCAACTTTGACCTATCCTGTGAAAGACAATGTTTTCTAGCCTATGCCTAAATTGTTGGGCAGTAGGGTACATATTGAAACCGCCAGCACCACGAATTGTACTAAATAAGTTTTCCAAACAATCTTGCTTGTTCGTAAAAAAGGAACATCTATATTTTTTAACTCTTGCCACATCATAATAATAGCATAATTATATCGTCATTTTTAATTATTACTTATTTTTTAAATTTATTTAAGTTTGATCTGCACGGATTTGCCTACGAACTGAGCGTGTACTTGATTTTATGTATTGTTTAAATTTTTACTTTACTATTATTTTTATTATTAGTCATTTATTGTTTATTAATAAGCTCTATTCGGTGGCTAACTCTGCTGCTTTGTATAGGTTTAATGTTTGTTTACAGTTGAATTGTTATTTAGAAGTTGCAACTTTCATTTAAAAACATATTAGTAAAATTTAGGAATTATTATTTTAGTGTAATGTATCTTATAATTGGCTATAGCTGTTAGGTGCATAAATAAATAAATAAATAGCGTTAATGGTTTGCTGAAGTCCGGTAAAACATGGTGGTACTTTGTGTTTTGTATTGTCTAGTGTTATAACCTCCCAAGTCTCAATTCATTTAACGAAATATTTTAGATCCTCTATTAATGTACTATTTTCGCTAATTCGTCGGCTTCACATGAAAAGTCCGAAAAACCTGTTTACAAGAAATATAACATTTTTCATGTTGTCTCTCAATGCTTTTGCACTTGTACCTGATTTTATTTTTGCTATTTAAGCGACTTCTACTAATTATTTTCGGAATTTCTCGTATTTATTTTATAGAAAAAGTAATACTTAAGCAGATAACGTTAAAATCTCAGTTTTTTCAATTTTGGCACTTACGCCCTTTTCATATGAAGCCGACGAATTGCACAATTGTAAGGATTTGAAGTTGATTGGAATCTACTATTTAGAATGTCTATTAATCGATTCACTTTTTCAATAAAATCAACAGCATGCGAAGCACCTGGATCAATCAATTTGCAATCTTTGGCTATTTTAATACCGTATGCTGTTCTATGGCTAAATATTTGCATTGCTAAGTGAGCGGATATTTTTCGAAAATTGTTAGTTCTAATATGTGCATACGTCAAATGGCCTAAGAACTTTGCACGTTTTAATTTGATATCAATAGCAAATGTATCGGCTATGTGCTTAAAAGATACTTTGTTATTTTCGGTAAGAAAGTCGGCTTCAAGTAAACGATTTCTTATGCTTTTAATAAGATGTACGACGTCAAAGAAGGCATATATTTTTTTATCTGAGATAGCGAAATACGGTTTTTCCTGAGAAGCGCCTAACATCCTCACGAGGCTTTGGTTTGTACTTCCTTGGTCGCATACAATAGACTTAACAGCGAAACCTGAATTATTTACAATTTCAATACATTTTGGAACAAGGTTGACTAAACTATCAGCTTTAACAGAATTATTAGATAGAAAATAAAACAAAGGTAATTTAAAATCTTTAACTATGCTTCGCATCATAAAAACCAATGCTTCCGTGGCATAATTCGGGTTTCTGCACAAATGTCCCATATCTTGATATCCTTCAATAATATCTAGACTTGGACAGTACTGAACGTATTTGTGCAGACTCATTTCGTCAAAAACTAAATTACAACATTTTTCGGAGTTTAAATGAAAAGAATTACTTTTATATTTCAAAGCGTCAATTAAATGTATGTTAAACCCTGTATTAAAGTTAGGTATTTGACCATAAACGAATAGAACTTTCAGAGGGTAAATTCATCTGCTTAAGATTTTTTAAATATCTGTAGCCACCAGGTGCACGATAATATAAATCTAAAGAAAATTTTTTTCATCTTCTTCCCAAACTGAGTTCTTTTTGTGTAGGAGTTGCATTTTGCAAAATGTCTTTGCGCTTTGCGATATATCTGATGAATCCATGGAATCTTTTAAATTTTTCTCGTTCAGTTTCTTTTGTAAACGTTTCATTTTTTGATTTTAGTTGGTTCAATAATTTTGTGTGCGCTTGTTTTAGTTTTAAATACTTTTTCGCCACAGATCACTATTGCCTTGTTTTTTTATATTTATTTTTGCCCAATTTACTTTTAGTCGGTGTATTAAACGGCGATGAGTTTACGTTCACAAGTCCCGTCTCTGAACGATCGGGTGAAACACAGATAGAAGCATCAGGATTATTTGGAAAAAAGAGAAAAAAGGATTATTTTCGGTTACAACAAATTGGGAAACATCAAAATCTTCTTCGCATATAACTCTATAGCGAAGTTTCTCGTATGGCAATCCAACCAATTCAATCTTTCCGCAAAACTAAATCCATTTTTCTCTTTGCATATCATTTTTTGGAAAGAAGAAATAATTCAAATTTGGGAAAAACCGGTTAGACTTTTCACAACCTTTCACGGCACATTTGCTACCTCTATTCGGCATTGTTACAACAAGAAGCAATTAATATACCAATGAATATGCAACTATTTTTTTAACCCACAGCTAAAACTGGTAACCAGCGTATTAAGACAATTAAATATTACCACAAATACTTAATAATATGAATAAAAATTTAAAGTATAATAATTGCGAGAAATCCCAAGTGAATCGAATCTAAAACGACTAAAACAATTGATAGGTACTTAAAGAAAGTGTTGTACGAAATATTTAAGGAATCTAATATTTGCTAATGAACAATATTCTAATCGAAATTAAATAAAACGAAACTAAACAAAACGAAACTAAACAAAACGAAACTAAACTCTTCAAACTAAAACAAATTAAAAAGAAATACGTATTTATTAATCCACTCCGCACAAATACTACAAAAGCAGAAAATATATCAAATCGAGTCAAACACACCAAGAAGAGCTCGCTGTCAGACAAATAATATTGTTAAAATTTCATCCCTTTGTGTTTATATAGTGAAGAATTTTATCACGTGTCTGACACCATGTGTGTCATACTGCTGCCGCGTCGGCTGTAAATTTGCGCATGCTATAATAACGTCGCAGTCGATCAAACAATTAATGAATATTACTTCATTATTTGTTTGGACAAATGTAGTTGCCCAGAGGTCAGTCACGCCACCTAGTCCAGTTGCACAAACTAACCAAAAAAGTAAGCGTTTTTATTTTCAAGAGGCTGCGTATCTGTTTATTATCTGTGGTAACACATTTGAATCGGTATTACCTGTCCGCGCAAGTTTAATGAGCCTAATTTAAAATAGTGCTCTAAATCAGTGGCGTAACTACCGCCCCCGCAGACCCTGCGACGCGGGGGGGCGCATCCCCCCGAAGGGCGCTGCTTTCGTGAGATTTTATTTTGTTGGGAATAGAAATTTTAAAACAAGCATTGGAGGTAAAGAAACATACTATGAAAACAATAAAACGGAATTATGGCTCAACGTACACTGTTCAAAACAATTAGGGGATATTATGTAACAATACTATTAGATGTTTAAGTAAAATTAATTATAGTTATTTATGTACCAAGAGCGTTAGGATGATGATAATACCAGGAGGGCGACGAATGCCCTGGTTGTTGGAGTTGTTTATATAGTTCGTATCACAGGTAATAAACAACGAATAATAGGCAAGTGAAACATAAAATTGTTATATCGTGGATTATTTATCTGCTTTGACAATAACTAAAACACTTCTGTCGTACGAGCTTCGTGGCGTACTTGTAAATTGTAATGAAACTTGTTTAAAAACTTCTAAAAACTAAACTTTAAAAACTAAATAATATGTTTGACTTTTTGTTAGTCAATTCTCGAAGAAATGTATGGCTGTTCTGCAGTTTAGGTCCGTCCGAGATGAACAATAGTGTACATAGTGAAATTTGGGGAAGCAGTAGTTTTTGAGACAATCGCCAAAAAAACATTTTTGAAGAAAAGCCATAGATTTCCATGTTAATTCCACCACCCTGACTGAAAATGCCTGTTTTGATGCGCATGTAACGTAACCTAACCTCACCAAATCTAACCTCACCTTACCTAACCTAACCTTACCTAACCAAAAACTAAATTAAAACACGCATGAATTGATGAAGAACGTAAACCTAAATTAAACCTAACTTAAACCTAGGTTAGGTTCAGTTCGTATAGGTTGGGTTAGATTCGGTTAGGTTCAGTAAGAAAACTGTTTTTAGCTCGATGGCATGCATCGAATGGTATCTAGTATATGCGGCTGCGAGTGGCGGTCCTAATCTAAAGTTTTGCTAAATATACTAAAAGGGTTTAATAAGGAAAATAGCAAAAACAATGGATTTTGACAGTTTAATTGACCAAGTCGTCGACATTAAAGCCCGGAAAAAATTGTAATTGGTGTTAAATCTCATTAATTATACAAAAAGATTCGTTGAAGAGCTACAAGCAAATAAAAAGGTAATGAATTTATTATTACTAGTTATTGCATATTTTATTTTAACAAAAATTACCTACGTATAACTGTATATATGAGGGGCGCAAACGTAAGTCTCGCAGGGGCGCGCAATCTTACGTAGTTACGCCACTGCTCTAAATACTTATACTTTTTGCTGTACGGAATTGATATTGAGCTTTAGGTTGATTAAATATTACAAATTTAAATAAACGATAACCATAAATTTATAAAAATGTTTTTATAAAGCATTATATTTAGCATTTATTTTTAATAAATTCTTAAGGGAAGCATTGCTTCCATGGACCGCACGCCACTGGTTTTTATAAACGTTTTATAAACTCGAAATTGATAATTTATAGCAAATATGTGCTAGGAGCATCAGTGTTCACTGATATCAGCAACGCTATCGATAAATAGATCATTTCATGCATTTATAAAAACATGAAATTATAAAAACTCGGAGTACGTGTAAAAATCTCGGTCCGAGCCTTACAGTGCTCCCTCGGGAGTTCCGCAAGGCTCACATCTTGGTCCTCTACTTTTTCTTTTATTTATTTATCTTCTTCTTAATCATACGCCTTTCTGCCTTTCAGTGTAAGGCTTTATTATTTATTTATTTATTAATGACATAGTTATTGCAAACTCTTCATGTAAATAATTGAAGTTTTGATTTTATTTATTTATAATTAGATGAACACGTGAAACTCAAAGTCTTACACCTACTAAAAAGAATAAATGTGTACAAATCACACACGGTACTCCGATAATATGATTTGTGATTTGTACACGTTTATTTTTTTAGTGGGTGTGAGACTTTGAGTTTTATATCTTCACCTAATTAAAATTACATATTTGGCCGCTGTGTGTCCAGTTATGATATAAATATTCATATGTTTTGATTTATTATTTATTTATAAATAACATTAGTTTTTACAAGTGTATTTGCTTACTTGTTTACTGCTTGCCAACCAAAATTCTTCAAAATCTTAAAAAGTATAAATAAGTAACTTCCAAACTGAATACAGGAACGTTTAATAACCACCTAAAAGGTTTAAATCGGAGCACAAAACTGAAATATACCCAACCCATACAATTTCCCCGTTTTGAAATCATACTAAACAGGCAACGGGATAATCCGTCTTCGCAAAGAGTGATGCGGCTTAGTAGCGCTGTGAGTTCGAACGTCCGTAGCGAAACATGTGTTTATCCGCACTGAAAAATCATCTTTTGTGGAGAAAGGGATGCTTGCATTTAATATCAAAAAAGGTTGACTTAAAAGATAAATCACGGTTTGCTTGAAAAGGGATCATAAATTGCTGTATACTTTTGATACGAAAAATTTATTAGAGTACTCCAAAGAAATAATTTTTGTTTAAGATAATTCTGTTGACTATACAATAAACGAAGTGGTCTGAATACGTGACTAAAAGAGTAACTTAATACATGTGTGTAAAACAAATTTATTCCGACACAAGCAATAACCCTTATTTGAAAGTCTAGCTTGAAACAATTTAAGAATTTATTTAGCTATTTCAGAATCGTAAATAGACTAAGATTATTTGTAATTTAAACTTAACTCTACGTACTAACGAGAAAACTTTTTTCTTTCACACAATTACCGAATTCCATGGATCAGTTATCAGGCGAAACCAATCGCATAGGCCTCAAATACTGCCTGTTTCTCGTATATTCAGCCATCATTTGATCAAACACTGAGGTCACAAAACTTAGTTTTATGTGCAACTTCATCCGGTTCCTATACTTCAACCAAGAATACATGAAATGAGTCATTTTCGTAATCACACCGGAATAAAGAAATACGACCCGAGGTGAGATAAGATAAGAGTGCAAATTTCACGTTGCTAAGAATTCAGTGACGTACGCTAGAACCAACAGATTTTCATTGCTTCATTGACATTTATTTTTAATTAAAAATGGGGTTTGTTCCGCTACTGAATCTTTCTAGCTCATTTATTGTTTATTTTATCATTTAGATTACAGCGTGGCCTTCGCATAATTCTAGATGTGTTTTACATTTCCGCCCACGTGTTTGTGATGTCTCATTTCTTGTATTTTTGGTTGAACTATAATTTCTTATTGTCTCTTGAATTCGGATTGTAAGTCAACCAACTTCTTCAAATAATATGATATTTGCATTGTTGTAGTACCACTATTTTTTATCAGTTATTGTACTTTGGTTTTAAAACTTCAACATATTATACTCAAGATACTGTTCTCCATATCTAACTGTACTAAATGGAGCAGGTAGAATTTTGCCCATACAGTTTACTAATAGCCATATAGCTGAGATCGATTGACGAGACGTGACTTGGCAGTGTCGTGGACGAGAGTTCTGCAGGACGAGGTTGTTTTTAGTTGAATGATGCGTCACAAATGTCCATTTTGTGGATTGTTTTATGCAGTTGTTTCAACGTTAAATGTAACGATCTAGTTGAAGTTTAATCATTGTGGTGGTTAACGAGTATCTTGAATATGATCATTACCAATTGGCAAAAATAAAATTTAATTTATTTACACCAGTCCTTAAGCGAATAGCGAATTAATAAACCAATGAAAATTTGTGACGACAGGGTATTTCTCTAGTTATTCAATTACCTTTCATCTCAAGAAAGTTAAATTTAAACTCGTTTATTACTAAAGGGGTTTTCATGGGCTTTTGTTCCATGTCTAGTACATCGGATAAATTATAATCGGATCGTTTGAAAGTTGCAATGAGATCTTGGAATGACGAAATGAAAGTCTAATGGGCTTGGGAAATCACATTGAGTCACAGGAGTTGGCGTTTAGTAATTATTCAACTATTATTATTATTATTATTTATTGAAAAATAAAAATGTAAGTGGCAGTCATTGCGTGTTTAAGCATAAAATACAATTGATTTGCAGCATTTATAGGATCAGACATTATAAGAAAATTAATCTAAACATTCAAGGTTAATGTGTTTAATTGCAAGGCAAATTATTACTGAAATTTTATTTAATGTAAAGTAATTGGAAGCATTTAAACAATCTTGATTAATCTTTGTAATACTCCTAGTGGAGCAACTTAAATTTGTTAAATCTCATTCATTCCGCATAATATTGGCAAATTAAGTTTTACTTTTGTGTTAATACATCCGAAAGCCTTCGAAATATTGTTTTATTTGTTTATATAAACTATTTAATAGGAAAGAATATTTTATTATTAATTTATCCTATCAACAGCATTTGAGTAAACCGATTTAGTTGTGAATTATTTTTGTGAATTCATATTTTCTTTTATGTGAAATAAATGTATGGAAAACTATTTTTGTGTGTTTTCTTGTGTTATTAACGGTTGCTTCTAAAGATTTCCTTGGTTTTGTTTTAGAATCAACCGTTTGGGGTTACAACAATAAATTAAAGAATTGACAAAATTATTTTCAAACGAGGTGGCGCCCATAGGCAACTATAGTTCAATTCAAATCAGTTAACCTTTAAATTTTAATAGAAAATCATTTTAATCGGAACGTATCTTGTTTCTACTTGAATTTTCTCAGCCGTAATTGTGTGCGTTACAGCGGAAGTGATCAACGCCTACAAAATATATTTTTTCTTACGAGAAAAGATAGGGTGCCAGAGGCACTTCTAGAGGCAATACACCACTTCGCAGCGAACGATTATATTGCCACGCAGCAAAGTATTTAAGAAACCATCTGGTATAAAACTGAAATTTGGGTCGTTTGAAATTTCTTGAAATATTAAGGATCCAATTAGTTTATGGTTTTGGTAATTCATTGCATATTTCAAGTTAACTTTAAAAATCTTGACTCGTGGAGTAGAATATATGTAAAAAAGTACTATATGTACATTGTACAATAATAATATATATTAATTTATTTAAGGTGTTAGATTGGATGTAACGATATTTAAAGAGAAGACCTAACGCATGTCTTAAAAATTAAATATTGTAATATTCATATGCATCTCTATATGCGAAAATCAAAAGATAGGTACACGTTTTGCATAAAGTCTGTTCTCCAGAGATGAATTTCGTAATTCAAAATACAATCTCATCACCATCAGTCGACATTTTCCATCTAAATACGAGAGGCAGATGATATAACCTCGCTCCATACCAAACCACTATAAAATGAAATCAATACAAAACAGAACCGGAATTGTACTATGTAACCCATACCTGCATGTTGAAGTTATTTTGCTCTAATTTTCTGCTTTAACCCGCCGGGGAATTTGGTCTGCATATAATGGAAGCAAATTCTTTTGTAAATTATATTTTTAATTATGCATTAGCAGAGATTATTCTAGCAGAATGGTTTATTTTTAGATTAAAAGAGATTTAATATTCATGATATTAGGATGAGCTTGGTATTACCTGTATACAGTAGCATGTAGCTGAATCAATTTATGCAAACCACGTTTAAATTAGATTTCATTATTGTTGATAAATTAAATTACGTGCATTGAAAATATCTCCAATGAAAAATCAGACATCAATTTTGTTTGCTCAAAGAGAAAATATAATGAAAAAAGAAATCGAACAAAATTGGAAATCAAAAAGAATTTTAAATAAAACGTGTCAACATGGAGTTTCAAACTGCATGTCAAATTTCTCTCCTCTAATTCTGACATAACGATTGATTGTGTATGTGATTTCCAATTCAGGGCTCAAATGGAGGATGTAACCAATGTTAAATCAATAAAAAAAATCAGAGAAAGCTACATATATACTTCGGAGAAATGCTATACTAAAAAGGTTTCATATGTTTGACAAAATATTGAAAATTAGTTTGAAAGATTAATTTGCCAATCTACTGGAATACGATATGGAAATTAGTTAACGCAGAATATAAATCCTATGTACGATACATAATATATACAATGTGAACGAATATGATTGTGATTTGTTTTACTAGGTTTGCAATACAAATCTTATAATTATGAACTTTTAAATATTGAACTATCAAAACTGTTTATGTTGTAACCTCACTGTGAAAGTCGATTTAAATTTTAAAATTAACTTGATTTATAATCAAACGGTCAAATCGTGGTTTTTAACTGTAAAACATAACAGAGATATTGATACGGCCTATTCAATTGACAGTGAAAACGACAACTGTAATTATTATTCCAACCATTTACGCTATGAATAGTATGACACCACTTATCAAAATTGAAGAGAGTCATCGTCCTGTGTGCAACCATGTTGCATGGGTTGTGGAACGTGCCTTACCGCCTTAAAATGAAATCAAAAGTTAGTATACCAAAAGTAAAAAAAAAGTCTTTGCTAAGATTATCCGTATCAACAAGTTTAAACTTAAAACACATACTTTTTAACTTTAAACAAATATCAAAAATTTGTTTTATTATTTAATACTCAAGTTTTCTTTAACTTATTAATAAACATTTAAAAACATAGCGTGTCTTTCCTAACCTCTAATTTTACTCAAAAAATAAAATTCACCACTAAAGAAGAATTTATTTTGTAAGTTTTGATTGAAGAATCAAGATGGCAAAATACCACTCGCACCTCTGATACCGGTAGCAATGATCATATGAGCCATGCTAGAACTTGTAGAGCCATATTTGGTAACATTCTATCCCACAGTAGGGAATTCTAACGTGCCAAACATGGTAGTAACACGGGACCTACAATTCTACTTTCTTATCCAAGAACAGGGCATTTTTTAATAAATTGCGATTTGCTTGATTGATGTTTAGTGTGAATAAATGTTTAGATAAGATATTTATTGGGTTGTACCTTGTAAGCTAAGCGTTTGCGGCCAAATGTTCACATAATTTTTTTTTATTGTCTTGATATCCTGAATATATGCTGCGAATGTAATCCACATAGTACGAAGTCTCTAAAGTTTCATGTCAACTCGATCTTTTATACAAATTGAATCACCTCGAAAACCGTTTGGTTTCTTGACATAGTATAACATGAGTATCTTTTTTGGTATTTTTGCATGCCGAAGATTACGTTGTCAAAAATAAGAAACAATTCATGTAAAGGATATTGTAGAAAATACTATCTGATCCTCCTGTTTGAGACGCCTCTGGTGTACTTCTTAAAACGAAACTAGACTCTGAGTAACTATGCACATCATATCTGAAAACATGGGTTCAACTAATACCACAATTATTATGCAGAAAATCAAATTCTGATCTCTTTAAACCATTCTTCAATAGTACTTCATTTAATATGTTGTTTCAACATTTTGGAGATTATTTTAATCCATACACTCCTCGATTTAACTACAAGGCTTTTCTGTCTACTCTTTCTGGCATTTTTATGCCTATCATATTGCGGTTTATTAACTGATATAATATGCCCCACGTTCAAGGACAAGCCATAAAACATATGCGATGTATTTACTTGAGTATAATATGCCCCACGTTCAGGGCAAGCCATAAAATATATGCGGTGATTTAAATGATAAAAAATGCTACAATAAAATAAAATAAAATAAAATAAAATAAAATAAAATAAAATAAAATAAAATAAAATAAAATAAAATAAAATAAAATAAAATAAAATAAAATAAAATAAAATAAAATAAAATAAAATAAAATAAAATAAAATAAAATAAAATAAAATAAAATAAAATAAAATAAAATAAAATAAAATAAAATAAAATAAAATAAAATAAAATAAAATAAAATAAAATATAATAGAGCATGAATTGTTTGAATTATTAAAATCTTATTGATTCTTATACCTGAAAGAAAAGAAAAACTTATATTTGCAGACACTTGGGCTTCTGCAACTGGACAACCACAGGCTAAACCCTAAATATAAAGAGAAACAGAAATGGATGCTTGCATGTACATCAATTAAACACATAAATAACTTGAAAAACACAATCTTTATTTAATTTATGAAAATAAATGGAAATCAAAATTTAAAAGAAACTAAAAAGAAAAATTATTCAGAATAGAACAATAAAGTCAAATAGGAAATTAATACCAAAGCTTGCTCAAGTGTTAAATAGTCGTAATAACCTGACATAGGGCTATACAGTTATTCACTTGAACAAACTAACATAAATCAATACTCAAATGAAAATATTTCCAAATGTTCAAATAGCTTTACTTTATTATAAATAAATTTTAATAAAAAAAATTTAAATTGTTTTATTTATGAGAAATAAATTCTCTTGAAAACCTTTAAGGTTAAGAAATAAGATTCTGAAATTATTCAGATTAACTTTATAAATTTTGTAATTGAAAACTCAAATTAAAAACCTTTTGTTTCGACCAACCTGGTATATAATGTAAATAGAACTTCTTCAAATATTATTCGATATTGGTACTACTGCATTCATCTGACCAGATGACTTTGTATTGTGAAAACGTCAATTCATGAAATCAATAATGAAAATTAAATTCTCCAGAATTTATTTTGAAATAACTCGTTCACACTTCCATATACTTATTGAAAACAATTAAATCTTCTTTAATTTTTAAATTGTTCAGGTAAATTCTTCAAACTTATTCCAATCTTGTTTATGTTTTATTTGTTGACATAAACACAAGGTCAACCATATGATTGTGACATAACCCAACTTAATTTACAGATTTTCAATCCGTAGTCGAGCATAGATTTGCCAAATGCTTTTGATCGACTGACTTTGTTAATTTTAGCTGGAGCTTATATAGGTTTAGTAGAAACAAATGCCGACACTGTTACTTTTTCAAACAACCACATCGCGAAAGATTTTTATGACGTCACAATTTCCACTCAGCTGATAGATTTTCTCATGAATCTTAATTTTATAAACACAGGATTATAGCTGGTAACACAAGGATTAAAACAATATATTCTCAAATGCATCGTAACGAAGATTGACAATGAACAAATCTCATTATGACCTAATTACACACAAAATTCATTAAATCCAGCTTTATCCTTTACAAAATAGATACATAATTACACAATATAACTAATACATATAAATTTTACACAGGAACATATTTGCAATTTAAGAAAGACATAAATTAAGATTCCATTCTACGGTCTTATAAACCCAATTATGTATCTACAAAATCCATCTTTTACATTAACTCAAATGAAGTCAAATTATAGTCAAATTGTCCAGCATACAGTCCTTCAAGTGTTTACATTAAAACAATGGTGAGAAAAGTAGTATAAGAGTCAATAAGTGTGAAATAGGAAGCATATCACAAAACCGAAACCTTCAATAATAAAAATGCTCAAGATTATTAAATACGAGTTTATAAGCTTATTGTGCTATATTAGTCATTACAAGATTGACCTAATTTACATGTTTTTAGTTAACTAGCAGCCCGAAACTAAGTTAGTCTCTTGGAAAACAGAAAAATTCATCCTGCGTTAAAGATCGTAGACTCTAAATTTAAACAAGACGATTAAATCTTCCAGACAAATGGAAAAACCATCCCAATATGCAATTTAGGTTGCATAAATATGTATTATCATGAAACAATCTAAATGATTGATATCCTTTTTTAAAATCAAATCTTTTTTACATATGAATTGAGGTTATGTTTGCATGAGATTTTATTCTTGATTTATATTTTAAATATTGATGAATCTAACTGTGACCCAATGTGTAGCCTTTAGATTAATTAGACCTAACATCCTAGTATGTCTATCTTTTATTTTTATTTTGATGCGTGAAATAATTATTTTTACATTTACGATCATATCGTCTATTAAATTTTCAACGAGATGGATTTATATCATCTCAAAAAATTTAAAGTCTTTATTTAAAAAGGTCTGTCGGAATATCAATCTGTTTGATTTTCCAATCATTATGTACTATACACTACTTTTTGGCACTATCTTCTTTTATAAATATATTTAATATAGCCTTGGTAGTGTAGGGACTAGCGTACTCGTCTCTCACCCAAGCGGTCGCCTCCCGGTACCGGCAAGTCTGGTTTTCTGCAGTTTTTCCTTAGCTGTGACACAAATGTGGGATTTGTGTTAATACCATCTGTTAAGTCGGTTGCACCGCACATTGGGCTTGCGTAATAGTAATAATCGCCCCTCCCTCCGCACAAGCTTCATAGCTTCTGGGGCCTGATTCATCAGGAAAGGGTAGTAACAATTATTATTATTATTTTAAATACCCATCTTGTGTCAATAGGTTTATTCTCTGGCATAATGTCTTCAGCTGTCTAGTATTTAATTTTTCATGAGACCTTATTTCTTTCTGTACTGTTTCTGCCTGCTTGTATCGTTTCATCATATGTTTTCGGAACGTCCTCTTCTTCCTGCTTTGTAGTGTTCACCGCGTCTTCTTTCTCCCGTGTTCGTAACATTTTTTTCACTTCTTTCTGTTCTTTCATTTCTCCCGTGTTCGTAGAATTTTCTTCATCACTAGATTGCTCTTCTTTTTCTTCTATGTGCTGTTGCTTCTTATATTCACTTTCGTTTTGCTTTTTATGTTTCATCTTGTTTTATATAATAAGTATCTTTCAACCTCAAATGTTATTTGCTATTTTCTTTTTTTTTCTAGATTCTGCCATTGATTCATAATAAATAACATCTGTTGATCTTATTGTATAGCATTTTCATCGAAGTTCCATAATCGATGACTTCTTCCACAATATCTCATCATAATCATAGATTTAGCTCTAGGTTAAAGTTTATTTTGCTTTAGAAGTTTTACCATCCAGACTCTTTAACCAAATACTCTTAACTCAAATTATTTTGATTGTATCAAACCTTTGTAGGAGTTTCTCCCCTATAATTTGGTTTTGTAGCACATCTCTTTATCTTATAAGATGAGCTTTAGATTGCTTCACCCCATGGCATCTTAGTTTTTGCAGACTTATGATGTGCTTTAAGGTTACGATGGAAAAACGTTGGAAAAAATGTTAAAAGAACTGAATTAAGATTAACTCAATCTCACGTAAGGGTTAATATCGGGAACATAATCTTGGTAGGAGGTTGGAATAAGCTCGTTCAGCTAACCTTACGGGGGCCTCTTTTTGAACAGGCCTTAAGATTTATCCACTCTGAGTGCAGATCTGAAAACATCTCAGTTGACTATCTTGGCCTGGAAACACTTTCAAAATTTGACAGTGTTGGCTGTCTTTCGAAGGAACTTTGTCCTCTACCTGATCGATGTCGGCAATCCCGAAACCACTAATGTCGCGCAGGTGTCAACGGTATCAACTGTTCTGATGGGTCTTCGTTGAGGTTTCTCCTTAGGATGAGTTCCTTTCTTGAACAATCTGGTCCCAATCTAACTCGTTCAAAACGTCGCGTTGGATCCGCGACTACTCTAGATTATACTCGGTCTAGAACGGTGGACAATAATCATCTCAGCACTCTTAGGAAAGCAGTCATGGTCATTTCGGTAACCAGTTCAACGTGGAGCGCATGGTAGTTTGCACATGCACTAGACATACGATCCATGCATTCTCTCCTCCACGTAGGTAGACGGGAGCGGCATAGTCGACATCCGACTTCGAACGGTGTGGCATTGCGTACACGGTTGATAGGAAGCAATGGGATTTTAGTGATGAAGGGTTTAGCGTCTTTTCGACGACTTGTTAAACTAGTCGAATACCCGGAACTTCTCCGCAGTATGCCGAACAGGATGTAAAGTCTGGTATGACAGTTTCGGTGGTAATAATGCACAGATCTCCTGACTAACAGATGTTGACTTGAAATCAAACCAACGTCTAGCAATGGACGTTCGTATAAGGTAATACTTCAGTTATTTCAAATTTTTTATGAACGTCTTTATAGAGTTGGTTGTGTTCTCCGACAAGGTTTTCTGGACGTTTTGGTAGTGCAACATTTTGGCTCTTCTAATCTCGTAAACTGAGAGCTATTCGTTGACGTTATTTTTTTCAAAACGTCCAGTAAAAGGATGCGTCCACTCCACCAATCTGAGGATCCGATGGTATTGCGAGAAGTGCTGCTTCTACCACAAAGTTACTTCTTGCATCGGCTCGTTATCGCTGAAAAGACTATGGGTGGGCGATTTTTGATATGTTCCTTTTGCTTCGTCTGTCGCGTTTAGGTTGGAATCTTCGGATTTCCTTAGTCATTCAGGACTTACCGGGACTGTAACAACTTGATGGGGGAGTAGTCTTGAGAAGGCTGGTTTGCAGTGTCCAGATAGTTGGTGACATGTCTGTCGCCACTCTCTTGGATTTGAGTCTGTCAGTTTTCTAATTTCGGTGTGCCGGTTGTTCACGAAAGTTCCTCACGCGCTTTCGTTGCGGATTCAGTACAATTGATCTCGGCAAATTTCGAATCGTTTATGGTGCTCTTCTGGATTCTTTTGATTCCAACGTATGCTTGTATACTAAAGCTGTCGAAGGATGACAAGAGAGTGGATCGTAGTAAGATTTAGCGCAGACGGGATCAAAAATGTGTATGCACAGTCGACAGGATTTTACGCTTCTTGATGGACTATCGTATAGGGCGTATATGGATATAGTGTTGAAGAGACCATATGATGACGAGGACGTTGACATCACGATTGCTTGCTACCATGCAGCTGGTTCCCCAACAGTGTAAAACACGACAATGTTGGAACACTTGATTTTCAATGCCAAAGAAGCATAGATAGTCTTGGCAAGTCGGTTTCACTTCCAACTGCAAAAAGGACTTCGGTATGCATCTTAAAACAATCGATGATGTCTGAAATATGTTGCTTCAGATTGGGACTTTTGTGAAAGCAGTCGTTCAGGCATGGCTGTCCCTTAATGTGAGCAGATGCTGAACATGGGGCGAATCTTCGTAGTCAGTAATGGCCGAGTTTATGTGTTAATGGGTCGATTCAATATCTTCGTTCAACCAGGAATCTAAAATAACGGGGAATAGTCCGTCAGTCGTCGCTTTTCCAAGCGCAAAAGCATGTTCTGGTTTCTCGTACAGGCGATATTTCAATTGCTGGGTAACGAGGAAAAATTAAACGGTAACTCGACTTGATAACAATCCTCCGGTAAAATCTGTTCTTTTCGTTTCTTAACTTGGACTAATGGATCTGTGATCCCGATGATATCAGGATTCCACAGTTCGGGAAAAGAAGCCTGGGAAACAAGTAACGACAGACAGGTAAGCAGGTCTTGTTCTAGCTAACTGGCTGCAGTTTTACACTTGATGGTCCACCCAAATTTTATTTCAAAGGCAACCAAAGTCTTCGAGAGATTGTACTTAACGTCTGTTTGAAAGAAGCTACCAACATCAGCTGCGATTATCAATTCTTTCTCAGTCGGGTGAGTTGGGTGGTATCAACTTGATATGCTCTGCGAGATCTTTCACTTATCGATCGCAAATAGTAACTGTATTGCCGCACAGCTTCTGGCTCTCAGTTTCTCCTGAATTTATTGTTAAGACTGCACAGTAACAACTTCTGGGTTTTGTGTTGGATTGGTTCTGTAACTAAGCCGCCGAACAAACTGTGCACCAATGTTAACTGTCTCTCTCCCTACGACGAAAATCCCATTCTCTTAACGACGATGATGCAGTGGTAAACTGTTGTGAGGCGCTATTATATAGGGCTCTGGATAATGTGATTTTACTATTATAACCTTCTGCTTTAACTATGATAGCCTTTATCAAAACGTTTGTTTGGAGTTGTAAAGGAATATAGAAATTATTAAAAATTATATTATGTGTTTTTGGAAGATTAAAATATTTAGGTAATAAAGTTCAATAAATTCAATTGCGTAAAGCTGCTTAATCAAATTCCTTTTAGCAATAACTAGGTTAAGTAAAAATGCAATTCTTTTATAATAGTTGTAACAGTTTAATGACTTAAATTAATAAAAGCGACGACGACAGAGTTTCGAAGAGTAAACATGTAATAACGTACCAAATTTCTATTTTATAAGAATAAGAAATAAAACCAATTTATTATGGGATACAAATTTGTGTATTATTTAAACTAACATCCATAATCAATAAAACAAATAGAATCGATAAACAAGGGGTTTATCACATAGCGACCCTGCCAATTAAGAACTTTAACAATTGGGAAGCGAATTAAGAAGAAAGAAAACGAAAGTGGAAAGATTGGTAAAAATGGTTAATGGTTGCAAACCAGAATAAAATTACAAACGGAATAGAAAAATAAAAATGGGAACAAGACAATCAAAGGAAGATGTTGTAATAGCACAAGCCGGAAAGAATGGTGCAAATGTATGGAAAGAGGGCTATTCTGTTGCAGAAATACTAGGCGTGGTTTCTTTTGGTATGATGGTTATTGCATTATTTATGTTTTTAGTGTGTCTTGTATAAAAAAGATTAGAACGAAAAATAAAGAAGAAATTACGGCGTAGTCAAGATATTATATAAGAAATAAAACACTAGTGTAAGTAAATACTTGTTAGAATTTAAATAATTGTAGGTATCATTTTTAGTATTATTTCAAGTTTATATTTAATGTAATCGTATAGAATTTATGTAACTGTAGCATTTATTTGATTAACATGTTTTAAGTTTACATTAATGAAGGCGATAGAACCACTTAGGTTTGTGTATGAAGAATTAAAGGTATTTTTCAGGAACATTAATAAAGATAGCCGAGAACGTCGCTCAAATGTGGATTTAGTTAAGAAACAGCTACATAATTTACATAGAATAGAAACCGAATTTACCACAGCTAGACAACAATTCAACGAACTCGGTAATACTGACACTGTTATTATAGCGGAAGCGAAACAATATGTTGATGCAACAGAAAAATTGATAAAAGAGGTTAGTAGTACTTTGTTGGATAGGTTAGCGCAGACTGTAGAAATAAGTTCACCTGAGATAGTTGCTAATATTATAAAGACAATGGATAAATTTGATTTAAAAACAGCAACAAGTCTGTTGCCAGTTATGGACGATTCAGAAAATAATACTAAACAACTTATTGATGCAATCCACGATTCGATGTTAAACGCTGACAGTAAGCAATTACTAACAGAGTTTATTTTAAAAATTAGACTATCGCAGAGCGCAAAGATAAGATTAGAGAAAGTATATGCGTGTAATGACGATTTAATTAAAGATATGAAAATTCATTTACTTACTAAAAAGTCAGCTGCAAGTCTCTCTTTATCTTTGCACACTATAAAGCAAAATCAAAAATCGATTGATAAGTTTGGAAAAAATATCGAGGAACTTAATGCAAAATTTAACTTTGGCGGAAGTGGGAAGTAACGAGGAGTCAATAAAAATCTTAGCTCAAACTAACGAAAAGCTTGCTATAGCTTCATTTGCCAATGGATTACGAGGACAGGTGGTATGTAGGCAGCAACATTTTAGGCATAATTTCAGATCTAACAATAGTTACGGTAATAATGAAAGACGTTCATTTAATCAACAGCCACAGGTAGTCCATAAAAACCAAAATCATGCTTTTTCTAAACGAGGTCAGTTTGGTCCTACAAGAGTTTGGAAAAATAGAAATAATCATTCCCAAAGAAGCTATTTTGTTGAAAACACAGGTAGTAATAATAACAATGAATCAAGTAGAAATACAGAAGGTTATACCACTAGGAATGATAGGTTTTTTTCGAGGTTTCTCACAATGACAATACAGTAGATAACAGTTTAAATCTAGGAATGAATGTGATAAATTATGTAAGAGTAAAATATGGCAAGAAGAAATTAGATTCTTTGATAGATACTGGAGCATATACAGGGCTGATACGGACAGAAGATCGAGGAAACAGCAGACTAGGTAGCGACGGCCTCTGCAGACGAGACAACAGATTCTACTGCGACATTGGTTGAATCCATGTCTACCAAGCAGACACACGAAACAGTAGCGTTTTGACTGGAGTTTTTCTTCTTTCCTTCAAGACATGTCTTTCGTGGACTAACATTCTTGGGAATGGTGAGATATTTTATCGCAAAACACACAAGCATGTTGTTGGCCACTGAGGTGCCAGTGTGGCTTGATTGCTTGCTGTTCTTGGATCTTTCTTGCTTCGAAAACTTCGGAGTATTTGATTTTTCGATCTCTTGGACAGTGGTTATAAAGCGAGAGTAAGCATCTCTTCTGCGCTTACTTCTGTTCTGAGGAATTTTAGAAGTCGATCTAGAAAGATGGATTTACTTGGGTCCGTCTTTACTTTTTTACTGCAAAACTTTTGATTTAACCCCAATGAATTTCGTCACCACTAAAATCTTGGGAGAACCTACTTGTTACTTGAGAATTTTAGTTAAAACAGCTAATTTTACTTTAAGGTGTTGATGAAATTGCAAACTTCAGCTAACATCTCGTAGATGACAGATAGTACATATGAAAGTAGCATGATTTCTTTTGTTAGCTCTTATCAATTGTTTTATAAAGAATTTAAACTTTTAAGCATTATCAAATTAAAAATTGGTCAACAATTTATTGACGTCATTGCTGACATTGAATTAGACTTTTATGAAATACTGTTGATTTACTATGAAATGAAAAAAATGAAAATGTTTGTATTAAGAAAACATAATAAACACTTCAATATTGTATTAGGTCATGTTAGAAAAGTGTCAATTATCTAAACTATTAAAGTTACACTTACAAGTCTGTTACTATTAATTATAGTATCAAATAATTACAAGCAACTACTCTATTTTATTAACTTGATAACTATAACCCGCGATATTGTTAAGAAAAAAAGGCATAGTAAATTTTATCACGGCCTACTAGATTAATATAAGCTTCGCTTATATACGGCCGTCTGATTTCCAGTTTTTTCATTGTTGAAATTAGGATCCATAAATTACAGATTCGTACGTTAAGTACCACTGACGGTCATTTTGCAACAAATATGGTTTGTATACAGACTGCAGTCATTAATTTTTAGATTATACGTCATGTCAGTAATTGTCATTTCCTATTGTGTAATAAATACTTCATTAATTTATTGGTATTAGCACATACAGATTTGGATATAATGTACATAAATATGCCAAAAATATGTTACAGTAGGAACTAGGAAACCAAAATATCCTACATAGTATAATAAAATTTAGAAAATTATGCTAAGTTAACGCAATGTGTAACACTAATGCCCCAATTCTTAGACCAGAAACACTTAATAACTACATGATTGTATAAGTAAGTAACTACAATTTCATATTTCGTAAATTACAAATGCTCTTTTGGGTTTTGTAGCACTTGAATTACCACAGCATCAAACAACATAATATGATGTAAACACATAATGTCAATGCACGATCTACGAACTGAAGCTATGATTACTTTTAATCATAGCTTCAGTTATTAGAGGTAGGTATTCATGGAATGATGAATTCTCACTGTGGCAGTCATTACTAAAAATAAATATTTTTTAGGCATAAGAGCTGAAGAAATCTACTTGAGTTCTAAGACCTACCGTTTCAGTAAAATAAATATAAAACTGACAAAATTTGTCTCATAAGGCATTACCTTTATATAGAACTTGGTTTAGATGATATAAATTAAAAGCGATATCGGAGAAAGTATTTAGAAATTTTGTAGGGCGGTTAAGAATCTAGGATAACGATAATTAAATAAGAATTTTCGTGTCATGCCTTAACAGATTTTATAATAAGAAGGTAGAGGAAATGTTCCAGGAAGAAGATGGAGTTTGAAACTTTTCTGAACTACGAGGGTGGTCCAAGAAGTACCCGACCTGACCAAGAGGTGGCGGTAGTTGTTGGAAAATATCACGGCCTACTAGATTTATATAAGCTTCGCTTATATAAATTATATGAATCTAGTAGGCCGTGGAAAATATCACTGTATTGGAAAGTACGCAGTCTATAAAGCATATGTTTCAAGTTTGAAAGCGCCACGTTGTTCAATATTTGTTTGGCAGCCATCAATAGTGAACGTTGTCATTGAATTTGTGAAAATGGAGAAAATTGGTCATCGTTATGTGATACAATACTTTTATTTGAAAGGCCTCAGCCCAACCAATATAAAAGCTGAACTGGATTCTACTCTGGGTGAGTCTGCTCCTTCGTTTACAACAGTTAAATTTTGGGTAGCTGAGTTTAAACGAGGCCGTACGAGCTGCCAAGACGAGCATCGCAGTGGTAGACCAAATGAGGTGACGACTTCAGAAATGGTGAAGAAAATCCACAAAGCGGTACTACGAGCTAGCAGACATTACGGGCATTTTAAAAAGTGCGGTATATCGCATATTATCTGAAAATTTGGACATGAGAAAGCTGTGTGCAAGATGGGTGCCGCGTTTGCTCACACTCGAGCAAAAACAGTGTCGTGAAAATGTTTCAATTGAGTGTTTAGCGAAGTTTCACAGCAACAAAGCAGAATTTCTGCGCCGTTTCGTAACAATGGATGAAACATGGGTCCATCATTTCACACCCGAGACAAAAGAACAATCGAAACAATGGACTCAAAAGGGAGAACCGGCTCCAAAGAAGGCGAAGACCGTTTCATCTGCAGGCAAAGTTATGGCGTCGGTTTTTTGGGATGCGCGTGGAATAATTTTTATTGACTATCTCGAAAAAGGAAAAACTATCAACGGCCAGTATTATGCAAACTTATTGCAACGTTTGAGCGAAGAAATCAAGCAAAAACGGCCGCATTTGGCTAAAAAGAAAGTGCTGTTTCATCACGACAGCGCGCCAGCTCACAAATTCGTTATTGCAATGGCCAAAATTAATCAATTAAAGTTTGAATTGCTACCTCATGCACCATATTCGCCAGATTTAGCCCCCTCGGATTATTTTTTGTTCCCAAACTTGAAAAAATGGCTCAGTGGTCAAAGATTTTCCAACGATGAAGAAGTAATGTCAGCAGTTAATGGCTATTTTGAGGAGCAAGACAGTTCTTATTATAAAAAGGGTATCGAACTTTTTGAACACCGCTGGGAAAAGTGTATAGAGCTGAAAGGAGATAACGTTGAAAAATAAATAAATCTTTTTCCAAAATTTTTGTGTTTTCTTTGTTGGGTCGGGTACTTCTGGGACCACCCTCGTAACTGAATGCATGATCTAAACGGTATACAGTGTTTTTTTTGTAAACGATAATATAGGAAATTCAATGGAATTTTATCATTTTCCTGGTAAGTTTGTACCCTTGCAAATGTAAGTAGAAATTTGGTATCAATCGAAAGAAGAATTTATTTTAAGTCAAAAAAATATTAAACTTTATGAAGAAAACCAAAATAGATTTAGAAAAAGACTTAAAAAGCTTATGGATTTATTGCTTTTTGTAATAAGCTATTAAAAAAAAGCTGGAACCTGAACACCGATTGGTGTAGCGGTTAACGCTTCAGATTTCTAATCAAAAATCGCGAGTTCAAACCCCGTCATCGTATACTTTTTTTTTAATTGTATTGCTTACTAATTATTATTTTTAGTACTTTATTGCAACGATTATTAATTTTATGCCCTTTTTTCATTTGCCTTTTTGATGGATAGTAGCAACCCCCGTAGCAAAAATATCTAACAATAAAAAAAATTAATGATCGTTGCAATAAAGTTCTAAAAATAATAATTAGTAAGCAATACAATTAAAAAAAAAAGTATAAGATGATGGGGTTTGAACTCGCGATTCTTGATTAGGAATCTGATGCGTTAACCGCTACACCAATCGGCGTTCAGCTTCCAGCTTTTTTTTTAATAACTTAACTTAAACTTAACTGAACTTAACCAAAAGCAATAAATCAATAAGTTTTTAAGTCTTTTTCTAAATCGATTTTGGTTTTCTTCATAAAGTTTAATATTTTTTTGACGTAAACTGAATTCTTCTTTCGATTGATACCAAAATTTCTACTTACATTTGCAAAGGTACAAACTTACGAGGAAAATGATAAAATTCCATTGGATTTCCTATATTATAGTTTACAAAAAACACACTGTAGAATCAAGTCAATACTATTAAACTTTTACACACATTAAAAACAGACGTATACAGGCTTTTGAGTTGTGGTGCTAGAGAAAAATACTAAGGCAAGAAGAAAGATAGTTAATGAAGAAGACCATGAGAAGCAGAGATAGATTAATATGACATACTTTAAAACATGCGGATATTATCTAAAAATAATAATAGAAAGCATGATCGAAGGAAAAAACACCCTAGCTAGACCTAGACTGCAATTTATACTCCAAATAAAAGAAGAATTAGGCTGCTCCAGCTATAGAGAATTGACTATAGAGAAAAGACTGACAGTATACCGGAAAAATACCATAAAAATAGGTGTATTTGTAAAGTGGTTTTTAAAGTATGTTTTTTAGTTTTAATGTAATTTTTTTTAATAGTTTACCAATTTTGTTTGGGGACTGGCAGCCTTTTTTATAAAGATAAATTCATCGAAAGAATAATAAATTAAATAATAAATAAAATATTAATGTAACGTTTTGTAATGTAATATAATGTACCTATTGTGTTTTAATGCATAATCTAATAATATTTGATCGTTGTTAATAAATGTCTTATTAGTAATTAATGTTAATGTTAATATTCGAGTAAACATTCTTTAATCGGAGGCAGTTTGACACAATTGACATAAAATATAACCTAAAAATTAACGACTGAGCTCTGACTTCAAATATCTTTGTTGTAAAATTACCGCCAGTGGGCGCCATTTAACGTACGAATCTGCAATAATTATCAGCAATGAAAAAACTGGAAATGAGACGGCCGTATATAAGCGAAGCTTATATGAATTTAGTAGGCCGTGATTTTATAGTAAACTGCCGCCATCTATCAGGCACTTTAGAGACACTTTGAAATTTTTGGAAGACCACCCTATTCTCCAGATCTTGTGCTAAGTGATTGCTACATATTTATTGGGTTCAATTGTTTTTATCAATTAGTAAACTCTATTTCAATGCTACCAATTCAAGTGACAATCAAGGAAATGCTTTTTGGTAGCACAAAAGTGTTTCAGACAGAAATGTACTCCTTTGTACTTCGAAAGAGCAAAGGCAAAAGGCCGTTGCTCCTCTCTCCACACCAGAGTATCACGAGAAACTGTAGTCTGGTTGGTGTTTCCTCGACGGTCGCGCTGATTGTACACCGTACGAAGCCGCCTACATATTAGTACACATAAACATTAGAACAATTACGAACAGGACCATACTAATGGACGAACTCTGCAGAACTCCGTTTTTAACATCAACGCTGTCGAAGAATGTATTTCCGAGGCGGATAGGAAGGGATCAAACTCGAACATTCGCATATGACGCTCGTATATCCTTTGAAACGATACGTACAGTGTCTTCTTCTTGTGGCGTAAGTCGTTTGCTTGTATTTCTTTACCCAAGTCTAAAGATTGTAAGGAAACTTTTGTTTCTTATCGCGTGTACCAGACGGCGTTTGGCTACTTATTGCGTGGATGCATTTCTGAACTATTTCACTGTGATACGTCAATCTAATTTCACAATTGACAGCTATACCAATTTTTAACTTAGGACAAAAGCAAATTTTAGTCATTTAATCATTTATTAATTAAAACTGCTGAGAAAACACTTTAATTTACAATATCTTCAAGGTTTTCCTTTCCCTCTATTTTGCAATTCAAAATCAATTCTGTTCTTAGCTTGAACAATCTTTGACAAAATATAAGAAGATCCACCTTTTGAAGTTTGGTTTGCATTGAAAAGATGATTAAATTGCTCTGTTACTTCTTCAGGATCCAACTTAGCCACGTTTAAGATTTTCATTGCTTCATTCAGTGACAAATTCGTTTCTTTCGTCCTATCTTCTGTGTATGGGTCTTGATATCGTATCTTCGCTGCTTGTCTACTTAATTCTACTTCCTGGGAGATAGATCGGAGCATTGCGGAATATGCAATTCGAGAACCTACAAGTACTATTCTAATCAGTGGTCTTATTAGTCCATTAATTTTCATATTCAACTAATTATACATTTAATTTTCTTTAACCATACTTAACTGAAGTATCGTTTTTGTAAAACCAAAAATATTTATTTTTTGAAACATTTTTAGAAATTTGCGTCAACGTTCACTGAAATTTTTGACATTTTTTCGTTCTAATCTGCACGAGATTTTATTATTGACATTTAAATCCAAGGCTTCTATTTATAAAGTTTTAAGCTTACAAACAATTAGAATATAAACCAGTCCTCATAAAACATAACCAAAAAAAAATAAATAAATAAAATTAGAATATATTATAAAGTCAAAATAGACACAAAAACGTACTAAGTTCGGAATAATTCCGATGAAGCTGATCTTTTTGTAGGAACCTTTATATTATCGTTCTAAATGAAATGTCAAAAGTCCCTATCGACTGGTCTGCCGCTAAAGATTTTACGCGAGGTCAAAGGTAAGAAAAAATGGGTTTTTACTAATATCTCGTTAACGGTTAGTTTTACGGTAAAAATACTTATCGCATTTGTAGCTCATGTAATTTTCCACAAAAAAGGTCCAATGGCTTTTCTTCATAGGAGTGACCGTTTTCAAGAAATAGCAACATATAGACTGGCCTGATCCACAAGATGTTGTGTTTAAACAAGCAATTAATCTTGTTCAGATTCCATTGCTAAGATTGACGACCGTATCCAGTCTACAATGAAAAGAATTTCTTAAGAACCTTCTGCCTTTGTTCGAGTTCATGATGAAGATAAAAAATTCATACAAGATAGAATAGGGCCAGTACAAGTTATAAGAGCATCAGGTTCCTACTCTCCCTAAACTTTTCGGCGTGTTTGAAGAACATCTTAGATGGAGCACTAGAAGTTGCATCCGCTGATGAGTTGCAAATAAACACAAAACTGAAAAAGGATGTCATCTTTAAATAACTGCTAGAAGCGTAAAGAAATATAAAGGTTGCTGGTACTATAGGACGTCCAGTCGTAAATTTGCGCCTAACGATTGCTCATGGAGTTCGAGAAGGCGATGAAAACTCCCCGATAGTCGAACACAGTTCTGCCGAGTAATATATAGGAACAATGGCGAAACTTCAGGATGTCATTTTTCATTCACCACCATTGAGTTAAAACGTGATCAAGAGTGTTAGGATATGGTAACGTAGTCGTTTGGGTTTGATGCCCGGAATTAGCCGTTCGAGAAGCTGACATGACAACGAAAGACAACGTTAGAGCAGAACGTACTTAAAAAAAACATACAATAAAAAATGCGAAGCAAATCTGCGAGACAGAAAGGACGGTGACATCATCTTCCCTTGCATTGTTGATGTTGTATTTAGAAGACTGAAGTTGGCGGAAAAAAACTTAAACAAAAATTCGAACTGTACCAGTAGTACAGGAGAAATTGATCATCATCATGTAAAAACCGGGTACTGTCCTGAAGATGCCAAGACGCACTATTGGTTTCATAATGATCTAGGACAGCAAGGCTAATATGATGCTATTTTTTATTATTTTATCCTATGAATATACATTGAAAAATAATAAGAAATAGCATCATATTAGCCTTGCTCTCCTAGATCATTATGAAATCAATAGTACAATCTTCAACATTTTGCTGCGTTGAATCCGATCAAGTCGGACAAACGTCGACTTTACACCCGACCTCGGACAGAAGACCAAAATACATAGAGAGTCCTGTAGAGGTAAACTGATCACACAATTATGAGGATGAATGATTTGATTTTTAGAGGAATAGCATCACCTTGCATCTCCTTCTATGCCACGCGCACCAATGCCTTGGAATGAAGAGAAAAACTTCTAGAAGCGATTGATGCTGGTATCCGAGCCTTTTACACGGATTGCTGTAACTGATATTCAGTTAACCGGAGGTTTTGAAATATGGAAGTGAATGAGAGAAGAAAATAATGGTCATGTGGAACACGTACTAGGACTATACTGGCAGCCAGAAACTGTTTCCCCAATTTAATTCCCAGAAATCTATGCGTAAATACTGAAGAGTACCAAAAAACTGTCAACAAAACCCGAAGTATTTAAGCTGACTGACTATGTTAGAAGAAAAGAAATAGAGCTAGAAAAAAAGTTGTATGGGATAGCCCGATTTCAGAAGAAATCACCTTGGGGAGAATATGGAATAATACGATCCAAGAAGGAGGAGGAGCTGGACATGGCTGCTACCTCCGCCAAGTTCTGGGCAAACTTCAAAATCAATCTCACAAGCCTACGTGCGGTTAACAAGAAGCTTACAACAGTGGCATTGAATTCTTAAAGTTCGGAAAAACGCGTATCCGACCGAGCCAATTAGTGCCACTCATGAAATAGCTCTAGAAGAAAAGAGAAACTGTTCAACTGAGGATCAAACTGAGAAACAATACGAAAACCAAATATTGCAGTACTATTTGGCCCTATCACCGTTCTTATTGAGCGTTGACATGAAAAAAGATATTTAGCTGTTCGTTTGGAAGTTGTTCACGCAATTACAGAAAACTCTGCATTGATGGCAATTGGTTCGATTGCTCGGAATCATCTCCTTCGATAATGAAAACTGCTTCAAAGGATCACGAGTTAAACTAGGCATTTGGAAGTAGACAAAATCGAAGCTTCATTCAAGTAAATTGATTCGATTTGTAACATGCCATCACATGAGTAAAAAAATGCTGGGAGCGAATGGTACGATCAGCCAAAGCCGCGCTTATTGGAGCATTGAAAGAATCTGCCCCGAAAGAATAAGTTTTTCATTTCCTAATCAGAATCTTAAGTAGGAGCATTTGCAGATGACAACTTGAGTCATAGAAATAGAAGACATTGGAGTGTCTGCCAATTGCTGATCAACTACTTTTGGTGGAAATGGATCAAGGAGTGCATCCCTTATCTGCGCTTAATCTTTGTTGTTTGTTGAAACTGTAGTTTTTGTAAAAACTTAAAAATCCTTTCATGTCGGTCGATGTGTTATTTTGTCACTGTCATCTTAATTATCATTGTTGTATTGTCAAGTGTAAGTTTGAGTTGTGTTGGTAAATAAATGCAAAAATTGAATGGGCACCTGATTATTATTAATTAGATCACTTAGATTAGGCCCTACAGTTGAGCTATTGCGACGCATTAAGCAATAACACAAACTACTTTCAGAGAACCACCACGGTGTGGTTAAGAAATACTTTTTTCAGAGCCTTGCGTTGAATTTATACCAAACACAAAATGAAAGAACCTACTTTATAAAAAAGAAGATCGGTGCAAACGATGTTTATAAATGGGAAATATAATTAGAACTTACATTAGCCAATTAAAAGTTTTCAATTCGATTAGTTTACGCTTTGTTGATATTTTTATATCTTAAAAGTTATAGTAAACATCTTATTTATAGCTAACAACAAATTGAGATTATTGTGCAAGCAGTGGCGTAACTAGACCACTTCACGCCCGCGTGCGAAAATGACTTTTTTCAAAAAGCAAAAAGGTTACTTTTTTAACGCTCATTGCTTATTTATTGACAAAATGAAAACGACAGATAAACTAACATTAATGAAGTTAATAAAGTACCTTCGAATACTTTCTAGTTCTAACTGTACACAACTATAAATACTAATAGTAAATAATACTACCCTAGCTTACAGTTATCTTCTTTTAGATTTCATCCTAGCAAACATGTTTATTACTTTTTGGAAATTCAACCACTGCTACCTAGAATTTCCAATGGCGTCTGCAAATAGTACTGACAAAAATATACACATATACAACACACATTGACAGCGCGACAACATCCGTATACTGCTCGTATTCGTATACATACTCGCATTACTTCTTTGTTCTGTAATGTAGTACTTGTGTATGCCATTCGCTCCTCACCTACCAACGAAGGCAATTCCAACACTCGCCGGATGACTATCTCACCTTGCCAACGTTTTTTATAGCTCTTTACTAACCAAATCGATCACGATGGTTACTACTTTACATCTGGGTATTTACTTCTATGGTTATTGCATAAACTCCTTGGTAATACTGGTTTAATCACATGATATAGAATTATATAAAATCTGTGGTGCGGTGATAACTGTTGTTATAATGTCGATAGGCAGCGGTGGGCAGGTATATAAAATTGAAGCATTACAGTTAATATTAAGTTATCAAAACAGTGTAAATATAAAATGCCATTTCATTGTTGTATTGCGTTTTATTATTAAAATTATTAAAGAAGTATAATCTTTGGCGTCCCTAAGGGATCTGCGCCCGTGTATAATTGCACACAGATACGCCACTGCGTGCGAGAGTGTGCGTATCTTTAATAACAGTTTGATTTTGCTTCATTCATCAAAAACTAGTGCTTAGTACATAATACACGATCTCCGGTATTGTCTTCTTATTTTATTTTGTACTAATGAATATGCCATTAATAAAGATTTTCTCTTACCACAATCCAACATTGTTTAGTATGTGTGCCATTAAAATGAACATCAGACTGCATACAATGTCGGTCTATCCTGTAATATGAGATTAATTCAGTACACATCCCATTATAGTTCATTAACCGATGACCTCTTATTATTATGGTAGCTTATTTTGCAATATATCATATTCATTATCATTATTAGTACTTGCTCGGTATTATTATGGAATAAACCTAAGTAATCAGGTCGATTTTTTATTTTTAAAGATATTTTTAGAGTTGTTTATAGATTAAAGCAAATTATAAAATTTATTTTTATTCTAAAAAAGTAGGAATATATTTATAAAATGCTACATGTAATATACAGGAGGAATAGCCCAAAATCTCTGCCCAAACCTGGAAAAAATACGTAACCCTGAAGATTTTGAGATGTGTCCAGAATTTTATGCTGAACATCACAGTGCCTTTTCATTTGCCAACAAGTGCCCAATTATGTACAGAACGATGGTCTTTATGCTATTGCATATGCTGGTCTCATACAAGCTCGTCAAGTGCGTTATCATCAATAAACGGAGGCTGAATTCGTTAATACAGTCGTCTTTAAGCTTGTTTTGATTCTGAGTGATGAACTGGCGGTGATGAACTGTGTGTCGGTTGCTAATACGTGACATATCTGCCTTTGAGCTTAACTGCCACGGCCCCCTTACGGCCGATGAATTAAGATTCGCTCAATTAACGCGTCAATCTAACTTATGTGAATGCTGCCAGTTCTTCTTCTCTTACTAGCTCTTCGGGTTAATGTACATGCTCACTGCTAGCATTCACCTCCCTTAGGGAGCCCCTGTACCAACTTGATACTACCCCAGCGATCCCAAGTGTGGACTGAGCTTGGACAATTGGCTCACCCCAATATACTAATTCTGGTATATCAATGTGATGAACTACTATCCATTTTTTTTCTCGAGTCCTCTGGCTTTGATACCGTATTGCTCGAAAACTACTGAACCAAATTAAATATTCTAAAAACGAGCACATAGTAAATTTATTTCTACATGTAACAGTAAAATATCATATTTCTAACAGGTATACTTTTATTTTTATCGGACGATACATAATAAAAGGTATCCATTTTTAGGGACAATTTCATTGAGAGTGAGTTAAATTTTTTTTTTCTCAGAAAGTATATCTCATATATCTATGAGATTTTTGTAGGGGTTAGAAAGAAACCTTGCGGTTGTTACCCTATTAATTTTCGGACAAAAAAGTGTTTTAAGGACAAAAAATAGCGAACTATGCGTTCTTGTTTATTAATGAAGATGGCGCCAAATTTTTTTCGTTAAATTAACACTTTTCATATGTAGACACTATTTTCTTTAACAAAATGTTCCGAATTTTAACAATAAAAGTGCAATAACAAAAAAACCGTTTTTTGTCGAAACTGCTTGTCATCAAAAATCGGTTTTTTGTTTTCGCATTTTTATTATTAAAATTAGGAACATTTTTTTGGAAACAATAATGTCTACACATGAAAAGTGTTGATTTAGCGAAAAGAATTTGACGCTACCTCTATTAATAAACAAGAACGCATAGTTTGCTATTTTTTCACATAAATCTTAAATAAAACGCTTTTTTGTCTGAAAATTAATAGCATAAGAACCGCAAGGTTTCTTTCTAACCCATACAAAAATCTCATAGATATATAACATATACTTTCTGAGAAAAAAATTAGTTTTGGCGCGGGGTAGAACTTTTTTTTATGTTTGGGTGTGACTAACTTTTGAGCTAGTTCTACTGTACTAAACCTAACATCATAACATTCTAACCTCAAAATAGCGACTATAGCATTGTTTTCCTTATGAATTACCGATGACCGGCACGGCTTTTTGCAGATTATTGTTCTCTGAGTTCTCTACAACCTAGTGTCATTGGTTTACCTGAGTTTAGAAGGATCTGGTTATCAAATATAATTAATAAATTCAGCAGGTATTAATTATTAAAAACTGTTCAAATCACAGTATTTATAAGTACTAACTAATGAAATCAGAAAGTTTTCAATTTTTTACAATATTCACTGCCATGTTGCTGATGCTATTTATATATCATAACCTCAAGCTGTGGCAACGAACAAACACGTGTCCATATATGCTGGGTTTGGTATTTAAACTCTTTGCTCTAAAAGCTCTATTGATATAGTTACAATTATTTACAAAAATAGATACCATAGAAACAGAGATCTTCGAGTACACAGATCTGAAATACTGAACGCGGATAAAAAATACAAATACAGGATGTACATTGCGGTGATATCAAATCACCTCATTGAAAATTTTATTAACGACAGAACGGAAACGTCAAAACAAATATTTCACATATCTGATTTAAATTAAAAGAGAGACATGCTAAGTCATAGGCATAATTAATATAAAGGTTACATATAGGGCCACAGTTAGGTTCATTAATATTTAAATTAAGAATAAAATTTCATGCAAACATAACTTAAGTTTCTTATGCATAATGAATAGGTTTCATTTTTAGAAAAAGGATATCAATCAGTTAGATTGTTTTATCATATACACGTTTATACAACCCAAGTTACACATTGGGATGGGTTCTCCACTTGTAAGGAAGAAGTAATTTTCTTATTTAAATTTAGAGATTACGATCTTTGGCATAGGGCAAATTCTTCTACTTTCCAGGAGACCAACTCAGTTTCGCGCTGTTAGTTAACTGAAAACAGATAAATTAGGTCAATCTTGTTATGACTTATATTAGTTTTTAAACTTTGTTATAAAGATTCTGACCATTTTTATTATTGAAGGTTTTAAGTTTGTCGTTTTGCTTTATTGTGACGATTATTGACTCTTATCCTATTTTTTCTCACCATTGTTTTTATGTAAACACTTAGAGAACTGTATGCTGGACATTTTGATCATAAATTGATTAATTTTGAATCAATATTTATGCTGGAACTTGCAAATGCATTAATTGGTCAATTCATTGTAGTATCGCACTGTAAAATCTATGTTTGTTGTAAATTGTAAAGAGGTTCCTATGGAGAATTTATATGTATTACTTGTATTGTGCAATTATGTAACTATTTTGTAAAGGATAAACCTTGATTTGTTGAATTCTGTATGTATTTTGGTCGTAACGAGATTTGTATATTGTCAATCGTTTTTCTCTTATATCTTCGTTACGATACATTTTTGGACAAGTTAACTTTTAGGCTTGTTTTAAGGGCTACAATCCTGTAATCATAGAATTAAGATTAGTGGTGATTAAGAACAGCTGTGCGGGCCAGTGACATCATCAATCTTAGATGATTTGTTTTTGTTTTGAAAATATGTTATTGCCGGCTTTTGTTTTAACATAAACTGTATAAGCTGGAGCAAAATTTAACAAAATCAGCCGACAAAACGTTCACGGCAAGCTATGCCCGACTCCGGATAAAAATGTGTAATTCAATTTGAGGTTAGATATTTTAACCATGTGATTGACGTAAATGTCATATATAAAAGGAATTTGAATTAAATTAAAGTGTTACCTTAACAATCTCAAGAATTCAAAGAAGATTTCAGTGTTGCTATATAATTTTTTGAAGTGAATGTGATTATTTTAATAAATTCAGGGAGAATTTATTTTTCGTCATCGATCTACGTATTCATGTTTTTGAAGACAAGAAATCAGCTGATAAATACTACAGCAATGTTACCAATTGAGGATTTATTTAAAGGAATTTAGTTTTAATAAAATATACCAGATTGGTCATAATAAATGGGTTCTTTAATCTCATTAATAATATTAAACTTATAAAGTTTATCCTTAATAATACAAATTTATTTTGTTTAGTTTCTAAGGTTCTTTTGAGAACTTATTTGCTTTCAATTAAATAAAACAATTTAATTTCTTTTATTTCAAATTATTTTTATTAGATAAACAGTTTTATTTATAAATAATTTTTGATTTGTGTTGGTCTGTTCAAGTGAATGACCGTATTGGCCCTATGTCAGGCCATTACAACTATTAATCACATTTGAGCAAGCCTGGGAATTTATTTCTCAATTATTAATTGTATTAATTTGAACAACATTTCTTGCCATAGACTTTTCATTTGAATTTTTATTTTGTTTATTAAATCAAGTTTATGTGTTTTTTAAACTTTACTTATGTCTTTAATTGATGCATATACAAGTATTCAGTTTTCTTTCTTTTTGAATTTAGAGTTTAGCAGTGGTTGTCCAGTTTGCAGAAGCCCTAGTGCTTGCAATTTAAGTTTTTCTTTTTCAGGCATAAGAGTTAATAAGAGTCTCGTAATTCAAACAATTTATGCTTTACCGAGTAACCCTGAGCTGGCTGAGTGGAATAAAGAAAAATATCTGTGGTGTATTTTTACTTTAATCTACCGTAAATAATTTATGTTTTATTTGGAACGGTGGATATATTATATTTTATTTTAATATCACCGCAACATATTCGGTAAGAATCGGCGTTAATTGTTTAAAATAGTGTAGTTGCAAAAATCTAACCAATCAGGTAATAGAAATTAGGTGCTTACATACACCGGGAATTTTAAAAATCTTTAAACTGAATCCTAAACTCCAAAAGAGGACTTTATAAAGAAAATTGAAAAAGTTACCGGACGGGATTTCTTAACATTGAAAACAGGACTTGTCCGGTTTAAAGAGAGCGTCTCGTAACCCTATTTTAGCCAGTCGGCTGATGAGGGTTTGATATATTTTAACCTTTCCTCTCATGTCTCATTAAATTTAAATACTGATTTTGTTACATTTTATTTGCCAGAACAATTTATTAAGTAGCTTTTATAACAAATATTTTGAATTGTTATTTTAACTTATGATATCTACGTTCTACAAGATAACTTTGTTTGTTCTTTCTGTCAAATTTCCTTTCCGCTTTTTAGTTTTTATAACTATTTTATAAATTTTATGAGAGGTTGTGATTTCTTAACAACTTTGAGAATTTTCAATGCAACATTTTCAAAGAATACGCACCCTGAATATGTTAAGGTTACTATTATAGATGTTTATATAAGGTACCGCCTTAGAATATAAACCCGTAGGAGCGTAACTACCCGACGCAATGAGCTTTAAAAGCGACGGATATGACGTCACACTGGTCGCCATTAGAAACCATCTAACTCTGCTTTTCTCTCAAACTTCGACAAATACGAAGAAGGAATTACATTTCATAAGTGAGTATTCGTTTGTTTAAAATATTAAATATAAAATGTATATTCTAAGATTAATTTCAAAATACTAAGTTTTAAAATTGAGGTTATGTAGTTCATGTTCGCATTTCGAAACAGTGAGAACCGTCAATAGAAACATCTCATTACAAAACCGGAAACACCTACTCCGCCATATTGAGACACCATCGCGGTCGTATGTGGTAGATGATTATGTTCCTTCCTAAAGTTTTATATTCTAACGGTAGTCCCAATTCATTAAGCAATTGTGTTCCTCGAAATTAAAAGAGATAGAATTGTATGAAAGGGATAAAAAACAATCTACGGATTGTGAGCTGAAACTAGTAATGTGTGACTAGTAATCCTGTATTAAGTTACTAGGAATTTTGACTTTTGTAGTTTGACCGTTTTGACGTGTTTCGATATGTGCATTAGACAAAAATATTATTATAGCTCAATACCTTATTTACGTATATTTATTGACTATTTTTTATTGTAAATAATAAGATAATAGTAATTTACACATATTTAAGTTCGAATTATAAGCTATAACCCAAATCGGTACGCGCAAATAACATTCATGACGTTAAAGACATTTACGCAAAATAAAAAGAGACGGAGATATTTGGCGGTACCTTATATAAATAGCTAGTAACCTTAGAATGTGTTGTAGTGTGGCTCCCTCTTCAAAACAGAAATAATGCCTGGAACTACAAACGCGAACGGCCGTATAGAGACTACGGTGTAGATACGGTGTAGTATAGTAGTAGGTATTATTCTAAACTATCAAATAGTATAGCAGGAGAGTCAAGATGTAGAAAGACCGGAAAAAGAAATAACTGAATTTGACTCCTGCAATCATAAAATCTTGAAAGCTTTCCGGTACTATTCATGAAATTTGTTAAAATGCCGAGAAATACAAGATGTTGGAAAGCGGGAAATCGTTTCGATCGCTTCGTTTGAGGTCAAATAAAAGTATCCTAGGTTTGCACGGTCCCTCGACTCGAACTACCAGAGGGCATCAAAAGAACCACGAAATCTTCGGACCTTTTTTAGTTTTTCGCTTATAACTCCAAAGCGGTGCTTTCCAACGAAAACCTTACTATTACAAGAATTAAAGAGCATTGAATTCTACGTCGGAGTATCCAACACTTTAAAATCGGTTCAGTGGTATTGTCGAAATCGACGGTCGAGAAACGACAATTTCACAAATTTTTGATTTTCCGTCAGACCGGACACCCAGAGGCTTTCCGTATAAAAAAACCCGCTGGACTCATTCTGATTGTTAATATAAGTCGAGTAATATCTAAGCTTTGATTGTTGGTTGGTTGCCGGATTAAATTAATGGCCATTTTTCATCATTCCCCATCATAGCAATTAGGATCAATCCATATGAAGTAGTGCAGTACTGGTCGCCCGATCATTTCGAGAAAAGATAATTTTTTGTGTGTTATTACCCCTAACTATTGGTAGATCAAAATCACTGTCATTTTGTTTTTATTCCATTTGATTGAAATATGGCAGCCATATTTGTTTCGTGGTGCACGATGTTGCTTGCAGTTTTTTGATATAAACGTAACTCTTGATATCTCAAGAACGGTTGATCCTAGAGACCTGCGGTAAAAATTATTGTATTGCTCACATGTCGGATTACATTTTTAAATCTAAACATAATTTTTGTAGGGCGCTTACTTATGGGTGTGATTTAATCCCGAAGATTAAAGTTTTTACAAAAATTTATGGGGGCATATTTCATATATCCAGATAAAAATGAAGTCTTAGGGCGGATTTTCTATTTAAACGTACACGGTTAGAGGTAGTTTATGTATAAAATATTTTAAATCTGAAATTTTACTATTTTGGTATTTATGGGCTTTGAAGTTCTCGTTATGATACGTCATATCAATATTATGTTTATGATTAAAAATGTAGTCCGACATGTGAGCAATACAATCATTTTTACCGCAGGTCTTTAGGATCAACCGTTCTTCAGATATCAAGAGTTACGTTTATATCCAAAAACTGCAAGCAACAGCATCAATTGGAATAAAAATAAAATGACAGTGGTTTTGATCTACCAATACTTAGGGGTGAAAACATACAAAAAATTATCTTTTTTCGGATTGATCGAGTGATGAGTACTGCACTACTTCATATGAATTGATTCTAATTGCTATGATGGGGGATGACAAAAAAATTTTCATTAAGTTAATCCGGCAACCTCTATAATATCAAAGCTTATGTATTTCTCGACTTATATTAACAATCAGAATGAGTCCAACAGGTTTTTTTAAACGGAAAGCCTCTGGGCGTCCGGTCTGACGGAAATTCGGAAATTTGTAAATTGTCGTTTCTCGTCCGTCGATTTCGACCATACCACTGGACCGAATTTAAAGTGTTAATACTCATCCGATGCAGAATTTAATGCTCTTTAATTCGTGCAATAGTGAAGTTTTTGTTAGAAAGCACCGTTTTGGAGTTATAAGCGAAAAACTAAAAAAGGTCCGAAGATTTCGTGGTTCTTTTGATGCCCTCAGGTAAGCTCGAGTCGAGGGACCGTGAAAACCTAGGATATTTTTATTTGACCTCGAACGAAGCGATCGAAACGATCTCCCGCTTTCCAATATTTATTTCCACCAACGCCAACGGTCCAAAACGGGTCTAATTTTACTGGCCTAGTATAGATCATATTTAGTATAAAATGCTTTCAATTTTGTAAATCACTTGAAGTTTGATTTTCCTTGAATGTAGGCAACACTTTGTACTCTCCTAGCATGGCGATCAATGTTGATCTTTTGAATTTTTAGCTGTCTAATTAAGGGTGACGTATAGTTGAAAATGAAAGAACGTTAAACAGCAACAGATAAGACAAAGGAGAAATTAGTAATCTTTATTCAAAGTCATTGAGCGACACAATTCATTAATATTAAATACAATGTTAATGTGAATAATAATTTCATTCTTAAGAATTCAGTAAATAAATGATATTTCCTTTGCTATCTTCCTTTTGTTACATTAACAGATTTTGTACTAGTACTATTTGTTTAGTTGTAAATTAAATAACTGTAGTGATAACTGAGTATAAAGGTTGGTTATTTCTTTATACTACCTTTTACTTTTACTAGTTTTTACTTAGTATTTACTACTTTTTTTTTCTACAATACGCTAACCTTAAAACCAGATTGTGTAGTATTTCGTAGCATTATTTCACTTTATTTCAGATTAGTACAAGGCTTTTTATGATCTCTTTCTATTCTATCTGCGTTTGATTTAGAGCGCCTTTTGGATTATTTAGAAGTTCGCAATGGCATTTTGCGAATAAAATTTTAAAGAGTCTTTCTTTTCCGGTTTTGTCGTCTTAAATTAGGCGTTTCATGACGCTATGAGTTAAACAATTTCTATCGCATAATGGCAGATTTGCTGAGTTAATGGATTGCCGTTGTCGACCTGTTCTTGGAATATTTTGGATTTTTGCTGACGAATTTCATTGTGATCTCGTAAGAAGGATTTAAGGGCATTGAAGGTATCCGAAAAGAAGGCATGTTTTTTTCCGCTTTAAAAAATTACCAACTCGAGCGGGGATCGAATCTGCGACCCTTGGATTATGAAGCTAACATACAAACCACTAATCCACCGAAGCTGCCTAGTTTACTAGTTAATAATAATTAGACTAATTTAAGAGATTCAAAGTTAGGTATTTGAGTTTTAGGGACTTCTCGTTTTCTTTCCACTTTTCCTCTTTTATTTAACGGTCTTTACATTTCTTATATGGTTTTTCACCCTTCGCGTTCTTCTTGTCAACAACCGTTGCCCAATGAAATAACAAATATCGTCAAATACCGAGCACTTTCGGTTAACTAACCGGCACTTACCTATAATGTCATTTCCGACCTCCTAGTTCAAATTGCAAGCACACTTTGTAAGTGAACTGCAAAAAACCTTTGAGGACATATTACATATTTAGAAAACCCATCGGATCGTCATTTCTGGCCTTCTCGTTCAAACCAGAAACTCACTTTGGAGGTGATTTGCAAAGAAATACCGTCGAGGACCAGGTTGGCCAATCGCAACCATATTACATATTCGACAGTGCCGAATTTCCGTTAATGTCAAGCATGGCGAGGAACGACAGTACTGGGTGGATCACGTTAAATAATCCTGTAGCTTACCTTTAAAATGACAAGAGTTACGAAACAAAGTGAAATACCAAATACCGTGGTTGATATAAAACAAATTTTAATTTTATAATATATTCTTGTATATATAGGGTAAGTCATTGTACTGTTAATCCTGCAACTATTATCTGACTTGCTTATTATATGCGCAGACAAAAATGTTTATTTCATCAGATTTCGGCAAATTTAATGTGAATCACCCAGCTCTAATTTTCCTAATTGTATTCATGATACACGATAGGGAAAATGACCGTGAATAATTCTTGAAATTTGCTCTTAACGAATTAAGACTGAATTAAAACGATGAAACCATTCCGCTCACTTCAGCTCGAGAGAGAGGTATTGTAGACGAAAATGTCCCGCATGTGGTAATCATGTTCTGCACGACGTGAAACACTGGGCTAACAGAGACCGTGTTACTTCAGATGCTATCAAAGTTTACAATGATGATGTGGGGATAGTATGTGATTCTCTGCAAGAATTCAAAGATACTTTGAAAAACATTTACTTGAACGATTTTATGTCGGGTTACCTTTACGTATGAGTTAATCTCTATGAGTAATCTCTGTGTTGAAAAACCCACGTCCGTTGCTGCCAAGACTTTCAATGTTCCGTTGTTCCGGTTGAAGAAGAGAGAAAGGGGAACAATGAAAGAATGTACGGAAAAATGTTATCACATTTTGATCACATGAAATCCCATCTGGAACACAATCTGAAGATTCTCATACTTACTCTCTATCTTCTATGATTAAATCTACAAAAAGGAATAAAGCAAACTCTGAAAAAAAAAGACCTACCAAAAGACTATTACGATGTAGAGACTGCACCAGATTCCGTTATGTAGAAAATCAGAGGGAGCCAAATTAATGAAGACGATTCACCTTCTGATGTAGAAGGTGTGCATGCTACAGTGTGCATTCTACGCGCACGTTTTTACTATATCACGTACTTTAGATTTAGTGTTGCGGTTTTAATCGTTTTGGTTGCGCAATTTTTTATATCTTATATATTTTTTAACTAATGTTTGAATGAAAAACTTACACTACCATCCCTCCCAAATCTAACACTAATACACGAAAACAACAAATCTCCAAACCAAAGCGATAAAATAGTTAAATCGTACACTGAACACTGAATCGTGCCGATATGATATGAATTCACGGCCTCACTGTAACAAACAAACCTATTAGGCTTGTTCGCGTAGTCAGTTGAAAATTGTTTGAGAACTAAGTAAAACGCAACCATCGTTACATGCATACTAGCGCAGTAGTGATTTCAGAGACTTTAAAAGACTACTCGCTTGCTTATTGATTCCCAATTAAACTTCGGTCGCGTTAACTATTCGGAACGCGTAAACAAACAGTGATCAGGTGAGCACTCAAAGCTACGTTTATATAATGATGCATTACCGGTTAGAGTATACGTTCTAACGCGTAAAATCCAAAACGACGATGAAAATGTTTAACACCACAATTTAATTACACTAGTTAGTTTAAAAGAGGTGTTTGTTCTAAAAAGGACATGTTTACGATGTAGACGCCCACTATAAAATAATTATAGTTTCATTTAGAAACATACTTCAAATTTCAAAGTAATTTAACTTACTATCCATCACTTTCAGTACCTTTTGATGTTTAATCAGACTGTTCACGTAAAACTTTTTTTTCCCACTAAAATACCGACTTTGTGATCCAGATCCCAGATTTGTTGTTCGATTCTTTGTTGAGTGTGCTCGACGCATTTTCGCCAGTTTTCTGCAGTAACCTGGGCAATTCCTTCCACTAGCAAATCTTTTATGTTCTTTAACTTAAAAGTTTTGTTATTCGCTGCAACGGAACCTTTAATTTGCGACCAGATTTTGTGTAGCATGAACATGAGTACTGGATGTTTATCCGCATTTCCGCGTTCAAATAAACGTCAGCAGTCATTTTGCATTTGGTTTGTTTATGCTTTTCGAATAGCTAACGCGACCAGACTTTAGTTGCGAATAATTTTAAACTGCCTGTGCGAACAAATCTAATACTATGATTTCTCGAGCATTATTTTCACAGGGTTCTTTACTCGTAGAATTAACACCACTAAGAAAAAACTGAAACTGTTTAATTTAAGTATTAATGATAATATGTATCCTACTTCAAATTCACTTAGCTCGCATAGATATTTCATATAATATGTAGGGAAATTCGCATAAAACTTTACTAACTTCTTATATTAAATTATAACGGGTGATTATAAACCCTCGACATCTCAGTTGCTGTGAAATATCATAACGTATGTGTTTTATTATTCCACGACAATATTTTCTTGAACGTCAAATAAATTATTTTAATTGTCAATAATGTCAGTATAGCGTGCTAGCGTAGTTCCTACGTTCTATTTTTCACAGCAACCGAGATGTCGACAGTTTATAATCACTCTATAGTATTAATCAGTAACGGTAATAAAGATTAGTGTAAAAATTTAAAATAAAACAATTTTATTCGAGACCTCAGATTTGAGGCCCCTCGATTTAAAAGGCGCGCGCCTCATACGATTGTGAGGAAATCCGCCACGCTCCAGCCCGTTACCCCCCCCCCACCCCGTAAATACGCCACTGCACATAAGTCTCTTCTTAATGTGTTCTTCTTTGATGTACTTTATAGTCTTACAATTCTAGACTTATCTTGTAGTAGACCGCCATTACGTCGTTTTCGCCTTGAATAGTATTTTGGTGAAAAAAATTCTAATAATAAAATCATAAAGCTTTTATACTGTACTTACATTTTGTAACTTAATAATAATTTATTCCCAGATCTAAGGTTGCGTATAATACACATAGCATTTGGTGTTAGTGTGGAGTGGAGCGTAGAGTGAGATCACGTGGTTAACGACTAAGAGGAATTTATACGAAGTTAACGAACGAACTACGATAAACGGAGTATACGCTAACGCCAAAATAGATATAGGTTATGATGTGTATGTAGAAATATAATCGACTATTTTAATTTTGAAGATTTAATAACAAGAAAATGTGGCGTATCGTCAAAATCTCACTAAACACGAATAAATAATGTAGATACCCTAACCCTACTACAACTAAAGAAACTTAAAATCGCAAATTGAGGTTATACTAACAGATGCCCGTAAACAACACATGCACGATCTTTATGCACTCAGTTCAAAGTTTGTGTAAATTGAGTTAACTCCGTATACGACATGCGTTAATATCCGAACGCTATCGAGTTAGTACTAGCTGCTCTAATGTTCATAGCCGAACGACTTTAGCATGTTTAGAGTAAAAAAAAAGCCAAAAGTTCAACGAAGCCGAACGTACCTTTAAGCTTCATCCAGAACCTCAAAATTAATACTCGCTAATTAACGTTAGACTATGTAGGTACAATTCTTTCAGCCAATAGCGTTCACAACATTCAAAATGAATCTTTAACATTAATCCTTTATGTTTACGTAAAAGTTTGCAAACTTCAAACTTTTACAGATTAATTTCACGACAAGAAGCTTGGTGCGCATGCGTAAGCTTTATAGAATCTTCGTCCTTCTCGTACTCCAAATCCGTCCATTCTGGCAAACTTTTTGTTTTTAACTAAATTTTATTATTAATATGAAAGGTTTGTCACAAAACAACTATAAAAAATATGTTCGTATTTTGAGGTTATATTTGTCTTATTTACAAGTTGTCGCTATATAGTGATTATCAGTGCCGTAACGAGGGTATGAAGCGCCTGTAGCAAGTGTCTAACTTTCTCCTCTCCGTAACCCAATAATGACAAAAAATTTCAACATTTTAATGTAACAAGTTAAATTTTACTAAATGCAATATATTAAATACTATTAACCTCATCAAAATGAGTTGCCTGTATATACAATAATGTATTTGTCAAGGTATTTGTATGAATAAATAATCTATAACCTAACAGGGTCGTTGCATGGAATTTAAATTTTTATATTTTATTATTATTAATTTATTTCGGACAATCAATTATACAGTGTGCAGAACAATGAAGTTTATAACTTGCGCCTGCTCTTTACACAATTTTAAATTAAATTAATATAAAAATAGTAGTTTGTGCAACAAGGGTGGATATGATGCCTATAACGCACGAGAACGAAGTTTGAGGCACGACGCCGAAGGCGAAGTGCCTCAATCGTTCGAGGGCGATATAGGCATTCCACCCAAGTTGTACAGTATCTTTTTTCTTCGACTAAGCAAAACAATTACAAAATAGATTGCATTTCTCATTGGGAAATTGATTATAAGGATTAACCTATGCTTTTATCCATGCTAAAATATGGTTTGTAAAACCCTCCTGTCATTGTAAGATTTTTAAAACAATTATTAAAACTTTGCAGAAATTAACATTTTCGAAGAGAAAATCATTATTTATTTACTTTGTTTTTGTTTATAAAAAAAATTAAAAAAGTTATTCTCCCAGCTGGAATTGAACCTGCGTCGGTCAGCTTCAGTTTATTTATACCTAGTTTCTACAGACTAAGCTACCAAGCTCCATCAGAAACTGTGGTCTACTATACTTATTATAAAAGTAGATTGTACTTATTTAAATGATTTTATATTTATGTATTTTTAATTATAAAAGTATAATTGTTAAAGATACAATTTCACAAATCAGTTATTTTCAAATGCTTTAAGTGGTATTGAAAGAAGGAAACATTGATTTAACTTACCTTTATTTATATATTTATGACATGAGTTGTCAATAAATTAATTATAAATAAAGAAGTGTCAAATTGGACCACGTTGATTGGTTGTTTTCATATCCGTACACTGTACGGATATGAAATTATATCCGTACACCTTGCTGGAATTGCATACATTTCCATTGCGCGAAACGTGAAGAAAAAGGGTGATTTACAGGTAGGAGTAGAAAAAATACATTTTACAAGCCAAGATTCTGTAACTGTCACAAACAATTTGACATATAAACTTTATTCTTTCTTCCTTATTTACTATCCGTCCACCGAAAGATGAGCTCTGCGTCATCTTTGCAAGAAATTATCACAGAAAGCGTATTGTTGTGCTTTACTCTCATTATCTACGAGTATGACGAAGATAGCATTACATTAGCACTTCTCTGGGTCGTTGGAAGTTGATTTGACTAGCTCTGTAGAGTGTAGAATACGGAGTGGCCAACCTTACAAATAAATTCCTAGATCAAATTAACATATTGCCACAAAAAAACAAAAAAATAACTACATTTATTGGCAAAATTATCGTAGAAAAATTGAATGTCGTCACTACAGATAAAGTTGATCAATTTTAGGAATTCTTTAAGGTATTTCACACATTTCTGAAAGAAAATGCCAAAAGTATAGGCAATGCTGTATGCGGTTATGAACATGTGACTTTATTGTAAAACATGTCACAGGTATCTGTGATACCTGTAGACTGTAGATTTGATTGGCACAGGTGACATTTACTGAAGTTATTTCTTATTTACATGTTTTTCGTGAGTGTTATAGTGTTTCAATAATAATAAGCAACAGTTAATAATAATAATGATCAATAATAACTAGTTCGAGAGGGAAAAAGGAAATCGTGGAAATTTACTTCCTTTATTTTGTGTACAAGAGGTAAGAAACGTTAATTATATTATTTATGATCATATTGTACTAGAATTATTTGTTTATTGCAGCGAGCAGCTGAGGCTTTAAAAATTTGTATTTCAACTGTTAAAAGGGCCCGTAGTAGAAACCAGCGAGTTTTATCGAGTCCTGGTAAAAAAAGACAACGCAAGAAGTTGAAAACTGCAGGCCTAGCAAGTTCTTCTAAAATGGTCACCAGTGAAACTGTATATAAGTGAAAGTAAGACGTTTGATATTTTTTGATTTTATAAAGTCTATGTTTTTTATAGTTTCAGAAAAAGCGAACATACAGAACGACAGACAGATAGACGCTGCGTTTTATGTATTAATGTATAATAAATATACAAGAGAAGAGATGGATAAGCAAAAACAATGTTAATTCTATTATAATTAAGTACTTTAATAGCATTTAAGTTGATTAAAATATTGAATAGCAGAGTTTTGTTAAATGTAAAACTGTATTTGAAAAGAATATATTTCTCCATATTGAAAGTGTTATACTGTTACAAAGGTTATAAATGAGTTAATTTCTTAAATATAACTAAAAGTTATTTCTTGTTTTTTAGTACTTGGTAGTTCTGTAAAACTAGAGAACGTACAGTACTAATAGGTATTCGCGAAAATCTAATTCTTAGTTTCCTACTGAAAATGTTTTAAAACTTTCCAAAACAACAAGTATCTATGTTAAAAATCTAAAAGAAGGTTACAAACGTCCAACATTCCTTATCCCTAACTTCAAAAATTACTTGCTATGACATTTTCGTAAACACGGTAAAAATCAATAATTGTCAAACTATGGATGCTGATTTGACTAGGAATTTTTTAATCTTATACCACACAGAGAGCATCGATGACCAGCGTTCATCTTTAGTTGGACGGATAATATTACTTGTATATTTTATTAGTATAACTGTTATCTAATGTATAGGTCCACATAAAATCGATAAATGCATTACCATAACTTAATTAAACGAATTTAAAGTCTAAATATTTTCCGTCCTTTTCTGTACCGCTGACGTCATAATACTTTTGTCTTACATATTTTGTTTCAATACAGCGCATGCGAGGACTATGACGTTGTTGTATCAGAAAAGGACAGAAAAACTTAAAATTGTAAATTCAATATCTTGATAACGGCTGCGTTAAAAATTTTGAAAAAATACGTCGAGTTATTACTCTATAGAGTATAGAATATAAAAACGTTAAGTTTCAAAATTGTGAAACGACCCTATTAAGAACAAATTTTTATTCATATTCACTGACGACAAAATAAAAGAAATACAAAACATAGGTATATGCTAAAATAATATAATAAAAACATAAAACAGTTCAGCATATTTTATAAAGTAATTTTTCTCGCTTTTTCATTTGTAAACACATCTATTATATCGTCATAATTTAATGTTTCTTCTCGTAAGTTGATCTTATGTCTTTAGGAAAGACCAACAAAGACGGTAGCGCCTTGCCTACCACACTACACAGTATAGATCGTTCTTGTATGAATCTGCATTCGCATGAAGCGGGAAAAAGCGCGTAGCATAACTTACTCCGCCAATCAGAACGTCCTATCAACGTCACCTGATTTCTCAGTGTGAGAAAGTGTCAGAAAGAGAGGGATTGTGATGCGCGAGCAATAATACGTGTCTCTGTCTAATTGGCCAGGAGACGAAAAACGGCCAGTGAGAGTCGCTGTTGATTCGTGTAGAGTAGAATGGTCAAGTAAAATAAAAACCACGTGCAAGACTCAATCGGGTGGGTATCCATTGTTTTGCGTCCCAAACCCAGTTGCCCCGTGGCGGGCGCCTTCTTCGCCACTCCCGCGTTACGGCACTGGTGATTCTATAATGTTATGTTTTGATGGTTCTAAGAATTCCAAACAGATGGCTCTGTAAGATTACGCATTAATTTTACCGATTAATTACATCAATTGTGATGTTATATTTATATTTATATTTTATTTCCCAATTACATATACAATGTGTGAATGATACATATGAAGAAATAGTTGGAAGGATTAATTTTAAGTATTAATTTTGAGGTTCTGAATGAAGCTTTAAGGTAGGTACCTACAGCAGCGGATCCGCAGGCGGATATCATACGATTGGTCGATTTGACTCAAACCGACCAATCGTATGACATCCGCCTACGGATCCGCTGCTGTGAGTACCTACCTTTAGTGTATAGACTACTCTCGATTGTGTTTACATCAAATGTCTGATCTAGCGACACGAATCTCGACGGTCAAGGGCCGTAAATGTATAAGCAAGCTTAGAAATATAGGTCATCGCAATACCGCCATTTTCGTGCTCAGTAACAGTTGCAATACGGCTGCTATCGAAGCCGAAACGATCGTCGTATGAGTCGCGTGACGTTCTAAAACGTTGAATTGACGCTTAGTACCACGAAGTACCTAACTGCAAACAAGTCGAGTTGTCGATTATTTCTGCTTCCTATTAATCAACATGTTCCGCCATTTTTGCGCTAGCTGCATAGTGGAAGTGTATAGGCACAATTTCACTGGTGCAACACTAGACGACACGTAACATGCCACATGTCGTCTATTATAAGAGATGAAGTATTTTTCTAAGCCTGCTTAGACATTTACGGACCTTGTTCGACGGCATACAGAATACAGACACTGATATCTGGTGTAATATATCTTCTCTAGACACAAAAGTGTCTACGTGCATCATGATAATTCAAAATTTCTACTTCTTTTTCTATTCTATTCTTCATTTCCTTGTTTAATTTTAAATTAAAATTGAAACAGTAGTAAAATCTAAATCTACTGCTTTAGAAAACTTATACTTATCCACTTTTAAATTAGAATTAAATTGTCTGTAATATTTTATTTATCGATTTGTTTATTTTTAGTTGCAAACGCTTTTTAAAAGGAAATTAAGTCGTCAGATCTGATTAACGGCTTGAATTTATAAATTACAGATTATCCGGCTTACTGAACCGTCGAGTTCACAGCTTAAAGCTCAACTTTCACTTGCTCAAAAATTAATTGCAAACGGCGTATTGAGGAATTACACAATAAGTTATTTAAATCGAAATCGAATTGTATTAATTACGGTTTAACAACACTGATTAATTAGGGGGAATTGTACTATCAATGAAAACGATGGAGCGTTATTATGCTCGGTGGTGAGTGGCGTACAACGAACAATGAACAATCAATTTTAACCGGAAATTATCCACACTTTACGTTATGTATGTGCTTGAATTAAAGATAATTAACCAATTAATTTAATTGCAACCGGATCTAATTACTTTTTTATATGTTTATGTAAATTATATATTTTTCTTGCGGCAAACACTATCGAGTATACTTGAACTAGTCTCTTTTGAGGCTTTTTCCACACAGGACATCAAGAAAATGATCAAAATAAAATATTATTTAGATTATTATACGCTAGATAGATACACTTTTAAAAGGATTATTATTATTATCAAATAAATCTTTCAAATTTAGTCAAATAGAACAGGCAGGAAGGAACGGGAATAAAAGCTTGTCCTGCTAATGGAAATATTCACTGTCCAGTTCATTGCCATGTAATTGATGTCAAAAAGGTTGCAATGAATTATTTGGATACCTTTCTGTATTTACAGTTTTAGTTGTAAATAGTATGCCAATTTCTTGTAATTGATTTCTCTAATTAATTTGTGAAGATTCTCGCTAGACCAAATGCATATTATTTGCTGGTTGACGTATGCTGAAAGGTGAAACCATACTTCGTAGGAGAAAAAGGACTTGTCAAGAACATCATCGTTATTCATGTTTTCAATTAGCAAGTAAGTCTAATTAGTGAGATTAGAAATTTCTAATTGAAACTTAAAGAAGCATAGAGAAAAAACAATTTAGTCTGGATTTAGTTTGTAATATGTGTATAGTTGTTGAAAATCAAATCAATTCATTGCCATTAGCAATATCGTTTTCGACATTGATCTTCTTAGTCTCATCATTTTGTAAGTCCCGTGCAAAGAGCAGAGAGTTATCGTCTGTGTGTTGAGGATGACAGTTTATTTTGATGACGAGCCCCCGCTAAGTATGCTATACAATTATTCAAACATGGAAACTTGTTCCAACAATATAAGTACCATGTGCACAGTATGATGCAGCATTAATTGATGTCTTACTGTAATCAATTATTACAAAGATACGATATAGATGGTTATTTTTGCGTCTGGAAACTATCCTAGCATATCTGCCAACAACTGTGACATAACATGAGTAAGTGAAACCATAAGTTTTAATTCACCGACGCTCTAATGTGGCTTGTAATGTGATAATATTTTAAAGCCATGTGTACTCCAGAAAAACGACAAAATAACTATAGCCCCTTTATTTCAAATAGTAGCGACATCGTGGAGTAAACCTGACACAAATTTTAATAAAGCAAAAATTACTACATGCATGCTGTTACGGAAATTTAACAAAAAATTATTTAAAAATTACAATTACGTAGGTATATCTTATATTAATACCTATGATTGTTTTTACAGAGCATGAATGTCCATTATCAAATTATTGTTGTGTTGTGAATCTTTTTATCAATGGTTATTATTAAACCTAAATAAGATTTATTGTAAGATGGAATGTCAAATCTGATAACATTCAGTGTTGCCAATATTGTTCTGGTGCTTTTGCTCCAGCGGCAAGATAAATCGTTGTCGCTACTATTTGAAAATAAAGGGGCTATAAAAATAACAATACAACACTTCTAGTGTCAACTGCGGCACCTTACTTGATTAAACTCTGTTTCCTTCTCTTTCAACCCCAGTTTCAAAACGACAAATTGCCAAACTTTAAAATTATTTTTCTCGCGTTAGCTACCTTTACATAAAGAAAATGGCCGCCAAGACAACTGTCACTAACGAACGCCATCGCGAACGGTTGCTTCGTTTAATTCTTCAACGGACATTCAATGTTGCATATACATTAATAATAATAATAATAATAATAATAAGCTTAGTTTACCAACCAAAACTAGTAACGCGGTTTTAAGGTAAAATCTTTGTATATTTTCAACACTAATTACTGAATATGAGCGCGTAATTATTCAGATGACATCGTATAGATATTTCCACTATTAATTGTTGGTATTAATGTAAATTCGAGAATTGCGTATATAGAAACCACAGGATGAGAGGTGTAGGGTTTCAAACAAAACCTCTTCTTCTAATGAGTCCAAGAGAAGGGCAAAACAATTGTCGAGACGTGCTTCGCTTGAATTACTGTTTAATTATAAATGTGTTGAAAATAAATAAATATTTTACCATAAAGCCGTTTTACGAGTTTGATTAATAAACCATAATTATTATTATGTATTTGATGAAACTCATTTATTGTTTGAAATATTGATGTTAATTACGGTGATTCTTCTCTTTCGCCATTTTTAGCAATTTGGAAACCATTGCGTTGGTATTGAATCAGTAATTGTGTGTGGATTGTTCTTTTGTAAACTAAATTTTGCCTGTGTTACATCAATTATAGATATATCGGTAAAAACTGTCTTAGAAGCAATTAACTTTTCTGTTTACAGTAGGCGGTGATTTTATTATTTTATTTATTACAAAATTGGCAACACGCCGAAATGACAAGAATAACAAATAGAACAATTTTTTGACAGATAGTTGACAACATAATTCTTGTCATGCTGCTGTTACTTTGTAACAATAAATAAATTAAAACATCCACAGCCTACTTTAAATAGAAACATCTTTGAAAGCATGGTATAGAGATTGTCAATAAGTTTATAGTCTTTTAGACTAGCTAATAATTCTTACTATAAGTAGATAAGTATATGTTAGATACTACTTTATTATAAATTTAATTTATTATAATTTTATGACCAGGGCATGCATGTATGCAGGTTATATTGTTATATTTCTGAAATAAAATTTTGATCATGATCTTTATATAGATTTTATTAAAGGGCCAGTGATGAACCACCGTTAATCCGATCCGACCGCTTAATTTCGTTTTAAAAAGCATTTGTAACTAAAAATAAACAAATCAATAAATAAAATATTACAGGCAATTTAATTATCGTTTGAAAGTGAATTTGTAAGGTTTATAAAATAGTACGTTTGGTTTTAGCGTTGCGCTGATTTAATTTTAATTTGAAATTAAATGATAAAATGAAGAATAGTCGAAAGCAAAATGGAAGTCTTGAATTGAAGATCGAAGAATAGATTATTATTAAATTACAAAATAGCTACATACAGTATAAAAGCTTTATCGTATTTATAGTTATTAAAAGAGATTTTGCACTAAAATACTATTCAAGTCGAAAACAAGCCAATGACGGTATACTTAGTGATAAAATATTTCATATTTAAAATGACATGTTGGATTAACACATCATCCTCCTCTTTTTATGTACTATGTTTCTGAACAATAAGTTTATAATGTACATCTTACAACCAAGTAAGTAATGCAACCAATGTTATAATTTGACAACGATACTCCAAGCCTATCTAATAAAAAGTTTATAATAACTTGTAATAAAGTTTCTTTAAATTAGAATTTGGCGATGTAGATGTTATGTAAAAATATTATGTCAGTGTTAAAAAGTAGTGTTTAAGCTTAAGGAACACTAATTTTAAGGCTCTCTTGAATATACCGTTAAAGAGAGCAGTCATCGATAAAAATAGAAAAAATATAAAGTAGTTTTTGCACACACAGTCAAGCTGTAAATGACACTATTGTACATATCATGTAGTAGGGCGGTCTTCTATATTTAAGTAATCCAAAATACTTGAGACAAGTTAAATTAGCAAGTGAAGCATAATTATAAAGGAAAATACAAAAGTTAATTGATATATGTTAAACTACGTACTAGAAAGTTTATTACAATATAAAAGCTAAATATACAATAAAAATTGTGACAAATTAACGGAAAAGACTAGCTCAACTAAGAAAAGGTAGGAAACTGTTTTTCCTTGAATTTTATTTTGAAATCTGGCAAAATGGAGATTGTGGACTCAAAAATATTTAAGCAATTTGGTCAATTAAATCTCAGTTAGTTTTAAATTGTATTTTTATCAATTAACAACCATTTTTATGAGTATTATTTTTCATGTTATTTCTTAAGTTATATTTGGCGCCCAATTTACCTACGTAATCTTAAAGTTAGTTATGTATTTACGCAACTTATTTAAATGAATCATTATTAACCTTTAGAAGAGTCTTCCTAAATCATGTAAGGAATTTAGAAAAGAGGAAATTCAAATTTATTTCCAAAGGCAATTAAAATTATTAAGAAAAATTTAAGTTTTCTTAAATAGTGTAAGAGTTATTTATTTAAAATTCTACCAGCTAGAGTATTTATTTGCACATCTAAACTTTAGAAATATTTTAAATAATCAATAATGAATAATTATTTTATTTCATTGGTGCGATTCCATCACATATTTATTTGGCTTGTACCAACGTGGGGAATATTTTAGTTTATTTATTTTACTTCATCTTAATGCGATTACATCGTTGTTGCACCGAACTTCCATATGTAACATTTTTTACCTGTTTGATATTAAGGTGAGTTGGATTGAAAAATACATTTTTGATATTTGAATTTTAGTTTAAACCTGTCTGTGCAGATAATCTTTGCAAAGAGTTTTTTGAGTTTGTCCTGTTCTTTGCCGTATATCTTCTGCTGGTATTCTATGTTCTATGTTTTTGCTGGATTAAATGATAATCTAATTTATTTTTATCTTATGAACACATGATTTATAGAAATCAAGATTGTTACTTTTACAGTCTCATAAAACATAACAAATATATTGATCTCTGACTAGTGAGGCCAATATTCTAAACAATATCATCTTCTCTTCTACGCTTGAGTCTTTATAATTATCAACAAAACAGTTTAAAGAAATACATACCTATATTTATATTTAAAAAAAGATACAGGTTTACTGCAAAAATAGATTCTAAAAACCGTTACTTCTGAAGTGCACTGTAATATTTCACAGTATTTTATTCAATGTTGAAATGTGACACCTATAACCATATATCTCAAGCAGAATATCCAGCTGTTGTAAGCATTGAAGTGAAAAAGGATACGAAAGTAAAGAAGTATTTGTACATCAATTTTCTATTACTGAAGACAACTCTAAGCTTATAAGAGCATTTCTGAAGTAAGATTTTAACTTATTTTCAGATATCTATCTTAAAGATTTTGTTTACTGTACACGCACAATATCGAGATAGCCAAATCCTAAATTAGTCAAAGTAAACACTATAGTTCTCTTTGTATCAAATTATCTCGTTACTAAATAACAAAATACCTTATAACCTTTATGGTCTCAGTAATATGAGATAAACAATAATAAAGAGATTATTATGACACCTTTGAGAGAAGGGCCAATTTTCTTTACTGAAAAAAAGTCACTTTTACGTGCCGAGCAACGTAAAACGATTTATGTGCGCTGGACGGTTAATCCTTTCCTGTCCTTTGATGATAAGCTTTCGTGCTATGCATACAAACTTTGGTTTAAAGGTGTCCTATAAAATATATAAAAAATACTTTAGAGTGTCTTTTTCAAGGTTTAAACAATCTTTCAACAATCTTCGACTTTTTAATAAAAAGAAAATTATGACTAAGAATATGCTCAAAAAGGAATTAAATTATCGTATTGATTTTTACTGCTTTAGATTGAAAATGTCTTTTTTAAAGTGAAGCTATTAAACCTGAACAAAATGACGAACATTACTTTTAGGTACATATATTATATACAGGGTTGGGCAAATTGGACGGAGCACCCGATTTCTGGGTTTGTTATGAGCTGAACTGGAAATTGACAAAAGTTTTTGTATATTTTATACACTATTTAATGACACTTAGAGTTTGTCGTTATCTGTCATATTTTTTAAGTTATGACGTCATTGGCTATTATTTTAAATGTATCATCCTGTATTTATATATTTTTTTCTGAATAGATATGGTTTTTGAGAAGTCATCAGTAGAGGGTTTGATAAGTCTGAGACTTACCATTTTATCAGAAGATAGTAAAAGGCAAATCAAGGTAGACATTTTTTTAATTAATTAATTGTAATTACTTAATTACAAAATCACTATCGTAGTATACTTTACAACTGGAAGATACTAGAAATTACAAAATTATATTATATAGCAATTGAAGTGAGAGCGAATGGCCACATCGTCGCTTAACTTGCAATCTAACTTTCTCTGATCTTTGGCCATGCTATAGATAAGTTAGTCTTTAGTTTAAATTATATTGGAAACGCTTTTAGCGGCTTATTTTGTAATGTTGTGACGTAATTAATTGATTCAGTTTTTTTTATTCTTTTAAGAATTTTATGTCAGTATTGTTTTTGGAGGTTATGAACCATTGAGGTTTGTACGATTGTATTTACCACGCTTCAGTTGCTTTCATGTGTTTATTTTAAAACTATTATGCGAGCTAACACGTTTACTTTGTAATCGTAGAATATTTAACAATCTCAATGCCATCTCATTGGGCCGACGTTTGTCATCGATAGTCGCGTTAGCAATGCTCGTGACTTTCTATTGAATTTTATTGATTCTTCTTTAGATAATGATCATTCGAACTCCCATTGATTCAATCATTCAAGGAAATTAATGATTATGTTAATAAAATTATTTAATTAAGTTAGTTAATTGTTGTTATCGTTGAATTATCTAGTTGATGTCTTCGGGCTTTAACATCATATTGAGCCTTACTTTACTCAACTTATTTAATTTTTTTTAATATTAAACCATTTTGTATTGTATTTCTGCCCTATCGAGCGTTGCGTATTTATAGACGCTTTGTTCTTGCTAAAAAAGCTTTCAAATTTATTTGGGAAATAGCACATCACATTGGTAGTAGTAGCAGCAGCAGGTGTATTTTGTGCTTTTTAGTCAGTGTTGGGGTTGGATTCATGTGGTATCGAAGTTGACTCTTGGTACCTATCGGAAAGGATACCTGCTAAGAATTAGTTGATCGGAAGGCGATAGAATTAACTGCTGCTAATCGTTATTTATCGATTGTCCATCCTAACATCCATGGTAAACGATACCAAAGTTTAATTTTACGTGATACGTTATGTTAATAATATCAGTCGTATAAGCTGTCAATTAATATTTGCTATTTTATTAATCAAATTTTTCAACGATTTAGTTTATTTAAATCAAGAACCTATTTCTAACCTAAGAATTTTTGCAGAATTGTAGGCTTGTTCGGTTTTCGATATTGTCGTATTCTATTAAGTATTATACTAAAGAAAGTAACACCTACGTTATTTACGACTACCTAACTCAATTTTAATTCCTTTACAAAACGTTGCTAATAATATTTCCGATGATTTTTAACTCCTCTTGACAGCATCCTGCCTTTCTTGAATATTACTACAAACCTTCACTGACAGAAAACCAATAATATATGTAGGTATGTCTTCCTTCGCACAGTTTCTCATCTTGAAAGCCTTGTTATAATTTATTTGTCAGCTTTATTAATATTTACACCCTTAAAATTACACCACTCTTACAACATATATACAATCTGAACTAGAACATATGAGATACTTTTTACAATGTGTGATTAAAATTGATCTATATGAGAGTCTCTTATGAATAAAAATTGGAGTGTATAGTTTTCGATTGATATACATACAAATATACAGTAGATTATGTTAAGCGTAAACCTCTAAACATATGCTCTAATCAGAGATTGAATTAAAATTCAGCAAAACATATTAATTAACGTTTTTTGGTAATAGAAAATAATGGAATTAAGATATTTGTAATGTAGTGCTTATTTTACTAACATGACATTGACAGTTTAAGCGTTACATCGTGTCTGATCTCTAAGCTCATATTTCCTATTAATTTACACGTGTGAGCTTATCTGGAAAAGTCAACATTACCTTCGCATAGGAGCAGAACGAATTTGCCAACGAATTTCGAATTCGAAAATACCAGATTAGATATGTAGTTTATGGATCCTTTCCTAATATACAGGGTGGAAACAGTTACGACGCGTTAATTTTAAGGGGTGATATAAGAAACAAAAAATTCTGAATAAATTTTTTTCTATGTTAATTAGCTTTCGAGTAATTTAGAAAAAGCCATTGCTATAGCTGGCAACCTTGCTTAAATATAATAACATTCTACAGCTGGGTCTTGAGCTTGTTTTAGAATTCAGATCGTTTATTAGTCTAAACAAACCGATGATGACAGCTGTTGTTTAAGAATAATAAACACCCGAAGCAAAAATTGTAATCGGCACTGTTCTTCCGTAAACAAAATAGCACGTGCTTAATAAACACGCTGATTCATAACAAATCAACTGTAAAAATAAGACCATAATTGACATACATTTTATATTTATTAATTAATTTCCGGAATATTTTCAAAATGTCTTGACGTATGTTTTTTTTATTGAAAAATAATATCTTTTGTAAAAAAATTGATTAAGGCACCTAAATACCATAAAATTAAAGATTTTATTAATGTAGCTGAAGTAACGCGTCATTAAAATCCTTTTTAACCTAATTACTTTGTATAATGTCCTCCTAAATGTTCTCTTCAATAATATTCTTCTATAAAATAAACTCGTGCTTTTTGACAAATTATTTTAAGTTCAATAAACTACAAACTCAGCATTATCTCACACTAAAACGGTATTATTTACATAGCTGTGATTAGGCATTGATCCATATATTTTACATTGTAAGGTTGTAAACAAAATGTGCTTTATTCCAAGTTCAACAAACTACATTCTACATCAGCATTTTTGTCAGGCAAATTTTATTACGAACTTTACAGGGTTGTCACATTTCTTAATTGAGTAAAATGAATTTTAAATTGTAAAAGGAATTGAATTTTACGCGGAAACGACTGAACATACGATAAAATGTTATTAAGGTTTGTTGTTGTGCTAGATGAGATGCATCTGCCGACCAAGCCAATAATTAAGTTTAAAAAAACTATTATTAACGCGGCAAAATGATGGTAGTCTCCAACTTAATTTTTTTCTAGAACAAAGTTGTATGAGACTTCCTTTGTTCCTTTTGATGTTTTCTATCACACCTTAATATTAACGCGTCGTATTTGCTTCCACTCTGTATAGACCAAAAAAAATGTTTGGAGTTAGTTGATACTAGAATGCATCAGACATAAATGTATTTGTCTTGAAGCCAAACGTTTATTATCGCATCGGAACGTTTTGCCGTCGGTTAATTAGTTAATAATGTGAAATAATGTGTTTTTGCCTTTTCTACCTTTTTACCTTTATGTAAACAAATATCAATCTAATCAATTAAATGTTTTATTTCTACAAAAGTGTAAGTATCTCAACATCTTAAAACCGAAGGATCAATCAAAAGCATTTAGAACTTAACCTTTTAGTCTTGGAAGAGTCTTTGCACGATATAAGACATGCTACTCGAAGAGGTAGGTTACACTTGTACAGTTACAATATTGTTGATGTTTAACGAATCCTAATTCGTGTTCGTGTAAGACACGAACATAAAATTGACCTTACAGTGAAGTAATCCACCATCATGGGATAAATGGATAAATGGAACGTCATTTTTCATAATTGCATACTATACCTACAATCAGCCTAAACATACTTTTATTCTATAACTTACCTGTGATACATTTCTTGTGCTCCTCCAAAAATCTATTCCTCGTATTCTTTAAATCTTGGACCATTTGATATTCTTTTGGACCTTCTATAGCCGAAAAGACGGTAGCTCCCAAAAGTAAAAAAACTAGATATCCGCTGACGAAAAGTAACAATCTCACTATCCCTCTTCTAACTAAAGCCATTTCTAAATCTTCCGTTTTGTATTTTCTATAACAAAATTGGATAACGTTAGAGTTTATTAGTTTTCAGAAAAAGAGGAAAGTAAAGCTAAAAGCAGTTAAAAATAACAAACAAAAGTCCCTTGAGTCTTGAGCAAATGAACACTTGAGTGCTTTATAAAGAAAGGAAATAAAAAGCAAGAGAGATTTACGTCAGCGCTTTTAAGCAATGAATGAAAATTTTACATAAGTAAACTTTATTAACTGAAAAGTTAAAGTTTCGTTTAAGGGGGTTGTGAAAGTAACTAACAAAAGAGTTCATTAAATTATGAAATATTTGAGTTATTGGTAAGTTATTAATTAGTGAGAAGTTAGCGAGTAGTTGAAATTACTTGGAAATATGTTACATGTAAAATCTCTGCAAAATAAAAAACTGAAATGGTTTCAAAGTAACCGATAGTTTCATAACTATTTTATATAAGAAGGCTATGTTTTTGCTCAAACATTTATACACACAAAAAACTTTTGTTTTACAGAATTTCAAACTTCCAGATTCTCATGGTTTAAAATAATAATTCAATCTTTTTAAAATCTTTAGAATTTGTATTGAATTAAATGCTTTATCATATTTTTTATTGTACTTATTTTATTCATTATTGATCCATTATCTTTGTAATATTAATTAGCCAACACTATGACAAGACACCATTTACATTACTTCTATCGGCACATCAGATGTATGCGTTCTCTCTTCATGTAATAAAGACGTAATTTTTTCTGCAAGTATTTTGCAATTTCTAAGACTATAGCCAATTCGACTGTAATTTATGATAATACAAAATGGTGGTGTGTATATTTCATTTCTATTGATCACTTTTGCATAACTTTTTGTATTGTTATAGTGTTTTGCAGTTTTGGTTTTGTTTAGTAAAATTATTTTTTTTATTTGGGTTAATTCTGTTGTATAATTCCCATTCTACAGCCTATGATTTTGAATTTTCTACTATTTAGCTTGATTTTCCGTAGCAATTGATTAAATGTCTAACGATTACCAACGCTGACTGATAAAGACAATACTCTTTAAAAGGACCCAGGCTCTTCTTAGCATGGTAACGTTAAAGGCACGTCTGAATCTTCTATCATTTATTTTCTTTGGAATCTAATGTGCCACAGCAACAGTTATACTATATGCGGTTCTTTTTTTAGCTTGAATTAGTTAACGGGGTGGCTGAATATCACCACTGCTCAAGTGCTAATAGTAGTTGGATTTTATTAGCTTATCTTGTAAGTTGCATGAAAGATCTTATAGTAAAGATTGAGATCGTATGAGAACGGACCCTTTTGTGAATCTCGTATAGGAGACTTTGGTAGTTTTGATTAGTAATGACTCTGAGAACTATAGAACTATAGTTTATTATTCTGAACAGTCACCAAATTTCTTCTGGCGTGTACTTATTTATTAAATTAAATTAATTAAAAAATTTAATTTCCAGTCGATTATAATTAAAAGTATTTAAAACTAGCAAATTCTAACCTTTTTGTCAACAAACATTGATAGTATTTTTTTATAAATTTGCTTTAACTTTAAAATTATAACCGTTTTTATTATATATCGCTCTGTACATAGCTTTTAAGTCATTGTTGTTCAGATTTTTAGAAAGACAATCTAAAATGTCTATCATTTTCTATTATTCGAAGACGATACTCTTCTGACAAAATTTCTAAGGATGTAGATAAGTGTCATGTGTTATTTTTTAATCGTATAATAACAAAACATAAAACGTCCTTTATTTTATTTATTTTAAAGAACATAACAACCCCTGTATGTACTAAAAACATTGTACCTTTGTTTATTTGTATTTTTTCCGAAAACTACGCTTCCGAGAAAAAAATGTTACAGGGATTGTTTGTTTGTCAGCGATCTCTAACTACTTGCCGCGTTTGATGTGCTCCTTAAAATACACCCTGTATAAGGATTTAGGTAATTCATCTGAAAAAAAGGAGAAAGCAGGATATAAATTGCAGCGGGTTAATAATGTTAAATTGCTTTTAATAGATTGATTTTAAGAAAAAAAAAGCCAATACTAATAATATGTACAATATAACATTTCAGAATATACTTATTTATATGTTTAAATATACATTCATAATTTTATAGAAAAGTGTTAAAACAAAAACGAATTTCTCCCTTATGTTGGTAGTTATTTAATTTAAAATTAGTGACGCTTAAATTCATTTAATAATTTTAAATAAAATATTTTAGATAATAGCAAATTAATAAAATAATACAATTACATAAATATCGAAATGAAAAATGAATATTAACTGGAGTTGATAAAAAACGTTTTAATCAATGTTTTAAGTTTCTTTTTATTAATTTAAAATATTCCCTATAAAATCCAGAGATTTTTACACAAACAGGAGAATTTGACAATTAATAAATTGTCTTTGCTTGTCTAATACTATTTAATTTGTTATTCAATAAATAGTTTGGACTCAGTTAGGAACTGTTAAACTAAATTTCAATTATAAATCATTTTAAATTTTAAAATTTGACGAACTAAATTTTCTTAATATATTATACGTATTTGTTAATTGTTATCTATAAAGATAAACTTATATCAAACTATTAACTGGCAAAACTAGGGGTTGTAACTTTTAAATTTGAAATATTCAAATATTCAAATGTTTAAGTTTAAAATGTAAAAATAAGTTAGAATTTAAGATTTTATAAAATTTTTAAATTTTGTTAATTTTATATTTATGTATTTAAAACATTTATTACAAATAATATTAATAACCAGTTATGAATGACGAATTACTGATCAGGCAGTAATTACAAAATTTCTATTTAATAATCTTTTTACTAAATTTAGAAAACGAATTGTAGTAGAAGATTTTAAATCCCAACTAAAAATTTATAACATTTCTTAAAGTGATTAAACATTGTTTTCGCTTAAAATGTTTACTTTATCTATCAAAAAATTAACTAAACAAATTGTTATAGCATTTAAGTTGATTTTTTATATTTATAATAGAAATTTTTATCTAGTTATGGTTTATTTAATTTAGTGTTATATTCATTAATGAGTTCTTAAACACTGTATATGCGGCTGTTAAGTGCAGTTTAAATAAATTATTATAGTTCATTTATTAATAAAAATATAAAAATTGCATTTACAATTAATTGTGTAAATTCCTGGTATAAAACCATTAACAATAAGACAAATAATAATTAGCCAATAATAATTCTTTGGAAAATTCAATTCAAATAATAAAATTAAAATTCAAAGAAATTAAAACAAAAAATAAATTAAGGTTGTCCGTATATAATATAACGAGCTTGTTCGGGGTATATATCCTACAGAGTGATCCTGATAGCTAGCTAGCGCCACTACGCGTTCAAATTGTTAGTTTGCCTGACATAATAGCAGAATTTTCTTGCTATGCAGACAATCTCAAGGTTCGTACTTGACGTGCATCTCAACTATTGCAGCAAATATTGAGTCGGAATTTAGTCAGGATTCGACAATGGAACCTTCTAGAAAGTTATGCTTTATTTTCCAAATTAGAGTTTGATTTTTATTTGTAAATAAATTGGATGAGAAGGGAAGCAAAGAAGTTTTCCTGCATTCGCTATTAATTTAATTATTATTTATTTAGTTTAGTTTTGTTTAACGAAACAAAAAACTAATTTAAGAATGTTTTGTAACAGGGTCTATTTGATTTAAATTAATTTTATGATTAACCCAATTAATTAGTTTATGAGAATTATTTAAACCACCTTTTTGCATCATTTGCTCTCAAGAACAAATTTATTTTGACACTACATAAAACGTACTGCATAGTATTAAAGTTAGCTGTTTTATGTTTAGTTTGGGATGCAAGTTCGAAAGTAATTCAATTTTGAACTTTACCACAATAAAATATTCTTTTAGGCGCCTGGCATATTAAACAGAATGAGGCATATTAAGAGAAATAAGAAAGGTCATATTAAACAGGAGGAAAATTTTTATTTTAATTTTATCAATTACATTTATTACATTTTCTTAGTGGCGCCCAACATGGAGTCAACAACAAGTTTTTCATCATTAACTAAACAAAAATTCAAAGAAAAAGCTGCTTTTTGAATTAAATGCACAAAATATGATTCATTCTGTTGTTATGTAAGTCAAGCGTTATTTTGTCATTTTAAATTGTCAATACACTTGTATTTCAGTATTTCAGGTATGATATTTTAGATAATGGGTAGTCTGAACTGAGAACTGGTCTTGTTGGGATTATCTTATGTTTAGTTTGTAATCATTTAGTTGATTGATGAAAGATTACAAAACAAAGGTTTATCGTCGATAACTGGCTAAGTTATGTTGTAATATAAGATTTTAATATTTAAATTTTAATTTAAACTGTTTGTGCAGATAATCTTTGCACTTATTTGTTATTAGTTGCACTTACTTTATTCTATCCGTTGCCCTCAGTAGCGTAATTTCAGATTTTAGCTTACCCGAATGAAAAGAACAAAGCCTAGGGGGTACCTAGTTTGCCGCTGTCAGCCGTATGTCTTCAGAAGGCTATTCAGAAGACTTAAAAGGTTACTCTTATTACAGTTGTTAATAAACGTTGCACAACCCTACTGCAATGTTGCACAATATCTTATTTCAGTTTCTGGATGTGATAACAAACTGACCGGGCAAAATCGATTGAAATAACTCCAATTACCGTTTTTGTTCGTACTGGCGTTTCGGAAAGAAACATCGTCACTATAAATGTGTCATTCTCTACAATAAAGATGTTAATCTGACTGGTTATAAATCAAATAAATTTTAAATTGATTTTGTAGTGAAAGAGTGGCATAATAGTATATTAAAGTATTAGTTTTATAAGACACGGTTTTAGTGCACGCGTCCGAGTTTATCCGAAAACGACCCGCGTAGCGGGGAGTTTTCTAAAGAGGGCAAGTGCGCTAAAACGTCTTATGAAACGAATACTTTATACTATTTTTTCTATTTGCGTTAGTTCATTATTAAATAATTAAAAAAATTACTTAGTTTTAAATAAAATTTGTTAGGGATATTTTGGTAAGTAGCATAACAGTTGGCAACACTAAAAATTATGCAATTGTTTTTTACATAACCTCGCTAACTTTAGGTAATCCGCGCGACGTAGAAATTCTCATTCTTATCTTATACACACAAAGCCCGCTACTAAGCAGCAGGACCTCGTTCAAATTTGCTAGGTGTATTATACGTACTGTTGAAAATTATTACAAATTCAAAGTAGACTGTATACCAATATATTTGTGACATAAATAATTGCTACTTAATGAATTAAAGACTTGGATGAAATAAGAATAATTATATTTCATTTCATAGAATAAATACCTTGTTTGTTAAAGAAATTAATGAGGTATAAATGCAATAGTATTTTCAGCAAAGAATGATTTTTGTTAACAAAAATAGTTATTCCTTGGATCTTTTGGATATTATAACTTATAAGGTAAAGATATATAATTTTATAAAACTGAATTTTATTACGTTAAGTTTATCGTGAGCTATTGCACATACACAACACAATACATCCCATATGATGACAGTACCAAAATTTACAATTTCGTTAATAATAAAGTAAAAACTGTTACGCCCTTAACAGGACTATTTATTATTCGGGGCATTTATGTAGCCTGCAATACTAGTTTTGCAAGCGTTGCATTTCAGTTATAAGAGTTCACTGCAAAATAAGATAAGTTTGACATTCTAAAAACAGCTGTCTAACAGTGATATAAACTTTAAAAAATAAAATGTTACTGTTTCTAGTATTCTAAAAAATTTCATTAGTACACGCAAAATGCGTGTCCTAATGAAGCCATTAGGACACGCAAATATTAAAACAACTTTTGCAGTTCAGTTTATTTTTATTTAAACAAATGATTTGTAAAAACTTGTTTGTTTTATTAATAAGTTTTGCACTGCCAACTTAATAAGAAAAATTACAATCCTATCGTACTTTCTTATTCGTCAAGTATGTAGACGTAAAGCCTATCTGTGACGTAAGATGCCAGTAGTACTATCTAGCGGCAATGAATGCAATTGTCATAATTTGTTTCCTACCTAATATAATTTCAAATGTACTTAGTTTAGTCTAACATAATACTTAGCTAATCTGGATTTACTGAAATTATTTTCTGATGCGGAAAACTTAATTTGGTAAATAATAAACCAACAATGACCTTGACATTAAAAGCAGTACGTTACATTACGTATTATTTGTACGGAATGAAAATCAATAATTCCATCACAATTGAACTACTTAAATAAAAACATTGTTCTAAATAAAATGCAAAATAAAGTTTCAACAACAAGAGAAGCTGAACTACTGTTATTTTTTTCAGGCTACAATATCAACTCATCAGAATTTAATTTCTTTAACACTTCTTCTTTCACGGAAGCTAACTACATTGGAAAATAATATTTAAAAAATCTATTCTAATAAATAATCATAGTCACAGGAATTTTCTAAAGAGAAAAGCCAGATATTTTATTATAGCAAATATTCATATTGACAAATCGCCCACAAAGGATATTTTATTAATTTCGCCACGGGGTGTCCGGAGTTTAAATTTATTTTTCCTTTTAAATGTTAGGAGATTAATTCTTTTATTACATAAATGTACCCAAAAAAACATTTTTTCGCTTCGTCTGCAAATTGAATTCTAGGCATTAGAATTATTGCGCAATTAAAAATAAAAATGGAAATTTCATTCGAATGATTCTGAAATAATTTAGAGTACTTACAGTCAGTCCAGTTTATTTTTAGAAATGATCGATTCCGAAAACGTAGGTAGTAAAACAATTTCGTATCATTGTTATAAAAGTTGCTACATATGAAAATCCATGTAGATGAATTCGTGTATTACTGGTAGTACCCTATTTAATAATTTAATATGAACGAACTTTTGTTTATGATTATCCTAATTACATTTTAATAATTCAATAAATGTCAATATTTGTATTCAGGTTCTTAAACAAATACTCCCTTACAGTTTCTGCCTTAACCAAACGAAGGAACGAAGTCGAATGCCGCAATCACACGAGTATGAAATGGGCGTTTTGCACGTTTTACACACTATACTTCATCTACGACCACAATAACTTATAAATAAAACACCAAAAGCTTAACGTAATAATCATTTATTTATAAAATTAATACGATTATTTAAGTTAATACGAGGGTGGTTCAAATATAAACCGGAATTTTTGAATAAACGCGCGAAGAAGTTAGTGTCGTTAAAGTGGCTGTACTGGATGTTAGATTGGTCTGTTACAAAGCGTAGAGAACAGCTGGGACCGCGTAATTTCGCTTGTCAGTGTAGTTGTAGCCATGAGTGAGAAAGACGTACCAGTGTCTGTTGCGCAACGCATTATTATTCGTTTTTTGGTCAAAGATAATGTAAAAACCGCGGAAATTTATCGGAAATTGCTCGAGCAGTTCGGGAATGAGTGCCTCTCCAAGACTCAAGTGTATGATTGGTGTTCCGCTTTTCGAAATGGCCGAGAAGTGGTGGCAAACTTGCCACATGCGCGGCGCCCCAAAACAAGCGTTACCGATGAGAACGTCCGCGCTGTAGAAAAACTCATTTTGGGAGACCGACACATTACTGTACGCGATATGGCTGCACAAGTGGGCATCAGCATAGGCAGTATTGAGCAAATAATTCATGAACGGCTCGGTTACCGCAAAATATGAGCCAGATGGGTGCCAAGACTTTTGAATTTTGACCAGAAATTCACACGCTGGGAAGTTTGCACGCGTCTCCTGCAGCGATATGCAGAGGAAGGAGACAATTTATTGCAGCGCATATTCACCACAGACGAGACTTGGGTGCACTACTATACTCCGGAGAGTAAACGCGCGTCTATGGAGTGGAGGAAGCAAGAGGAAGGCGCGCCAGTTAAAGCGAAGGTTACACTGTCAGCGGGAAAGGTGTTGTGTACCGTGTTTTGGGACATGAGAGGAGTAATTGCGGTCGATTTTCTCACTGAACAACGAACTGTGAACGCGCAGTATTATAGTAACCTTCTAAAACACACGGTGAAACCTGCCTACAGATCGAAACGACGCGAGATTTCAATCCGAACTGCGAAATTGCTGCAAGACAACGCCAGACCGCATACAGCTCGGCTTACGATGGAAACATTGCACGAATTGGGTTGGGAAACACTGGAACACCCTCCTTATAGTCCCGATTTGTCGCCATGCGACTATTATTTATTCGGTCCATTGAAAGAGGCACTTGGCGGACAGCGATTCAAAAGCAATGCGGAGGTAGAATCTTTCGTGCGCGAATGGTTACGTGACAAGCCGAAAGATTTTTACGAAAAAGGCATCCTAAAGCTTCCGCAGAGATGGCAAAAGTGTGTAGAGTGTGACGGAGACTATCTAGAAAAACTGTAAAACATTTCAGCTCTGTAACTTAATAATAAAATTTTTTACAGGAAAATTCCGGTTTATATTTGAACCACCCTCGTAACAGGGGTTTTGTTGGCGTCTACCATTTTTTTAAATGTTATGGTTCATCGACACATTTTCAAATGTATTTTGGATGTCATGATCCGCCGCTGCTTTTTTGTTAATGTAAGTAAATCATAATTTCAGTTTTACAAATATATTGAATACCTAAAGCTTCATGTGAATGTAATTTGAAATTTTTAATTTTATAGGCCGGCTATTCTAAATTTATGGATTAAAGCCATTAGAAGGTAATCGTGTCTAAACGATATTATCTGATATTACGGCCGCGAGTGAAGTGACCTGCCGAGATGCTAAGCCGGCCGGGAATCGTTCGCTGTATGTAGTACGTTCTTTAAGTTTCAGGATTGATCAGCTCTCATTGTTTTTATTGTAATTTAGCAATAATAATGAATAGTATTAATAGATATTAACAATTATATAATAATGTTAAAATTAATCAATTTTACGTTAATTCAATAAAAGATTTTTAATAACTTTATATGCTGATAGTCGACTAAGTAGCTCAGAGGTAGAAATGTCGTACAGAAAGTGAAAGGCCGAGCTTTCGATTACCAGCCGGTGTGATAATTTCTTCTATACGAATTTGCATTCAAAATTTAATTTAATGTAAACCATTACTTAAACAAAATCCTTTTTATAACTTCTCAACTTATATTCGTTTAGTACAAATATTATCAAGGTTACTGCAACCGCGACCCACATACATACACGCGCATGCATCTCATTAGAAATAATTTATACAGTATGCATTTATATTTGCATCTTATTATGCATTTAAATATTCATCTCATTATCTGTAATTTATTAAATTATACAATAAGGCTTCCGCAATATTCATGAGGATACGGTATATAAGCAGCTTGCTTTGAGCTTACAACTCAGTCAGTGAAATGACTCCAACACGACAACATCTTCAAGCAAGCTGGTGATTACCGTTTTTTATTATTTACTAGAGAGTTGACTAGAATCTGCTATCCAGGGGTAGTGATTATTATCTGTCTTCCCTCTGCTTAGTAATGAGGGGATTGTGCTAAGGCTCTCTCTCGCTTAGATGTAATAATCTAGAAATATCTAGAATCTAGCACCCTGGGGCACCGATTACCTGATTTCCGAGTGCTCAGTTGTAGACCTAGTGCTAGTGTAGTGTGGTTCCGACCACCTTCATGATTATGTTAGTTGTTAGGAGGATATCTACGTCCTCACACCGTATAATCTATGTGTGTAACCCTTTTGTATTCTATTGTTTTATTGTTAGTATATAGTTGTTTTCATGCCTTGTGTTTTCTTTCCCTTCTACCTCTGACTACGTCTTCCAGTCACGAAAATCCCACGTGACAATAAATTAATGTTTATTTAAATTTTGTAACTTTATATATTTCAATTAATTAGAAATATCGCATGTGATGACATCTATATCATTTTAATAGAACCACTGGAATCATTTCCCACGGTCATTTCCGTACAGTTTAGAGATTGTGAGCAATGAATCGTTTTTATGGTTTCATGCACTATAATTTTCTATAGTGGTCGTAGATAAAACAATTTAATTAAAACTTTTCAATTAGTCAATAACTTATAAATTTATATTTAATTGAAATGCGTAAATTTTTGTGTGACTGTTGGCATGAGATGGTATTCAGACGTCGGAGTAACTAATTTTAATATTTTTATTTTTGCTATGTTGTCGTTTTTGAAATTCTATCACTTTTTGTTTTCACTAATAGCGTAACTGTAGAATTTTTAATGTTTTGAAAAGTATTAGCAAATTTAGGGTAAGATGTGTTGGACACTTGTCAATTAATTAACTAAGTTTATCACAAAAGAATTATTTCGTGTCGTAGTATACGAACCGGAAATCGTAACATTTCCAGTATTTTATTTAACGCACAATTTATCTGGAAGCAGTAGTTTCAATATTGATTTGAATGCAACTCCAGCTACTTAAGAAACTCGACTAGCTTTTAAATTTCGACGTTACAAATCAGTAAGGAGGTCTTCAAAAGACTCATAAAATCCGCAATTCCAATATCATTTTAAACTTTATGTACTTTACTATTAAGGTATAAAGCGAATCGATTTCAACAAACCAAACAAGATCTGAAAAGGATGTAGTACTCCATGAAACGTAGGCCCCTATTGACATGAATTCAATTTAAATGTATTCCTTGGAGATTCCAATAAATGCACTAAGTTTTATCTCGGGTGACAATTGAACATAAAGTATTTAAAACCTTCGATTGCGATAAAGGTCCATTTTGGTGAAATGGAATAGGTAATACTACAATCTATTGTACGATGTGATCAAGATTAACTTGAACTTTTTTCCTGTGAATGGTGATGACAGTAACCTATTGTATTTATAGTACTGTCGCTTTTAAAACTTTAAATCTAGTAAAAATTCAGTTGATTACTTGTGAGTATGTTTAACAATATGAAATGTAAAAGAATTATTTGTTTGCAACAAGGTAAGAATTTATTTTGAGCATTTATTGTAGTGTTTTTGATGGTTTTCATATTTAAGATGAACACTTGCTACATACTATTATTAACATTACTAGTTACAGTGGTGTAACTACGCAAGATTGCACGCTCCTGCGAGACTTACGTTTGCGCCCTTCATATAGCGTATTCCCCGGTACATACCGTGACGCGTTCCGACGCATTTTTATAATTAGCGAATCCCCAGAAATTATTTTTAAGCAACTAAACTTTTAATTTGATGCATTTTTTGCTCTTAATAAAAATACATTTGTTTTTTTATACGTGATGACGTTTACGAGCAGATCAAGCTAAAACGTGCGTTACGTACAAGCGACAAAATGGAGACATGAAATGCTAGGAAATTAGAAGTTTGGCGATAGTTCTTTGAACTATTCATAAAATCTTACAAGTTGATTATTTATTCAATATTAGAGATAACATAATGAAAATAATGCCATATCTATGGTTTTGTATTAAGATGCCCTTAATGGTCAATTTAGATCTTGAAAGCGTTACGTACTGTGACATTTCAAAATTGCATATTTCATTCAATATTATTATTGAAGTTTAGACACAGTTTCTTGTAATTTAATCGATTTTTAGTTGTCTAACACATTTTTTTATTATTCAATTACAAGGAACTGCAATTTAGAACTAAACTCACCGACATTATTGTCCGTAACCACCACCATAATTACATACCCAAATGGCAGTTTTCATTCTACTGCACACATTTTTGCATAAAAGTCTAACAAATAAGCCATTATATTCGTAGTTTGGCTGCGGCAATTTGTAATTTGTGTTATAGCATGAATTTAACACCTGCTAATCGATCGGTTTAAGTCTTTTTAAGCATTATTGAACAATTGAACATTGAACTTTATCTGTTTAGGTTGACCTTTTCGTGGAATGCGCGATATACAGGGTGTCTGATTTTTCATTGTTTAGGTTGTATCTGCTGAAAATTAAAGGTAGAGGAAAAAGTTAAATAAGAGACTTGTTTAGCATAACCTGATCTAGAAAAAGCACATACATTTTTTTATGGCCAACTTATTTTGCGGAAAAATATCCAACTTTAATTTTTTAAATGGGCCGTTCTGTATATTTTTACGGAATAAAGTTCTAAATGCATTTCTCTTTACAATGATATATGACAAGTGGCTTTTTGCCTTTAAATTACATCTTACAGTTTAAAAATAAAATTATCAGATCGGCTATAATTTTTTTATTTACCCTTCGATTACAAAGTTATAGCAGATTTTATTTAAATTACTATTTAACAAATAGAATTATACGCAATGAATTGTCTTATAATGACTGCTCAAATTGTCCACCATGAAAGTCTAAACCTTTTTGGGGCCGTTTGATTAGGTTTCCTCCGGTTTTTTGCAGCATTGTAGGTGTAATTAACAAGCTAGCTGCAGTGATTTTATTTTGATTTTCCTACATATCTTGAAAGACTCATATACTTTCAGAAAACCCCATACAAAGGAATCAAGAATAGATAATTCAAGTAACCTAGGAGGTTACAAAACTGGTCCTCTGTACCAATCCGTTTTCGACCAAATTCATTGTTTAAAGCTTTAAACAATCTTTAATGCAGCTTCGTCGTGTTGAAACGACAAGTTTTGTCGTGTAAGATTGATGTTTTGCAAAAATAATAAATTCTGTTTTAGGTTGCAGTTCTATCCTGAAAATGAGGTCTTAAAGCTTCGTTTCCAAGTATCCCTATCCTATCCATACATTAATTGTAAATCGTACTTGCGCACCAGTTTCAACAATTTTGCAAGGGTTTTCAACATCCCAATAATGCAAATTAAGCTTGTTAAAAAAATCCATTTCTGTAAAGATTGGATCGGTTGTCGTTTCTCCTTGAATTTTGTACAGGATAATTTTTTAGAAATGTATCGGTGGACGGTGTAATTTGAAAGTAAAAAACCACTTGCGATATATCTGTGTAAAGAGAAATTTATTTAGAACTTAATTCCGCAAAAATATATAGGATGTTCCATTTAAAAAATTAAAGTTTTTTAGTTGACTATGAACAAATGTGCTATTAAATTATAGATCAGGTTATGTTAAACAAGTCTCTTATTTAAATTTTTCCTCTAACTTTAATATTTCAGCAGATATAACCTGGACAATGACAAACCAGCCACTCTCAATACAATTACACATAGGTAACTTTTATTAAAATAAAAGATTTAATAATTAATAATAATTCATTACCGCAGAATTAGTAGTCCGTGTAAAGATTTTTTTCTGAAATCGTCAAGAAAGCTTGTCATGACAGAACTCAGGTTGGTCATGAAAGTGTCACTTTAAAGACTAGTCACTTTCATGATTTTTACAAGACTCCTGTCACTTTACAAGACTCATCTGTCATTTTTAGACTGCAATTGAATTAGAAATCGTCACTTATCTTATGAAACGTTTATTTAATATAATTAAAAACACTAACAATCAAATACAACAAAATATTTTTGATTTGTTGTTGATTCATTGTCATGGATATTAATTTCTCATACGACTCTGATGTTGGTATATTTTTTCAGTTTAAATCTATTTTTAGTTTTGAAAAACGATTTCAGAAAAAATATAATACATCACTGGTCATGAAAGTGTCTCTGCTTGACTCGGAGGCTTTAAAGAGATACTCGGATGCTACGCATCCTCGTACTCTTCAATAAGCCTCCTCTTCTGCAAAGTTTCACTTTCATGACTTGTAATGTAATACACTATTACCTCCAATGTTTGTTTTAAATAAAATTTCACAAAAGCCGCCCTTCGAATAGTTGCCCCCCCCGTTGCACGGTCTGCGGGGGTGGTAGTTACGCCACTGACTAGTTATTGCAATTATTATTAATCAGTGCCAGCAACACCAACTTTAAAATGTCAACTGATAACCATCACCTTTTGTTTACTTTAAAGTGCATAAAAAAAGAAAAATTTTACATGTTACAAAGGCAATCGAAATCGGTTTATTGGGTTGGTGATGTAAAGAGGAAAACGCTTTAACAACTTTCTTTCTCCTAAACTATTTGGGATAGTAAGATCAGACTGTTAACAATCCTTTTAATTCACTCATTTATCGGCGTTCATCTTTATTTAATTTTTTGTTATTTAAATTTTTCATGAAAAATTGTATTCTTTATATTCATTAAGATAAGGTATTTCGATTTTGCAAACGGAATTTTTGTTTAATAGTTATTTATGGTACAAGTGCGTTAATATTATCCACGAACGAAAAAGGGGACCGTGGGACGTTAGGCCCGAGTGGCTTAGTTTTTCGATCTTTCGAGTCGATAGTATCCTTAACTCACGTGTGCCATACAACATTTTATCCAACACTTCTTTATTTAAGTTCAAATATTGAATTTGCAATGTATAATAGTTAGTCTGTGATGTTTGGCGGTAATTTTGATACTGTAGCCCGATGAATGTATTTTGATAATTCTATGCAATGTAAGCTGCCGATTGGTTGCTACTTACAATAGTAGCCAATCATATTCTACAGTAAGGTAAAAAGTCTTTCTACTCACAAGTGAGTGAACTTCAACTTTGATTGTTTAAAAACATCAAGATAGCCTCCTTTTTACTCAGAGGTATTGGATGGTAAAATCAAATTTTAATTAAAACTTTATTTTAGCAAATACTTTTTGTCTTGATGTCCTTTAAAAGAAGTGTGATAACGGACAGTGTGACTATCTTTGACATTTTAAAACTGGTGTTAGTGGGGGAGAAATTTTGACGATACTAAAGTTTTTTTAAATTAAACTTAACTAAATTTTCATACTGCAAGTTGCACTTGCACAACTATTATAAATATCTAAATCAACGTTTTCTAATAAACTTATTGTTATATAATATACAGGGTGTTCAATCCACTAGGCCAAAGATACAAATTCTTGAACATGAAAACCCATTTTTTTCTCAAATGTAAATAATCTCATGTAAATCTCTATCACTAAAATGCAAAAAACATAGAATCGGATATCTTGAGAATATATAGAGTGTTTAATTTAAAAGAAAAAGTTGATAGTAGCCACAGCAAAGTGACGTACAAAATATTATAAAATTCAAATTTGCTTTATATCAATCAACTGTGTACCTACTTAATTTTTGTTTATAACACTTGCAGTTTCCAAGATAAGGTACAGGGTTATTTTACGCGAGCTACCCTGTACAGGGTGACCGAATTTGCTTGTTACTATAAGGGAACTCAGTTGCAAATTCTGGATGTCTTTTTTCAAGACAAACTCAATGCTTAAAACCAGAATTTGCTATTGTCTTTTGTTTTCGAGTTATAGCCAATAATTGGTTTTTCGACTTTTTGATACTTGGCGATGTCTCGGTTATTTGGAAAGCTAGAGAAAAGTTAGTTGTATGTTCTTGAGGCACTTTTTGAGCAGAAAACACTAGCGTTAACATAATTTAGATATGTTTATTGGATTTGGAGTTATGAAATGCCGATTTGTTGTTTTAAATAGAAATTATAGTGGGCTGTGACCTATTTAAAAAGAGCCTCTACCCTCTTTTTAATGATATACGTATATGATATGGGGTCAAATCTCTTATTTCTATCACCAATACTTAAACGGGTTTTCATATCTTTCTACCAACCAAAACTCCAACCATACAAATGAAGTATGACATATTAAAATGTTTTTTTTTAATAATAGTAAATCATGAAGGATCTAACAAACTAAACAATTACAGAAAATTACAACGTTGCATAGAAATACATCTTGTCTTAATACAATGATGTTATTGTGAGTGTTGTATAAATTAGTTTTAATATAAACCCAAAAGCAGAAGTCCAGTGGCGTTAAATCGCCAACTCACTAGTTTTATGGTTCCTAGCCAATTATTAATAATAATAATAATAATAATAATAATAATTACTACAACCCATAACCTAAACCAAGGCCCCAGAAGCTATAAGCTTGTGCGGGAGGGAGGGGGCGATTATTATTATTATGTATATTGTCAAAAATGATTCTCAATAAGTTTGAAATTATAATAATATTTTATTATTATTGTTTACATTTACAGTCAACAGCAACATGCACTCATATGACATACAAATCGAACACCTCTCTTTTAAATAACTTGAACTCGACAACACGCCTTTTGGGTTACTACATATATAATCACATGCTGCCTGTTTGCCATCTGGATCGACCAGTACTACTTAGAGACTCAGTACAGTACTACTAGAATATTATCACAGTATAGTTATAACTAACAGTCCACTCTCGCAAATATTGAAAGTCGTTTCTCGGGACGTTGGCGGGACGTATAAATAAACGAATAAAGCTGTAGGTATATGCCAAATGTACGTTTATTGTCTGTTGTTTGTTATATAAGGTAATTTTTTCGATGTGCATGAAATAAGCAATTCAAAAAGTAATTTAACCCCTTTAAAAATGTGTTTACATTGCAATTCTATAAAAGAATTTAATCTTTAAATGTTATTACACACCGTACGGTTATTCTAAAATCGCCCGAACTGAAACGGTACGTTTTGATGTTTACATTAAAACAGTTTTCATTGGATATTATATAAAATATCCTTATATTTTTATATATTATATAAAAATCTAATTATTGAACTTTTAAATTTTCAACTAATAATAACGAAATAAGAAAATCTCTAAAATGATAAGATAAAAAGAAATTTGTACACGTTTACAAATCTAAATGTACTGTTTTATTTTCAGATCAATAACTACTAACTAATAACTTCTCACTAATAAAAAAAATTACTTGAAAAAGTCTACAGATAAGCAAAACGTAGTAATATTTTATATATAATATGTTTTGTTGGCAGTCCTCAAAATACAAAATTATTATAATAAAGAATTTTTGTACGTACATATTTAATAAGTTAATAAATTAGTTGTTTAAAGGCGTCATTTAATTCTTTTCTTATACACAATTATATTTTCTCTTTTACTATCATTATAACAAGCGTTTGCAGTTTTTACAAATTTACTTGCCACAATAATACAATTTTATCTAATACTTCCCTTCGCTACTTGTTGTTTAATACTGCAATCTCAGACGAAAACGATCAACAAGCCTCGGCAAACTATCGTTTGTGGGCATGATATTCGAAGCTAGCTTAACGACTTCAAAGTGCCGACACGAGAGTGGGACTACTGGTTATTATTATACTGTGATATTACTGTTAAGAGTTCAATCGGCGCGAGAACAGACACTATTTAGTTGGATCCACGGCAGATTCACCATTTAAAAACTGAAAACTTAAAAAGTCAACAAACTTGAAGTGTCATAAATCCCTGTAATTTAATTTGACACGCAAACATTGTTATTTAGTAAACTGAAGAATTTCTGCATGTTTTATTTCTCTTTATCTAATTTTTCAGTAAATATAAATTACAATAACTACCTTATATGTTACCTTATCATTTACTTTTGGGTCCAAAATGGAGGTTAGACCTAGTTCGACCCCCGTATATGCAATTATTAAAAAGAATTTGGCCTTATTTTCATTTTCATTACCCATCAGGTTCCTCTAAAATATGTTTATTTTAATTTATTACTAAATTATGTTACTGTTTAAGATTCGGAGTTCCTAATCTTCTGCCCAAGAGACACAAAATACTATTTTTAACGAATTAAAAAAAGTTGTAATAAAAATAAAATATTTGTCCCCACATGATATATATATTACTAAAAAGGGGAGAGAGGCACTATTTAAATAGGTCACAGCCAACTAGGATTTCTATTAAAAAAACACTTCGATATATCATAACTCCAAATTCATAACACCTATCCAATTTCTGTTAACACTGCCCAAGCAGCATTTTTAGTCACCGCTACGTACCAGCAACCACCGGTGGAACTATAAAGTTTTTGCCGTTAGTCACAAGAACGTAATTGCTACGGTATTGTTACGTGCCTGGAACCAAAATGGGGAACAATTCTCGGGTAGCAGAAACGTTGCAGTAACCTCTCCGGAACTTGTCCAGCTACCTTTAGGCTACGTAGCGGGAACGTGGCGGCGTAGTAATTGCTACTTTCGTGGAACTTTTTTTCTCTTTGACACATCGTGTCGCGTAGTTGTTCTATCTTACTCTTGCATCTTAACAAATATTCTTTCACTTTCTTTACTAATGCTGGTCGTGTCACAAAATGGATTATTATTTTATTTGTAATACGTACATAATACATAAAGAGATGAAATGTTCGATATTTTGTCAATCTAGCATACCAAAATTATAAGCCATCGCAACTTTTCTGTTAAACGCGATGATGGTAGATCGAAAAATAACAACGCGCCTTCTTTAAATATATTGTTTAATAAAAAATGTCTTGAATAAAATATGACAAAAATACTTATAAATTGATAAACATGATAGAAACCATTTTATTTTATTCTTAAGGCACAATTTGGCATCGATTTGTTATCTTTATTGAGAGTTACAGTAGAGAGTTACAGTAAAACACTTTTTAACAATTGCAACAAATTGCAAATTAATTAATAGCCTTTAACATTTTACAAGTAAATATGGAGTAGTTTTGAAAAAGTCAACTTAAAGTAGTATTAACTGTAAAATGTGTGTCTAAAGTTTGTGTAACGTTATAAACAGTAACGGGAACTAAACAAATTCTATTTCTAGGGTGTTGTTACCACGAAGTATAAAATAAGTTAAAAAATTCTGGAACTTTCAAGTGACTCTTACTATAAAACGACGTCAACGTTTCCGTAGCCACTTTCTAGCTCCTAATGTCACTACAAAATTCCCATTGGAACTTAACCTCGAATTTAAACGTCAATCGTAAACAAACAACCAATATTTTTATACTGATTGCTACTTAATAACAATTATTATTTAATTATGGCTTATTTTAAAGTTGTAGCGAAGAAAAGAAAAAAGGGGAATATATTTCACCCTTGTGTACTACATGATGGTTTACCAGTGATCTGATCCCTATTTTTTTTCTATTTTGTATTGTAAACAGTTGATTTTGTTTCCACTGATTTGACCTAACTGCTGTTTTTCTATAAAAGGTGGACGTATATCTAAAATTCATCTTTATTCTTATTGCATTTGCCGTTGACATTTTTATTAAAAACTTGCAAAACTACTACCACTGCAAAAACACAATTAACCTCCAAATTCCAAACCACCCTACAGGAGATATGCCTCTTTAGAAGTTACTGTCACTTCTTTGTAATTTTTTAATAGTAACTGGAACTTTCTAGTAATTCTGACGCAAAATAAGTAGTGAAAATTACTTTCAAGTGATTCTCCTGGGTAGCATAAACGTAAGTTTTACTTTCAATACTACTGTATAGTTCAGTTATTTTAAAGGTTAAGCAATGGTTTCAGACCGGTGGCAGGAACTTTCGGTGCTACTTTAAAGTTTTTAAAACTTAAAGTAGCTTCGGGCAAGTTACTGCTACAATCATAATATCACTTGAAGTTGCAAAAACATTAAAGTAATTATGCTAAGTAGCAATATCGTTCCACATACTTTAAAAAGCTACTTAGAAGTAATGGAGCTACATAGTTCTAATAAATAGTAGAAGTAACTGCATAATTACTAAAATATTCCAAATTGAAGTAATTAAACCTATAAAGTCATAAATTTAGTTGTAGTTACGTAACAGCTACTCAGTCAAAGTTCCGATCTCAGTTACCGCTACTTAGATGCTGCTTGGGTGTTGTCTTCTGCTCAAAAAGTGTCTGAAGAACATAAAAGTGACTTTAATTCAGCTTCACAAATAAGTGATAATAAAAGTGGAATAAAAAGTGAAATGTAATGGCACAAGAAAATAGCTCGTATTATTAGAAATAAACCTGCCAATTTTCAATAAATTCGGATAAAGGACTTTTGAAATAGTTTAAAGCCAATTTAAAAAATATAACGTCCTATATCTTGGAAACAAAACGTTTCCGGACACATGTTCATAGGAACCTTTTTTTAATTTTTATTTAAGAGATCTGCCTTTGAAATTTTTCGCAATATTAAAGAATCATCCTGTATATGCTATTAAATTCATATTTTCTAAGTTAATAAACATTAAGGATCTAGAAGTATTTGATTTCAATACTTCAAAAATACCCAAGCTAAAAAAACTAGGTTTGGCAGTCTCCTACTTCCTTGTTTAATCTTAAAACTTTTTCTACATTTCATCTAAAGTTGGTTAGTTCGTTTTCAGTTTCCTTGATAGTTCCCTATACTAAGAATTAATTAGAAAGTTTCATTAATTATAAATGATCTACCTATCGACGTTAATAAGTTTCAGCTCCTTTATAGCCGTCATAGCCAATCGACCACAAAACCGACATACAATTTATGTTCACAGCTATGAGGCATTTTAGGTAAATTTGATTGGAATTTGTAACTATTAATTCATGACTCGTTTGGGGCCTATTTCATTACAGTATCCCTTGATTTACATAGATAAAGTTGTCCCTATCACAAGGGTATCAAAGCAACTACTGGTATTGATATATGATTTATTTGTAATTCATTAAATAAATTGATGGCTCCTTCAATAATTATAAATTATAACAAGTCATTTTCATCAGTTTTATGGACGATAAAATATTAACATTTTTTAATTAAACAAGTTTCGTGTAACAAAGGATTTAAAAATACGTAATTCCCTTATAGGACTAGAGTTACCGAACATTTGATTGAATTTTCTTAGACTTTGCTTTTATCTGATTTAACCTCAATTTTTATTTTTTATTATTCAGGTGCCTTTTGATTACTGAATCCTATTCTCATAAAAATAAATTATATTGTTGTTCTCTCATTAAAATTATGAATAATTCTTTTTAATAATTATTCAATCTGATTAAAAATTATTCTTTATCTCATATATTAAGGTGAGATATTTTGAGCACGTCTTTATATCTTTTATATTATTTTTTAGTTTACCCTTTGCTTTAGTAGGAGATTATCCTTTCCATATACGTACACCTTTATTCGTCTTTTTGTTTTCTCATTGTAGATGCTAGCGCTGCCTCAAATGACTCTGGCCATCTCCTATATAATAATAGCCAGTTCCGATGTCCGGTGTCCAATGTCCGATGTCCGATGTTCACCGAAAAATATCTCGAAAACTAGAAGACTTAGAAAGCTGAGATTTTACAGGCAGATGGGCCTTGTCCAAAGGGGTGCATAGTATATTTTTAATTCTAAAAAATCCAAGCGGGTAGCAGGGGGGAATTTATTAAAAAATCATTATAGCTATATATCTCTTAAATGGCGTAAGCTACAAGCTTCAAGTTTTCACAGATTATACTTGATGCAATTCTTAAGATAATACAAAAATTACCGACATTTTATGAAGGGGCGGAGTAAGGCAACATTCCAGGGGGAGAAGACTTTTCCGCAAAAATAACTATTATAAAAATCCTGATTGTGAGTAATCTGTAAGAGATACGTATTGCCATCTCGGACTTTTTTGTAGATCTTTTTGAGGGCTACAATTCGTTTGCTTATAGTTTGTTTCAATTTTCAATATTTGTGTCAATTTTCTTAAGTATGTATTTCATACTTTGCTTATTACTGGACTTTCCAAACATCGTCTCAATAATCTGTATATACAGAAACCTTTGCTAAGGAATAAGCCATCAAATAGTGAAAACTGCATCAAAATCTATTCAGTGGTTCTCGAGATTCACCGGTTTTGACAAAAACTGGGCTTACAAAAACTACGAAAATAAATGGGGGCATGCACTGATTGCCAGCGACTGGAGCGTTTCCAGGTGCGGTGCCTCCACACGCCGTTGATTTTCCAACGAATATTATGCTATATAAAGTACATAATATATTAATAATAAACTACATAGGTATATAATTAAAATAACTATGTTATGTATTCTCTTTGAACACGCCTACCATTCGTTTAAAGTTATTTTGAAAAATGGGCAACTTATGTGTTTTTATAGCATGTATTTGAACAAAAAAGGTGTGGGACTTATTAGAAATCACGAAGAAAGGCATTGCTAATTATGAATTAAACGTGATTATATTAAATTATAGTTACATTTTATGATCCGATTGGCATTATTATTAAGGAAAATAAAAACTCCACTGCAGTACCACATCCTGAGCTACGGGATCCCAAAAAATAACTTTTATAAGTAGATCTGTTTTCTTACTTTATTTATTAAACTGCTTCACATATGTTTCGTATTTCGAGAAATTGATAGAGACTTTATGCATTCTTATTTTAATTATTAGTTGTAACTGAATTGTATATCTGTGTCTAATTGTGTAGCAGACGGTTGCTGCTTATATGTGATAATATTTTTAAATGGTTAAATAAAATTTTTAATTTTTTTAAATTAATCACACAATTGCAAACTACATGACTAATTTATCCACTAGGACTAACTGATACGTTTAACTTCTTTTTTAGTTAAATCAGGTTCCGTTTTTGAGGTACATATTAATTCATGCTCAACTGTATATCCCGTTTTCTCTCCATTGGTTAATTAAATAATTAACAAATTAATTTTCTTCTAAAGCATTTTTTGTGTTTCCCAAAGTTTCTGAGAGATTTTTTAGATAGCTCTGAATTTAATAAAAGTGCAATACTCAATTCAATAAAAATTGTGGAAAATAGGAAAATATTATAATAAACCATGACACAGGTTGATGAACTGTCACATTAGAATTTCTTTAAGAAATTATTAGCGATCGGAACAGGTTATATCAGGTAGGATCACGTCAGGTTATAAAAGCATAGTTTCTTAACGTTAACTAGCGGCTTGACTTAACTTGATAGCTTATTGTATTTTTTTTATTATATAGATATATACTACAGATTATCACAAAAAATGGTTAAAGTGACTGCTCACTACTGAAAACTACACCATGGTCACATGGAATTTCTTTGCCATCTTTAATAATTGGTTTTACTGTGATATATTTATGTTTAATTTAGAGAAGTTTCGTAGCTTTTACTACGTTTAATTATAATTTTGTCACACGATTTATGATAGGCTAAGCAATTAATATTTATTAGCATGTATTTTATTAAATTATTCTTGAGTTCATCGGTAGTAGGTATTGCGGTACCTGAGGCAGACGTTTTTGAGGGGATGCAGTCGTCGTTAAGTACGGAATCTGCATTACCGACATTCGGTATTACCGGCATTTGGTTCGTCACTCGGCTAAATGGCAACGCTGTTGCTAGGGGAAAACAGATGGCGCCAGTGTCGTTTTATGTCGAATCTGGGGACTTTTTATGTCGATCTCTCTCTAATCTGGGGACTTTTTATGTCGATCTCTCTCTAATATAGGGATTTTTGTCTCGAAGTGTCGACTCTGTATTACCGGCCTTGTATATTACCGGCATTTGGTTCGGCGCTCGGCTAAATTGTGTTAGTGTTGCTAGGAAAAAACAGAGGGCGTTAGTGTCGTAATTATTTTTTCACGCTCTAACCGATTACGGTCGTTCTGCTAGTTGGTAATAGAGGGCGTCATGAAGGGATCTGTATTACCGACAGACTGTATACCACTACTAGAGGGCGTCATGAAGAAATCTGTATTACCGATTACGAACGTTCTGCTAATTGTTAATAGGGGGAGCCAAGGTTTATCATTTTATATTAATAAATTTTACCGATTTCTTAAAATAATTATCCTCATTAATACTTTAATTACATATAATAATTTAAGATAATTAATTCAGCATTAAAATTCTAAATTCAGCTTTTAATGCAAATCACGGACCTACGTGATATAAACGAACAGTCAGTTTTCTATCTTTCTCTATCGTTATAAACTGTAGATCTTTTAAAAATTTCTAATATTTACATCGAGAGATTGCTTGATCATATAGTTGATATATTAACTACCTACATATCATTCGCGGTATCGTTTGCATATCCGCCATTTAGAAGGAATTTGAATCGGGTCCTATTACTAATATGCATTATCACCAGAAGAAATCTGTATTATCGACGACGTAGGTAATGCTAATAGAGGGCGTCATGAAAACATCTGTATTATCGACGACGACGACAGCTCGATAAAACGTTTAAAATTTTGATTTTGTCATTCTTGAAGTCACCATAATGAATTTCCCGCCCTTGAATTTTATATTTCACATTTGACTAACCACGTGATCAAGACCGCTGTATTCTAATGAAACTTACTACCCAAAGAGATCATGAAATTTAAAGAAACCAATTATTATAAATGCGAACCTTCTATCTCATGTACGTAAAATTCTAATGTTATTATAGCACGACAACGTTAAGTTTTTACTGAATAAATTTTAAGTTTCTTTTTATAAATTTGAACCTTCTATCTCATGTACATGAAATTCTAATGTTATTATAGCATGACAACGTTAAGTTTTTATTGAATAAAGTGAAATGTTAATTACTAATTTTCTATTTCCCGTACGTACTGTACGTGTCTAAAACTAATACATCAATAGCGTTTACTGTCTCCAGCCTTACTTTGTGGAACACCATAATCATAAAAATTTGCATTTATTTAAATGTTTTGTTACTCTTATAATCTCTAGATTTACTGGAAATTGACCACATTTTATAACTAATTATTGTTATGATGACGAGACCTGTGTGATTGACTTATTGCCCCTGGAAATAGGTGAGTTGTTTATTAGATTCCTGTAATATTAAAATTAAGGGAAAAAGAGGAAAGTGTCGGAACTAATTTTTGTTTATTAAAAAAGAAAAGTGACAAACCGCCCTAAAGATTTTATGTGAAAATCTAAGTATTTTGATTCGGAAAGGAAATAAGTTAAAACCTAACCATCAACCATACTCTTTTGTTTTTACTGTACAAGGATTTTAAAAGTTCAAGGATTAGTACCTGCTATCGTGCCTCCAGGTAGTCAGTCCGACCTTTTTGGGGTATGGTGATGCATTTTAATCTGATAATTATCTCGATTTCAAGTTTACAAAAAGCTGTCTTTAAGGAAGTTTGAAAAGATTATATATTGATAAAAAAAGGGAGAGAATTTTTACAGAAAAGAACCATTCAAACTTACCTGTTTTGAGTTTGAAGCAGGTATAAAAAACCGCAAATTTCTAGTGATTTGGAGGTCGAAGCGTGCTTTTTTTTTAAAGAATGTATAATGCCTCAGAGTGTTTCCCTTTTTGTAGACATCGAGGGTAAGGTAAAATTTAACTCCAGTTTATTTTGGTACCTTCTACAGTATAGTCGTGTTTTCGTTTTTAAATTTAAAAGATGATTAGTGTATATTCCTTCTTGATGAAAGGTGATTAGGTGTTTTAATTTAAAGTGATATCTGGTATTACAAAGCGCAAATGGTAAGTTATTTTTCTGCATTAGAATTAGTTTTTTCTTTTTTTAAATAGTTAATTCAGCCGTTGATAATAATACATATTAGTGTTAGAAACCAGGCCGATCCCTGGACGTGATTCAAGAGCCTGTGTATTTATTAACGTAATTTTCTTAACATGGAGATCCGAAAGCCCTTCACGAAGGGTAGCTACTGACATAGATATATCGGTTAGTCGAGCTTGCAAAACTCGTTGATATCATTGACGATTGTTGGTTTCTTTAAATTTCATGATCTCTTTGGGTAGAAAGTTTCATTAGAATACAGCGGTCTTGATCACGTGGTTAGTCAGATGTGAAATATAAAATTCATTATGGTGACTTCAAGAATGACAAAATCAAAATTTTAAACGTTTTATCGAGCTGTCGTCGTCGTCGATAATACAGATTTTTTCATGACGCCCTCTATTAGCATTACCTAGGTCGTCGATAATACAGATTTCTTCATGTCGAGAGAGGAGATTTTTTAATGCGACCTCTAATAGCATCAGTACATACAGGTAATACAGATTTCTTCATGACTCCGTCTAGTAGTAGTACATAGGTCGTCGATAATACAGATTTCTTCTGGTGATAATGCATATTAGTAATAGCACCCGATTCAAATTCCTTCTAAATGGCGGATATGCAAACGATACCGCGAATGATATGTAGGTAGTTAATATATCAACTATATGATCAAGCAATCTCTCGATGTAAATATTAGAAATTTTTAAAAGATATACAGTTTATAACGATAGAGAAAGATAGAAAACTGACGGTTCGTTTATATCACGTAGGTCCGTGATTTGCATTAAAAGCTGAATTTAGAATTTTAATGCTGAATTAATTATCTTAAATTATTATATGTAATTAAAGTATTAATGACGATAATTATTTTAAGAAATCGGTAAAATTTATTAATATAAAATGACAAACCTTGGCTCCCCCTATTAACAATTAGCAGAACGTTCGTAATCGGTAATACAGATTTCTTCATGACGCCCTCTAGTAGTGGTATACAGTCTGTCGGTAATACAGATCCCTTCATGACGCCCTCTATTACCAACTAGCAGAACGACCGTAATCGGTTAAAGCGTGAAAAAATAATTACGACACTAGCGCCCTCTGTTTTTCCTAGCAACACTAACACAATTTAGCCGAGCGCCAAACCAAATGCCGGTAATATACAAGGCCGGTAATACAGATTCCATACTTCGAGACAAAAATCCCTATATTAGAGAGAGATCGACAAAAAAGTCCCCAGATTAGAGAGAGATCGACATAAAAAGTCCCCAGATTCGACGTAAAACAACACTGCCGCCATCTGTTTTCCCCTAGCAACAGCGTTGCCATTTAGCCAAGTGACGAACCAAATGCCGGTAATACAGAATGTCGGTAATGCAGATTCCGTACTTAACGACGACTGCATCCTCTCAAAAACGTCTGGCTCAGGTACCGCAATACCTACTATCGGTTAGATAGACTTCGTTTGTAATCTTGTGGTTTCTATTTCTGAAAGCCGTGAATTAAGATAAATAGCTATACACAGGCATTCGCCTGTGTTGGTGGGTTAGGTTTATGTATAGTCGTGTGATTTATTAACCAATAATAATTATTGATTCTATTTATGCTAAATTGCAGCTTTCCTAAATATAAATCGTAAGATAAGAGTGCAGTATTTCAAACAGAGCCTCCGTACTGATGAGCTTCAAGGGGAAAACGAAACAGTTCCCTCGTAAGTTTTGTTTCTGTGGTTTTCAAGTATATTTAAATGGGCTTAATAAATTGTTAAAACAATTTTTTATCCACTGATGAGAATCATTGTAATATTACAGATATCAAAACGTATTAATTCTATCAAATTATTTACGATATAGATTAACCTTTTGAAATATAACTTGTATCGTTGCGATTCAACGGAATATTTACAGGATATAACGGACTAATTAGTAATTTCAACGATTGCTTTTTTTAATACTTTTCAAATAATTTAAAGTTCAATCTTTGAAGGGAATTTTTCTTTAAATAAACAAAAATGAGAAAAGTAAACTTCTTAAATTTATGATGGTATATGATTATTGTGCATCATCTTATATTCCATATTTTCCTTTTTAAATTCGTTTCTAATATTGTTGCAAAATTAATATTCTCACCCTCTTGGTGAAATCTAAATTTTAATATTTTTTAAAATAAAACGCGCCCTAAATTGTTGGAATAAACTAAAAAATATATCAAATTTCAATTTTCCATATAAGGAATTAACGCTTTTTATTGAAGAACGATTGGTAGTAAAACTGATGTACTTGACGTAGGGCTTTGATACACTTTCGAATAATTCAATTAAAGTCAAGGGTTGTCAAGATATGGCAAATTTTGAGGAATTTATCTTCGTAAATCATCGTCCAGATTAGCTAAAGTTTAAACAAGACCTAGAATATTTAAAACTCTTCGTTATAATAATTTGAAAGCAATAACGTTTGTTTATTGTTTCTAGCCTTATATGGTCAAATTCCATAATCATAAAAATCAAATAAATAAAAGCTTAGTAAAAGTTTCACAAGTTTATGATAATCACCTGACAATTGTTTCGACAGCTAAGCTGTCATTATCAAAGGCAATATAAATATAAATGCGTCGCTAAGGTAAATACAAACAATAGATAACTGGATAAAAAGATAAAAATAATAAAAATTAAATTTCTAACACTTCCAGTAATGCAGAATTACTGAGCTCAATCTGTTCATTCATTAAAGGTACCCTGAGTTTGTGTTTGTATATTTCGAACGCTTCTAAAATGTCTATTTTGCGTTTGTTATTACAAAAGTGTAGGAATTTAATATTATCTTGAGGAGTCATTGAGTGATTTTGTAAAAGGTGATTGTTTTTTAATTTCAAAAAGGTGTCTTTTTCTAAAAATTAGAATAAATATAATTAATTTTCAAAATATCCTTTTCCTCCTGCCAGTCGACAAGCGTGTTCTCGCATGCCAAAGCTGTTCTTGCACAGCCTGTTAAATGTGCTCCAATAATATAATTCTTCTCGGGTATTGAGACTTGTGCGTACACTTTGTCTTTCATGTAACTCCAGAAATAAAAATCAAGGGGATTATGATCCGGAGATCTAGCTGACTGTGCAACCGGTCTATCACGACCAATCCACCTTTGGTAATTGATATAACGTGATAAAAATAGGTGCCAAAGACTGTATTTGTTTGATTGCGCAAGATCTAGGTTACGGTTCCAGGCAGATTTTTCTTCAATCATGAATACCCTTTAAAAGTTAATAGCCATGTATCTCCAAAACAAATAAAAATAGACCTACCACTTTTGTGGTTTTTATACTCGGAATTGAACCTATTTACACTCTCGAAGTTTGAACATAACGATACGGAACACCTTGTATAAATGTTGAACCTAGAACGTTATTTAGATATATTTTATTGTATATACTTTTAATATGATGTATATGATATAATATGAATTAAATACTTCCCATAAGTACTAAATAAATAACTATTTATCTGACTCAAATCTGTATGAAAAATAAAACAAAAATTTCATTTTTGCTTGGTTTATTGTCAGGAAAAAAGTATAAAAATAAAATCTTAACATTGGTTGAACATAATATGAATGATGTAATGTTATGAAATATTATTAAAAACTCAGAACACAAAGTTATATTAATAAGGTTGCATAAAACATACAATAAAAGTTAAAAAAACACTATCAATTCACCAAATGCACTATTTTATTTGATTTTGCACCACCCAAACGTTTACTAGTAAACGAACACCGTACACTAATATGCGTGATGTAATTCCAACATACTAGTTACACATACGCCGCAACTGAATTTTCAACACCAAGTCGCCGCTACTGAGTTTAGTGATAGTGATTAAGTTACGTGAAAGTGATAAGGTGATAACGTGTTATAATTGATGATTATACTTTTAAATCGTATTTTATCTAAATGCTTTTTTGCTAATTGCATTTTTTTCAATAATTATCATTTACATAAGTAATGACATAGTATTTTATCCACATTTTAACTATGTTAAACTTGCAACTAAAACGTTTTTTTATAATTTATCTTTTATACCGCATTTTATCTAAAACGACATATGTTCTATTTAATATTACATTTCATTATGAAAAATATTAAAAATTATACAATTGTATTTTGTAAAAGAAAAAGAGAAGTCAGTTAATTAAGAACCGCGAACTGCAAATGACCATCAAAAATCTGTAACAAAAGGGAACTTAGTTTTGTAACCTGCTATTTTAAATAAAACACAATAAAAACGTATATTTTATTTTGTGTATAATTGAAATTAGAGTGACAAGAAAGTATCCAAAAGTTACGATTAAAAACTTAATTAACGTAATGGCGCAGTCGGTAGAATAGTTCGTACAGGAAGTGAAACATAGTGCCTAAAACAAATAGGAAAGTGTTTAAACTGACTGGTGATTTTTTAAATCTTTAACGGGCTGTAACAAAAAAGAGACAATAGTGTTTCGAGAAGTGAACTGAATATTCCTTGTCGTTACGCGGAGCTACATTCTGAGGACTGGATATTCCAGAATTGGCTAACAACCATTCCTAAGGACTGTACATCCCTGGATTGCTTACACAAAAGAAGGAAAACGGAAAGAAAACCAGAGAAAGAAAAAGAAAACGACAAAGGTAAGCAAATCTCTCATTCCATTGTGTTTATGTGTTCACAATTTTCCTATCCTATTATAAAATTATTCTCTCAATTGTTTTATGTTCCGTAAAAGAAAGAGTAAGTTTAAAAAACAAGTTAGGCCACATCGTAGTAATCAAACTGAAGAAGACTGTGATTTTGATTTGGAAATTTTAACTGAAACTTTATCCGAAATTAATTTAATAGTGTACCTCTTGAAAATAATATAATGGCCGAACCAAGTTATCAACAACTAAGACTCTTCTTAGATATTATTCCGAATTTTAGTGGTGATCCATGTGAACTTAATAATTTCATAGCAGCTTGTGACAAAACTATTCAACAGTATGCTAATGACTCTGAATCTGTCAAAAAAAGTAATTTTTAGGGCAATTATTGGAAAACTTCGAGGCAAAGCATTAACGCTAATTTCAGGTCGCGCAGAATTAGATTCTTGGCCCAAAGTAAAACCAATTTTAAAGTCTTTGTTTGCTGATCAAAGATCATTTACTTGCTTGCTACATGAATTACATAGTTTAAAACCCAATCATAAAGAAACTCCGCATAGTTTCGGTGTTAGATGTCAGTATGTCAGAAGCTTAATTTTTTCATCTATTAACAATGATGTTACATTGACTTGCCAAGCAAAACTTGCACAAATTGACAACATAGAAAAACTTATTTTAATCACATTTCTAAAATGTCTTCCGTCCCAAATGCAAACTACTATTAGAATAAAAGACCCAGATGGCCTAGAAAAAGCTATGCAAAACCTTCGATTTCCACTAGAAGTCTCCCCAATTTCTGACTATGAAGTTTTTCAAGCTGAGTTGACCAATTTCGGAGCGTATGCAGACCAAGAGCACATTGAAGATTTCTTAAGATTAGACCACACAAGCCACTCATGTCATACGAACCACCGATGAAGAACCAGTGTACACAAGATCGTATAGGTATCCAGAAGTGCATAAAGAGGAGGTACAGACTCAAATAACAAAAATGTTAGAGGACGGTATAATTAGAAACAGCATTAGTCCATGATCGAGTCCAATATGGATCGTACCCAAGAAACCTGATGCAAGTGGACTGAAGAAATGGCGTATAGTAATAGACTACAGAAAGCTGACTAATGAAACCATTCAAGATCGATTTCCCGTACCAAATATTGACGATTTATTAGACAAATTGGGCAAGTCACAGTACTTTACCACGTTGGACCTCGCAAGTGGCTTCTATCAAATAAACATGCATAAAAACAGTATCGAGAAAACTGCATTCTCCACCAATCTTGGACATTATGAATTTTTAAGAATGCCATTTGGACTGAAAAACTCACCGGCAACGTTTCAACGAATGATCAATGCTGTCTGGTATATATGGATGACGTAATAATCTTTTCTACAACCCTGGATGAATACATTGCAAACCTTAGACAAGTATTTAAGAAATTTCAAGAAAACAACTTGAAGGTGCAACTAGATAAAAGTGAGTTTTTGGGTCACATCGTTACCACAGATGGAATAAAGCCCAATCAGAGAAAAATAGATGCTATACTTAATTTTCCACTTCCAAAAACGCATAAACAAATCAAAAGCTTTTTAGGAATGATAGGAATTTATAGAAGATTTATTAATAATTTGGCTAAGATAACGAAACCTCTTACACTCTGTCTTAGAAAAGGCAAAAGGGTAGAACACGCGGAACAATTCATTTAAGCCTTTGACTACAGATGCAAGTAAATTTGCAATTGGAGCCGCACTCAGTCAAGACAGAAAACCAGTAAGCTATGCAAGTCGTACGCTCAATCCTAGTGAGATAAATTATTCCGTAATAGAGAAAGAACTGCTATCCATCGTCTGGTCCATCAAGTACTTCAGACGCTATCTATTTGGGCGACATTTAAAAATTCGGACTGATCATAAACCGTTAAAATGGTTAGAAAATCTGAAGGAACCAAGTTCAAAACTACTTCGCTGGAAGTTACTAATTTCTGAATATGATTATGAAATAGAATATATTAAAGGAAAAGAGAATGTCGTGGCAGATGCTTTATCTAGAAACCCAGTAGACAATATCTCCGTAATAAATGAAGTAGGTGATATTAATGAAACAATAGAAGAATATTTTAGAAGCTCTGAAAACCATTTGACTACAGACCATTCAGCTGAAGAAATGCCCCTACTTACATTTCCTTATTCAGATAAACCTCTAAATTACCATAAGTACCAAATGATCATTAAGATCTCAGAATCATCACCCGTCCCACTATTTATTAATGAAAAGGTATTTGATAATCAACGATATTACATCAATCTTTAGATTGAGAACATCACGATTTAGAAGAATTTATTGCAAACTTGAAAAATAATACAACGTATCATCTGCATTTTCCCGATAAGCTACACGAAAAATATTTTATAAAAGCCATTCAAGAAAAACTAATTCGAATTAATTCAAAATTAATAATATGTTCTACTAAATTAACAAATGTAACCAGATACTGACAAACAAGATAAACTAAGTTATCATCATGTTTACAAAACTGGACATCGTGGTATTACAACTACCATTGAATCACTCAAACGAAATTATTATTGGCCTAGTATGACTAAGGATGTAACTAATTATATTAATAATTGTGTCATATGTCAAAAACCCAAATATGAGCGACAACCTAGCAATTACCAATTCCAACCAGTTCCGACAGGTGCAAAACCATTTGAAAGAATTCAGCTTGACACTGTCCATTTCTAGAGAAAAGTTTCTCACTGTCATAGACACATTTCCCAAATTTGCACAAGTCTATTCTATCACAGGAATTAATTCAATAAATGTATTAGATGGTTTATTAACTTTTATTTTCCATTATGGCATACCAGAAGCTATTGTTTTTGATAACGGAATAGAATTTAGTAATCAAAATTTCAGTGATTTTGCAAACTTCATAAAATTCAAGTTCATTTTACTACACCCAGAAATCGAAATTCAAATAGCTACATCGAACGGTTTCATTCAACACTATTAGAACAAATCAAAATTAAAACGCAGCAAAATCCAAAAGAGTCACTTAATAATCTAATTCGATACTCATTGCTTCACTACAATAACTCTATACATTCAACTACTAATTATACACCTTTCGAAATTGTATCAGGACATTTTCATACCAAAGATCCCTTCGATATTGAAGAAAAGGATGTTGTTTCTAAATATGTTCAAACTCACAAAGAAAAATTAAAAGAACAATACAAACAAATTAATCAAAATCTGCAGCAAAACAAGACAGAAAACATGCGCAAGATTAATGAAAACCGGAAAGAACCTCTAACGATATCTCAAAATGATCAAGTATATCGTACCATAAAGAATTGCCTAGAGACAAACTAGCGCCCAGATTCACTAAAATAAGCCCCATTGCACAAACTACTAACAAAGTCAAAACTGAAACATCTCAATATCATAAACACAGCTGAAATTCATATATATTCTCTCATTTATCCTATGTTTAGTTTATGTTCCCGTCAATAATTCTATTCAAAAAACTTACAAATCCTATTTTGCCAATGAACTTAAAAAACACAAGAATAATTCTGAGCAAGCATACTTTTGTCAGTTACATGAATGTTACAGAACTTATTGAAATTAAGTTTCACATAGAAACCCAACTTAATCTTATATCAAAAAAGAAGAATTTTAGTAATCATACAGATCAATTGCTAAATCAGGGTTATACATTATCACTTCATATCGATTATTTGTTACAAACCATTTCTCCACATATACGACCTAAGCGAGGGTTAATTAATCTTGGAGGTACAGTATCAAAATGGTTATTTGGCACCCTTGACGCTGATAATGGCAAGCGAATTGATGCAATATTGATTCACCTAAACAAGAATGATCATCTTCTTCAAGACACCATAAACTCCCAAATTTCTTTATGATCAAAATGACCTTATGATCAAAACAAATTCTAGCCTTTTTCAAATGAAATCAAATATTTTGATTTCAAAGCTTTTTTCAAATTGAACATTTACTACATGAATTTTCGGAAAATATCAATGTACTTAATGCTTTAGAATTAATCATTAATTCACTCTTTACTTTACAAATTCATTTAAATCAAATTATTAATGCAATTACTTTTGCTCATTTACACAAAATTCATCCAACTTTTCTTGCATTAGACAATTTGCACTCTATTATTAGTAAAATGGAAACTTTGTACTCCTTCGATCAGCTAGTTCATTTTAGCAACCAACACAGTTACTACTCTTTCTTGGGTATTCAATTATTATATAACGGCGAGAGATTAATTTTTTTAATTCATTTTCCCGTTTTAACAATCACTTCATTCAACACATATTTCCTATATCCTATTCCACTTCAAAATAAAATAATTTCGCCTCCAAGACCATATCTAATCCTAAATGAGAGATATGAGCTTTAGCAATATCAAGACGACCTCTGTGAACAACTGGAAGGCACCTATTATTACCAGAACCATTTACAATCTGAGTACGACTGTATAGTTCATATCACCATTAAAAATGAAGCTGCCAACTGCACTACTTTACCTGTCCATCTGGAGAAGCCAATTGCTAATCAAGTCACACCGCACAACATTCTACTCACTACACCTGTCAGCTCTATTATAACTGAAAGCTGTTCTGTGGAAAAACACCATGAACTTCAACCTGGCAGTTACCTAATAACAATTTCCGACAACTGTTATTTTCTCATTAACACCGAGAAACTCTCTTATGGAAATGATGCTTTATCGCCAGCACAAATCATCCAACTGCCCTCACTCAACATTTCTAATCTAATCGAACGATCCACAACCGTAAAGCTTACCAGTATGGACCTCGAAGAAATCAAACACCTAATCGCCAAAGTTAACTCTCAACATGAAGTCCTTCTACCCCAGGAACTATAACCTGAACGCAGCTCACCCACATTTTTGCTTATCATTCTTACCTGTATTTTTTTCTGCATCTTGGTCATCTTTGGAATGTACCTTTACTGTAAGTGTTGCTATCCGTATCCATTTTGTTATCCGGAGCCTAACACTAATGAAAATTAAGTCACCGATGTTCAGCATAGCCAACCCATCCAGCCCTAGGCTTCCATTTCAGCCGGGAGGAGTTACACATACACCGCCACTGGATTTTCAACACCAAGTCGCCGCTACTGAGTTTAGTGATAGTGATTAAGTTACGTGAAAGTGATAAGGTGATAACGTGTTATAATTGATGACTATACTTTTAAATCGTATTTTATCTAAATGTTTTTTTTGCTAATTGCATTTTTTTCAATAATTATCATTTACATAAGTAATGACATAGTATTTTATCCACATTTTATCTATGTTAAACTTGCAACTAAAACGTTTTTTTATAATTTATCTTTTATACCGCATTTTGTCTAAAATGACATATGTTCTATTTAATATTACATTTCATTATGAAATATTAAAAATTATACAATTGTATTTTGTAAAAGAAAAAGAGAAGTCAGTTAATTAAGAACCGCGAACTGCAAATGACCATCAAAAATCTGTAACAAAAGGGAACTTAGTTTTGTAACCTGCTATTTTAGATAAAACACAATAAAAACGTATATTTTATTTTGTGTATAATTGAAATATGAGTGACAAGCAAGTATCCAAAAGTTACGATTAAAAACTTAATTAACGTAATTTTTCGCCTACCTAATCAGAAAGTGCTTTTTAAATGTCCTGTTTTGAGGGCAGTCAAGGCTTCTTTGCGGGCCTCTTATGTCAAACTTTTTACTGCCCTCTTATGTCAAATACATAACCTCTACACTACTACTAGATGAAACCACGATTTATTTATGTTAAGTTGGAGATACTGTAAAAATTGTAATTGTTTTTTAAATTGTCATACTTTGACCACTCCTGTGCATTATCCTAAAAAGATTTTAATCAAAAAATTAAATCATTAGTTTTTAACATTAAAAATATAACTGATTCGTAAAACTTTTAGCAACAGAATATGACGGAAAATGTAATCTCAAACATATTTTTACATAACCTTTAAAAATATAAAAAACATACGTCAAATTTTTCTAGGCTTCTTAGATCATAACTTTGATTTTCATGTCTTCGTCGATAAATTTGTCGTTTGTTTTTTTCTTTTCACAGTGTCATTGTATGTATCAATGGAGGTTGTGACAATTAATTAATAAAAAGAAAATTGTAATTTCAATAAATTATACAATGGTAGATTAATTACTCATCCTAATTAAAAGTCATATCCTGTTCCTTTTATTTACCAATAATAATGAAAACATTTACTATACGGCCGTGTTGTATGTAGTGTAATGATTATTAGGTTAATTTAGTTAATAAATTACTAAAAACGTCTGGCGTTATTTTCATTTTCATTCATTCCTTCTAACATATGCCTATTTAATTTACTAATAAGTTACGTTACTGTTTAACTTTTGGAATTCTTTTTTAAACTTTCAAACAGGTAGGCGAAAAACTTTTGTATGTCACTCGGACCGAAAAGCATTTGTAGCCCTAAGTTGTCCGCTGCCCTCGCTACGCTACGCTTCGCTCGGGCATCAAACAACTGCGGGCTACAAATGCTAATTTTCTGCCTTTGAGACACAATATACTATTGTTAACGATTGCCGAAAGCAACCGAAACATTTTGTTAGACAGGGAACGCTCGTTGCTGTTTACAAGCCTCAAGTTATAAAAATATATTTTTATAGTAAATCATTTAAAAACGTTTTATGAGATGAAAACTAGTTTTCAGTAGTTTTTACACTTTAATACACAGGTTACAGATTGTTTTGATATAAGATATTTGAGTAGTGCAGGAAAGGCATATATGCAGGATGTGTTACTTATCTGACAGGTGGCTAAATTTTTAATTTAAAAAATAGATTTAACTTATTTAAATTTAGTTCAATTTATGAAGGATACACACTACAACACTGTGAGATGGGAAGGAATAAATTTTAAACATATTCTTTACTTAAATTTCACAAACTCAATTTGATGATAGACGATCCGTTGGTTGATAGTTTTACATTTACATATTTTGAAGCCATTCTATGGTCTGTTTTCACCTGAAAATTATTAAAGGCATAGGTAAGAAGGTATACAAAATGTTCTATTTCTTTGACGATTCATGATTTTCCATAGTAAATGGATGTTTATTAATGTTATTAACTATTATTAACTATTAACTAAAATGTTTTACTGCAATGTTGTTAAGCAAGTTCTGGGGTGCTATGACACTAAAAGGTCAAAGTGGGCAACTTTCTTAAAAGAAGGTTTAGGCCTTTGAAATCCCAAAATTGTAACGTTTTAGCATGGTCTACTAGAATGTTAAAATTTAGTTTATATTTATAATTTTGGTGTCAAAATTTATGTAATTTTTGTTTGATAGGATCTTAGGATTAATCTTATGATAAGAAATGGATGTAGCAAGATGTTAAAATGATTTTATTTGAATTCTTGTAAAGTAATGATTGTGAGGAAATTCAAGATGATTGTTATTAAATCCTGGCGTTAATTTTGCATCAGGACATTAATGTTGGGTGTTGTTAGAAAGTAGAAATTCTCCTCTTTCGTTTTATAACATTTGTTTAAACATTAGTTTAATTTCACTATTAACAGTTTGGTTGGAGAATTTTAGTGTAAACGATGTTTTTTGTTTCTAGTAACTTACTAAATTATTCTAGTTCTTAACAAGGAAAACTACTAGCGATTCGCAATTGTTTTTCAATTATTATAAAAACAGCACGAAAACTTTGATTTCTTTATCTTGAAATTTCATACAGAGCAGAAGTCATGTACGTTATTTTGATAAAATCTCAAGGTTATGTTGGTGAATTCTACATCACTTAACTGTGAGCAAAGTGAGATTATAAGAAATGTCATCTTGTTTTTAAATTTTTTTTGTAAGTTCTTAATAATTTAATTAATAATAATTATAATGAACAATCAAAGTGAACAACAACAAAATAAAAAACTGAAGTGTTAATTTGGTGTACAGGCTGATCTCATAAATTAAAGAAACTTCTTTGGAAATTTATTTTGATTGGGACGAATTAAGGTAAGGAATTAAGGAAGGTAATAGAATCTTGTCGCAAATAACCGCATTATTTTATGTACTCACGTCATGCAAGATACATGTTTCACCTTTAATAATTATAATTATCTTTATAAATCACAAATAAAATCAATTTGAAGAATAATCTGGAATGTGCTCATCTTGTCAACAAATACGCAGGTAATCTTAACAACTATAACAGGAATCTGCTAACCTTCAAGTTAGGGTGTTTAAATTTTTTTGTGTGGCGCAAATAATTTTAAAATTGTTGGATTGATCATATAAGAATTAAAAAGGACAAAGAGAATTAGAATGTCTCTTAATTCTTAGTTTGTTAAATCTATTTGACACCAAGATTTAATTGATTTTGTTTCACGTTTGTTTAATTAATTTAAATTTAAGATGTTAATGATTGTTTTTGTTTCTCTCCAATAAATTTTAAATTTTTATTTCTTTTGTGTGTTCATAAATAAAATCATTTATTTAAATGATTTAAAAAGAAATTTATTTGTGTATTTATTTGTGTCTGCTCCATTAACAATGTTTTACAGATTTAACTTAAATAGCTTCCTAATTAATTAGCCATCCGCCTGATTTCGTCTCATGCATTTATGGAACTTGTTTTCCAGTTTAGAAATAATAGCCGGAGAATTTTTTTTGATGATAAAGGTAAGTGATATTTAGCTGTGTATATTTTCAGACTGTTTTACCACGATTTTGTGTTTGTGTTTATGAATATCAACAATAATAAGTTTATTTTGGAATTTATAACCTTTCATCTTTCATCAAGTGTTGAAGGGTTTATTATTCCCAACAATAAATATTAATCTAGCCCCATCAATATATCATATCAATATGTTACAATGTAAGTTAAACATCGACAATATTCTTTAAAATATACGTTAAATATTTATAAAATATGAAGATTTAATTGTAAATTTACTATCTCGAGCCTTACTTTATGGAACTCCAATACATTTAACAAATATTTATTAAACATTGTAGGTATGTTACTGGGGAAATTGTACTATTAAGAGCCAGTGAACATTCGGCTTTTGCTAATCAACTAACGAATTGTTGTTATTTAAACTGCATTTTTATTATCTGGTACAATTCGAAATATTATTTTATTAATTGTGACATTATGTTGTTAATAATTTATTTGGAAGATGACTTGGCATGCAAGTTCTCACAAACATCTTTACTATATTTGTTTATTCCTACATTTTAATTGAATTTGAGTAGGATCAATCACCTTATTTTCTTGCTGGTCGTGACAAAGTAAAATAAAGTAAAATTTTTAAGACAATTTATATTATATATGAAATGAGATAAAATAAGAGTTTATTGTAGTGCACATACTATTTCATCTTAATGCATTTATATTCGTCGTACTTGCAACCTTAGAGTGTCAAATGTACATTATTGGGATTCTCAAAGCTTTTCCTAAAATCCAAACCAGCCTATAAACACTAGGCTTAATTTAACGTCGTTTGCTGAGATAGCGTAAATTACTGAAGCAAGACCCCCTGGGAGTAAATGGCTGTCCCAGTTAGTCTGCCATTGTACGTTAAAAAACACGCGTATAAGAATTCTGTCGAAAGAAAAGCTCGTAAACAATTTTTGTTTTATTCTCTTTCACACTTGGAAAATATAATCATAGGATCATTACGCTTGAATACGAATTCTCTTACTTGCATTAGGAAAGCTTTTCTTTATTTTGTATATTCAGGATGATACAACACGGAAACCCGAATTGTGTAATTCAGTTTCATATTATCAACATCAGCAGTTTTCAGTGGAGCTTGAAGCGTTAACTCGAATTTCCTACGGGTACACATTTCTAGAAAACAGTGTTTGTTGAGAAATGGACACAAGAAGGTACGCTGGACTTATTTTTAGCACCTCTAAAACATTCTTTTTCAGGTTTTTGTCCAGTTTTTATTTTCCGGGTTTGTGTTTAAAAACGGAAAATCTAATAAACCAGAATGATATTGCATTGTCACACAAAAAAATATATCCCAGAATATAGAAAGAGATTCAAACATATGCAGTGGAGCAGGTGTATATGTAACGCTGCAATTTTGACGGAACGAGTGACGTCTGATTAAAATTCTATGCTTGAAAGCTGTCCCCCCAACATAAACTCACGAGAAAAAATTTGCAATCTCGCTAAATGCAGTCTCAAAGTTTAAACCTATGACGCGCATATATTTTTTAAATTGTATTATTAGAATATTGAGTAAATACCTTAGAAGGTGTACTCCAATGCATGATTTATCACAAAATTGAAAGCAGGTTTATATTTAAACTAAAACTTTTTCAGCTTTGGTTACGTCTATATTTTTCGTTAGTTCTTATGTAGTTTTCTCTGTTATAAACTCAATTCAGAAAAAATACTAAACTTAAACAATAAGAAACGTCATCGTTGACTGTGATGTACTTTGACATGTACATACATGTACTATCATACAGTTCAAATTATACATTAATAGATTCTTATGTTTAACAGCGTCACAAAGGCTTGGTTTATGTTCATAGAATATTACTATCAGACTAGTCCGTAATGATAAAGCAAATTGAACTCCACTTAAATAACATCAGAAATCAGTAGCAACAGTAAAAGCATACATACCTCTATATCTCATTTGGAAATCGAATGTAGGAATTAGCCTGTGCTTTCGAAAAACCGCTTGTAAAATAAAGTTATTATTTCTTTTTATCATTTTGTTTACTAGTTTAAGCAGTATTCACGTCCTAAAAATGGCGAAAAAGATTTACGCTCAGTCCTTTTTTGAATACGAATCAGTTAGCTGGAGCGGGGTGATAACTCCAAGTCACTACAGCCCCAGTTTCGTTTCCAGCTGGCAGATGGCTTCTTTTTTAAAAAGTTTACAAACCAAAATTTAAACTGACATAACTGTAATGACGTAATTTTAGTAATTGCATTTCAAAATTGTAATTCTGTTCCACGATATTGGGACGCGCCAAAGATTGATCTGCACTCTCGCGGCAAGTTGTTAAAAGAACTTATTCGGTAGCTCTGTTGTAATATGTATAATCAATCACCAGTGTGCTAAAGATATTGCGAGAAATCTATGAATGACAATTCCATTTTACTGACGTTTCAAAAATTATAAAATTTAAATACTCTACTTAAAATTATCATAAATGTTAACGCGAATATTAAATCTAATCTGTCAAAATTACAATCTCCATTAAAATACAACACAGCAAAAAGAACCGCTAAAAACTACGTCATCAACTACAATGCCATCTATATTTATTGGTGCGTCCCTATTGCGTTACGTTTAACATACGGTGGAAATAAAAATGATGATCTTTTGCATTGACAACCTGAACAGATATTTAATTAGAGAAAATTATTAGATATGTGAATACTTGTTTTCTGAAGAATTGTTTGTATCGCACCCCTTTACTACGTAACTTGAACATTGATTTTATCAAGTTATCCTGGCCATTAGCATGCAAGAAAGAATGTGAGCAATTTTAATAAGCTGGAAAATAAAGCATTTAGCACAATTATTAAAATGCACATGAAAAATAAACAAAAAATGATTAATGAAACTACATAATCGTAGGAAACAATAAACAAAGAAAAACAAACACTAAATAAATTGGCGTCTATGTACATTTTATTTAACCTGTTTGTTAGTCGTGTGCAATATTATTATCAGAATTACAGTTTAGTAACGCAATTTATTAAAATTATGTGGGAAATAAACAAGGTTTTCAAGAGAAAACTTGTCATTTTAAATTCGCTGTTTTGTAAAAGAAACAAAAAAGAAGAAGTTATCTGCTAGCTGAAATCGAACCTAGGACAGCCGCGACTTGGTGTTGTTATCACCCCTCTCCGGTCAACAGAGTTACGGAATCATGTCGCCGTTCGAGCACGCTGCATTTATTTTGAAGGTAGGTTGTATTAAATAATTTAAATGATTTTTCTTGAAAAAGGAACTAAATGTAATATTTTTGTTCCCCATTTTCAGGATATGGTACGGTTTAAACTAAAGAACAAAATGATAAACAGGAATAATATTTTTATTTATTTGGGGAAATCTTAAAAATAATTTTTTAAGAAATACATACGATGCGATATTAAACTTTCTATTAATTTTAATATAAAAATTCTACAAAGTTGTCGAACGTTAAACTTTTAATGTAACTCGTCTATGGCAAGACTCTAACGAAAACGAATAAGATGTTTTACGTCCTATATTATATGCTATACCGACCTTCTCTTGTAGCTAAACATTTGGAACTTTTTATAAAACTTTGATTAAATTAATCTAGCTATTTCGTCATTCAATTATGATTGAATAGACATGATGAATTCAATAAATCGATCGTTTGTCTTGTAATAGTATATTAGACGTAAAAAGAAAGAAACGCGAAACTTAAAACGTGTTTCATATTTTAACTCTCAAGGTGAGATCGAAAAGAGATTTAAAACATCTTGGGGGCCTTTTACGTTCTGTGGATTTTATCTGCAACGGTTTAAAGCTCCGTTCGATTCTGGATTAAGCTTTTGATTGTATAACGTGCTTTCGAGGAACCTAGTAGACGTATTGTGTGTTTATGTCAATATTGCGGCTCAGACTTACATTTTTATTGTATCTTTTAATTTTAAAGTCACCAAAGAAATACAATATATGTACAGCAATTTTTCTTACATTTTATAAGTAATTTATTTTTAAAAATGCTATACTATGCCTGATGGACAAAGGATTTATTTTAAAGTTCGTGCGTTTATCATTAGATCATTACGCAAATGGTGGCAGCTGCTACGAGGGAAGTTTAGTAATCTAATAGCCGTTTCTTAACGGAGAAGGCCATGAGTAACAACTGCGAATTTTCTTTTGTAGTGTGTGCAATCGATTACGAAATACTATATTTTTAGATATGGAAAAATAAATTAGGTGGCATAATAATAAGTAGCTCAGGAAAGAATTGTTCTAAAGAATGGTTGCACCAGAGGTATGGTCGAGTCTTGTTGAAAATATTCTGTTGTCAGTTCGTAATTATCTAGTATTGTTCTCCACTCATTCTATGATTAAAAAAAATTGGACCAACAATGCAACTTCTGGACATTACATTACAATCCGGAATGCAATGGTGTCTCTCCAATGTTATGAGGGTTTTTTTGGTCAAGTTTGACAACTTTAATTTTTCCAATTTTTGTCCTCAGCAACCTTCTTTCTCCATCGCTAACTGTCTCTTGCTAATTCGTCTCTTCTCCGGTGCAAATCCATCTCTTTCCAAGTATCCCTATTTCGTCGTTTCATGCCTTGGTCTGCCTCTGGTGGTGCACGTAAAATCCAACTCAAAGAACTTTACCTACTTAAAACGCCATATAAATTTTCTCAAACATTGTTAGTTATACAATTTCATTCAAATTATATTTTCTTGATTTGCAAAATTGCGAGGAAATAATTCCGCAGAAAGACAGTGTCGGTTTACAACATTCTTCTCGGTACGGAAAGAAAGAGCAATGAGCGCCCAATGCGATAGATACCTATGTTAGTGTGGTAGAAAGGGGGTTGACCTGGTTTGGATTAGGGGTTGACTATCATAAAAATGTAGTATTTTCATGTTTGGCTATATATTCTTTTTATGCTTTCCAAATCTTCTTTGCTGGTAAATAGACATTTTATAAATAAAAAATTTCATACAAATATGTAATACCCATTACACGCAAGTGAAATATTTACTATAACTAGGTACTTTTTCTTGGGCTATTCGGTAGGAAGTTGCACTTTTCAAGTTCATGCTTGTACTCTGTTTTTGTCAGGGTTGGCAAAACTATTGTTTGTTTTACAGATTTGGCATAAAACTGAACAAAACATAAAATACAAATATAAAAACATAAAGCTTAACTATAAATTTGGCCCTATGTCCTTTTCTGTCAGTCGCATCTTAGAGCTCATCAAAATACAACCAAACTGGATTTCGTTTTCTTCCGCTCACTGTAATGCACGAGTTCACTTCCTGATAGACATAGATAGACTGATTCGACATAGGCATTGTGTATGTGGAACACAAAACGGGGATTCCCACACTATAGCCGGTGTGGTGGCCATCAAAGCAAATTTTAATAAAATAAGTCTATAAATATGTATGTACTTACATATCAAATAAATTAATAAAAGTCACATTGGTTTTTTTCTTAAAAAAACAATTGGTTTAAACCTTGGTTTAAAGCTTTGATTTAAACCAAGTGGTTTAAACCTGCCAACCCTAGTTTTTGTACTTCATTCTTTTTGATTTTGCTAGTAATAAGTTTTTTTGTCGCCTTTAAAAATTTCGTCATCCTCTCTATCAGAATTCCGTTCTTCTTTTGTTATAAAACCTTTTAGTTTGTAAACTATGTGTTACGGTCCGTAATTACTCAACAGGAGTAAGACATTAAAAACTGTCCAGAATCTATTTTTCGTTATCTACTACATATAATTACAACAAAAGCATAAAAATCATGTAGTCGTTGCAGCTATAACAGAAATTACATCTTGTCAGTGCTACCAATGTTGAAAATTAAATTTATCCACAGGGTGGTTCCTAATTATCCGATTTTATCCTCTGACCTCAGTGCCATCTCTGAATGAGATTTCAAGCTTATAAACTTAAATGATAAAAATAAACTATAGAATACTGCAATGCTATATTTATTTTGATAAATATTCGGAGGAACAAGTAGATTCTAACAAAAGAATAAACATCTGCTTAAATTATAAAAACACATTCTAATTCCATATTAAACCCCGAGTTGATAAATTCTTTTACATTAAATACTAAATTCTATATAAACATATTTTGTATAACAACCAAAAAGTCTCAGTTACTACTAATAATAAAGTTGGGGAATAACTAAAGTGTAACCTAATTTTCTTGTTTTACTTGATTAGGTATTTCATTAAAGAGAATACACAGAAGATCAAACATTTTTGGAATATTTTTTGAAAAAGCCCAGTTTTATGTTATATTTGTTTCACTTTCATATACTAATCCTACTAGCATCACTTTTTATTTTAATTGTACTTACTAATTATAACATTCTTGATATTATACTAAAATATCATTTTGTCTCTACCAGGCACAGTATATAAAAATGAAAGGATTAAAGTTAATATAAGAATGGAGATTTTTGAAAAATATCTATCTTCAGTATCATTTTTCTAATAAAAAAATGTCCAAGTAAAACAACAAAATTACATTAACATTATTACCAACAACAAAACTGCACTTTTTCGTTCGTCTAAAGTGAATATTGCCAAGTTTCTATGTTGGCGGTAACATAAAGTAAATTAAATTTGGCACTGTCAAGAATTTTTCATTTAATACAACTATAAAGAATGTAATTGGAATTTAGTTAAATTATTTTTGTAATATTCAAAATATCCTCAAATTATCCGATAAATGAGAGGGTTAGAAAATTATCCCCGAGTACTTCAAATTATCCGCAAATCGGATAATTATCTACCAATCGGCAGCACTGCATCTTGTACAACATAAGAACTTAGCCGAATCGATCGCTTGCTTGTTCTCTGATATTTTCTTAACATTTAGCGGCTTTACCGCGTTGTGTCTTGGCGCAGCTCTTTGTTTTATAACGATATTTGCAATTTTATTTTGTCTGGGTCATGCAGCTGAAAAATGTTTTAGATCTGATAAGCAGTAAAGCGTTTTAAATGCAAACAGTAACACCAACAAAGTAAAAAAAATCGGTGTCGTTTTGCTGAATACATGCGAACGTCTGCAACTGTGGTAAATAGTTATCCTGCACACTAATGTAATACTGGTCGTTTTCAGACGATGATTTTTTTAATAATGCATCTTTCGTTTTCGACTCTGCCTATTCCATTTCACCGTGAAAAGTTATGTAATAAAATTTAAATGAGTTTTGTTTAAATTGTTAAAGACATAATAATATAGGGTATGGAATATTATTCTGGACTGAAATTTGGATTGGAAATGGTAGCAAAATATTAAAATATGGTAATGATTTTGAAATGAAATGATTACGGAAATTGGGAAATAATAACACGAAAACGTTTTGACATCGTATGAAGGCAAATGGAGCTGGTGGGCAAAAGGTGGGAGCAACTTTTTGTATAAAAATTGGAGAAGAGAAAGAAGATTTGGTTATCCTCAATAACGAAATATAATTAGTTATTATATTGTTAGTTATAACAATTACTCTAATAAAAAAGAGTAAACGAAAAATTAATAATTAGTTTTGGATAGATTGTTTTTTGATTGATATGATTAATCACCTTTAAGCACCCACATCACCCTGAGTTAGAGATTTCGTGTTGACATAATTTTTAATAAGAAATTTATTTGTTTTTATAAACTCAGCTTATTACATTGCTAAAATTTATATCAGGATTTGCACAACTCATATTATTATTTTATATTTTATGAAACGTCCATCAAGAATACTTCATAACATTGATTTTGATAATTTAAGATTGGTTTTAAAGACCTCAGTCGGCAAACTATTTTATAAAAAAATGTTTTGAAAAACTTGTTTTGTTAAATTATTATTTATGTTTACACAACTTTTATTTATTTTTGATGGGTTCTGGTTGGATTCTTCCGTCTTGTTTAATTTCATCGTTGTTTTAATACAACCTCCAAACACTCAACATCATTCTATTAAAGTCAATTAACAGAAAAATTAAGATGCAAAATAAAAAAAAAATTAGTAACAACTTAAAATTTATTTTACAAAATTTAGTATATTATCCAATCGCTTTGTAAAAAAGCAAGGGCCTGGCCATGTTTTATTTATATAAATGTATCACCACTGACAAATCTTTTTATTATGTTAACATTATATAACCTGTGGTAGCTAATTTTTTCTTGCCTGATGCCTTATTATTATTATTTATAAAAAAAAACAGTTTTGGGATGCGCCGAAAAGTGGCCTGTATTATAGCAGAATTTTATAAAATCTGATAGAATAATTGTCAAATTGGAAGGTTTTAAGGTTGTGTTACATCTAAAGCATGTGTCTCATTAGTTGCCTGCATATCACCCACCGCATATAGAAGTCATTTTGTTTAATTTTGTTAGAGTCACTGCATCTAGTCACCTAGGCCAGCTAGTCGATCAGAGTAACGCAAACCGCCGCCATATTGGGGCAGAGAAGGGTGATTTTTAATAATGGGCAAATTAAAACCACGTTTTACGTGTTTGACATATTAGAGGTTTGATCTTTCAGAATAAGAAAAACCTTTTAAAGTAAACGTGGATTTGATTAAATTCAATACAGAACAAATAATGAACAATATCGTGCTTCGTTTACCCCAATATGCCGGCGGTTTGCGGTACTCTGGTCGACCAGCTGGCCTAGGTAACTAGATGCAGTGACTCTAAATTTTGTTGCAGTACAACGCCATCTATATTTATTGGCGCGTTTCAATAGTGCTTTGAACACGGCCTCCTCGATTTGTGAGAGACAAAGGTCTCTTACACGGCCGTTCGCATTTGTAGTTCCAGGCAATATTTCTGTTTTGAAGGGGGCGCCACAATAACAAAACATCCAGGTTGCGTACTATCAAACTTTCTTTCGAAATATTACATTACTACCCGGTTGCAAATTCTCAAAGTTGTTAATAAAACATAACCTCTCTTAAAATTCGCATTTTCATATTGTAATAAGTTAATATTAATGTCGAAATTCGATTATAAAAATGAAAAATCGTAAAGAAAATTCAACAAAAGAAACAAACAAAGCCTTCTGCAGAATTTGATGAATTAAAGCAACAATTCAGTAATATTTTAATTGTGAGAAATATTATGTTTAAATACTTCTTATTTATTAATTTATTATGGTTATAAATAAATTGACCAATAATGCAAACGAATAAATGCAACGAAACCGGTTGGTTCATCAAATAATAATAAATTATATCCACTGTAAAAATCATTGTGCCTTACTAACTCGCTACAAAAATAAGAAAAGTGCTGATATACGATCATATTTCTAAACTATTATTAAAAGTGATTGGGAAATTGGTGATTATAAGTTATCCTCTTATAAACTTATAAATCAAAGTACATATTACCTACACTTGGATGTTTCGCTGATGTACTACTGAAATTATTGTTAGAAATACCCACACTCACAATGGGCGATTCAACCAATATTTCAAACTGTAGACCATTATCATTTCTCCGAAAATCTTTGAAAAATGAATAAAATAATTTATAGATTATGTAGCAGCGTGACCAACTACAATTAAATGTAAACATTTAATATTAGTTGGTAATGGTAGCAGTATGATTAATTAGAGCATCTTTCCATTTAAAATTTAATTCTACATTTGCAGGAACACTATGGAGAGATACATTTTCTAATTCATACGAGCTACAGTTCGTAACACAACACTTTCGAGGCATTTTTAATAATTCTAGTATAGTTTATAGAAAATTACAATATATTTTACCACTAACAATAAGTAAATTATTGATGCTAATGTTTATTAAAAATAAACAAGGGGCAATCTAGATTGCGCGCCAATATTGCTTAATCACTACAGGACACGACAGATGGCGCAACAATACGTAAACTGTCAAAAACAGAAATTTTTTCAATGTGACCGGCCGTCTAAAGCTAAGTACTCACAGCAGCGGATCCGCAGGCGGATGTCATACGATTGGTCGGATTGAGTCGATTTGACTGAAACCGACCAATCGTATGACATCCGCCTGCGGATCCGCTGCTCTGAGTACTTACCTTAAGAGACGTTCGTCTCTCAAATCGATGAGGCCGTGGCTTTGAATTTGTATATCAACTGTCAGTGTCAAATTTTTATATAATTTTGGTACTGTACAATAACAAACCTACTTTTTATAGTAAGTATACCAGAGTACGTATATCTATACTGCGTTTACCCAACAGATATAGTAATGAAAAACCAGAGACATTCAGATGCAACTTGAAACTTGAATATCCATTGGTTGAAATAAATGGGGCGGTACTCGATAGAAGTCTCATTTACACATACAAACACAAACGGCAAACGCCAGCTTGTTACGCATGCGTTTACGTCAGTTGTTTTGAAAGTTCCGTCAGTTTTTCCAACTGTGTTACATACGTATTAGGTACATTACAAGTCTTTATTAAAACTCGCACCATTCAATACACGAACGGTTGTCAATAAGTAAGTTAGAATTATATGAAAAGTTAATAATAATAATAATAATAATGAGTTGGTTAATTTGTAGAATTTTCCTTACTGCAAAATTATTAAAAATGGATGATGAAAACGTCAACAATATTCAGTTGTCACCACCAAAAAAACGCCAAAAAAGCACTTTTCTGTAGAGGTGAAACAAATAATTATGAACGCTTTTAAAGTGTGTGGAGAGCAGCATCCTCAATGGAAAAACACGAAAAAGTGGAAAATGTTGCTGGATTGATAGGTCATGTCTTAATTTACCTTCCAATCCCACTGCTTATTTACTATAATTTTATGAATTGGTGTGGCCAGTGTTTACAACATACTTCGTGAGCACAAGCAACATCCTGATTATTTTGATGCTCCTAAGGCGTGTCATAGACCAAGAGCTATTTTGGACAATGTTTCCGAAGAAGACAAAAATGGCAAAAAAAAGTGTGGGCTGACATGTCCATAACAAATCCACGAGATGCATTTTTAAGAGGGTTATCGACTGGCTTGAGAAATCCATCGGGGAAAGGAAAGCGGCTCATCACCCTTCATATAGGATCTGATGACGGTTTTGTAGATAATGGATTACTGTTATTGAAATCCAAGAAAACAAATGACTACCATGAAGAAATGAACGCAGATACATTTGAACAATGGTTTAAAAATATTTTACCCAGTCTTGAAGAAGGTTGCGTTATCGTCTTGGATAACGCAAGTTATCACACAAGAAAAATTAAAAAAATTCCGTCTAGCAACACAAAGAAAGCTGACATACATAACTGGCTGCAGAAAAAACTATCCCCCACGAAGACAATATGGTGAGAGCTGAATTGTTATCTTAAGTAAAACAGCATGCACCTAAACACAGTGCTAACGTAATCGACGAATTAACACAGGAAAGCAACAGAACTGTTCTGAGATTGCCACCTTACCATGCGACGTATATATAGTATGTTTGTATGTAATTTCTTTGTTTTATTGTAAAAAATATTTATTATATATTATAATATGTGTAAACACATAGCACTCGCGAACTTTTCATGGCTTTTTTATTAAATTAATAAAATGCAATTTTTTAAAATGTATGGTTATTATTTATACTAGTATAAATTTCTCTAAGTGACATCATTTATAACGAATTAACAATTCATATACAAAAATGTTCTATTGTAAATTTAACTTTCAATAAAACCAATCAGAACAATCTGTGCTGCCTTGATTTTTTTTAACTATATCTGTTCAGTGTCCGGAGTATAGTAACAAAAAGTTACTAAAGTTTTTAAGCTAAGTTGTTAAAAATATAAGAAGCGTTGGTCAGTATTTGCATGTACATATCTGTAATATTTTATAATTTTACGTGCTGATGTTGTTAATTTTTGTAACTGCTATGTGTTTATGATAAATAAATGTATAACAGTATATTATGTATTAAGGGGTTAATTAAGTTCGAAATGCATACGTTAGTTTATGGACGGTTTATAAGTTTAAATTAATTTTAAAATAAAAATCATTTAAAAAGTGCAAAACTTCAAGTAGATAGGTGCAGTGGTATATAATTGCTGTTGTTACTATGGAGACGACTAAATAAGGGTAGCTTTTTCTCAAGCGGGCTCAAAAAAGTTTTACAGCCCTAGAGCTCTAATTTAACAATTAATGCTCTAAAAATAGGCCCACAAACCGTTCAAAATTGCCCGGCCGGTAGTGATGTCCATGAGATTCGCGAGACGAGACTTTTGTTAACTCTCATCTCGTCTCGCACAAAATAAAACGAATCTCGTCTCGCACCAAAAGATCTCGTCTCGTTTCGTATCTCGGACGAGAAATCTTGCGACTCTCGAAACTCTCGCACTTCTTCTTTGGAAGATATACATATATCAGAATTTAAAAGAAAGATCAAAAAGGAATTTAATGCCTAATTAATAATTAAATAAAGTCTAAATTATTGTGTTTATTTATAAAAGTTAAATCTTTTAAACCTTTTATAATACTACCTTAGATGTTGAGATTTTCTCTTGTTATTCAATGTTTCTTCGTTTTCGTGACTTATTTTAAACAACCGTAATTTTAATAATCACATATTACCTGCATTTAGAAACTCAAAATTTATAAACTGTTTTAAATCGAAGAAACTAGTACTAACCTTAATATTTCCAAATCAGAGTAAAACTAATTTTAAATTTTTTAGATTATAAAAACTGCCAGTATTGAGTATGCGTCTTTTAAAAATTAAATGTTTATTATTACCGTGAGCGAATAACAAAACGGGAATGTCCAAAGCCAAAACTTTATATTACACTAAAACCACAGTCAAGAAAACTTTAAACCATACTTTAATGATTTTTTATTTAGCTCATTTAATCTAGGTATTTAGTTTCCTTTCTTAACATCTCATAACTCTTCTTTTAGTATCAAACATTTCTTTAAACGGATCTCAGAAAAAATCGGTGCCAGTTTTTGGCTGCTTATACGTATGTAAACATTCATTAATCCTTTATTTTATTACACGATACAGAAACGCCTATAAGAATACAAAATCCATAAACGCATATACAAAATGTTTTCTCCATAACGAAATATAAGTGATTATTGTGAATTATGATATTTTATATTTGATTATTTTGTCTTTGATTTTATATAATAGAACTGCAACGTAGACCACAACAAAGTAAATTACAAAATTTATGTCTAAACGATAAATTATTGTATTGTGTAGGTACTTGGATTTCTAATAAAACGTAAAATGATTTTTAGCTTGCTAAATTTGAAATAATTTCCATAAAGCGAGACTTTTGCGAGATTTCTCGCGCGAGATACGATATTTAAAAAAATGATAGTCTCATCTCGCAAGCAAAAAGTACATTCTCGTCTAGTATTTCGTCTCGCAAACGAGACGATATTTGCGAGACTCTCGTACACGACACTTATCGTGGGCATCACCACTGACCGGACATAAAACAATTTAAAAAATTAAAAACTAAATAAAACTACATGAATCTGTATTTTATTTTGTGACATTTAAAAAATTTCCAGATATGCCAATATTAGGATTTGACATTCACTTCTAAAATTTTATAAGGATTACCAACTTAACAACAATTTGACAAGTGCTATTTAAAGCACTTTAAGAAGCTTTCAAGTGATACTGACGTTTCATTTTTATCTAATCAATTTAGGTGTATTCTTTTTACCACAGATCGTCTTAGTACTAAGATGTACTAAGCTAAGATAAAGTGAGATTAACTAAGGCCATTGAAAAGTAAAAAGAACATAGAAACATGTTTATGTAAACAAGCAGAAACACACAACATAACCACAAATTTGTAATCAATTGTGTTTTTCACAAGAATGATCAAAAATATTATTTTATATTCTTTCCTGCAATATACTATGATAACTGCTGTAGCTTAAATTCATTTTTAATAAACTACGTGTTTATATATACTTTCTATGACCAAACATTTATTTACATATGACATAATAACCTCAAAAAAACTCTGTGTCACTTCATACTTTGAAGTAAGCTAAATAATAAGTACAGGCTCAGTTGGGGCAAGGGGAGGACAAGTTATCTCAGTACCAACTCACTTGTGACAAGTAAATAGAACACAACAATTTACTAAGATAATGAGAATAAGTAAGAATCTCACTTAAAAATGGTAAAAAGAATACAACTAATATCTTATCAATTCAATCAATCTTTTATTCGATAATAAAAACATGGTAAAAATAAAATTAAGTTATTAAATTGTTGATTTTATTAAAAAAATACAATTATAAGGGATAGCTGACGACAAAAAATTACTTTAATCAAAAAATTGTATTGGTTATACTCATTAAAATAAAGTATCTCGTGAACGGCATTAGCATTTAAAATTATAAAGTTAAGGTAAAATAAAGATGACTGTGGGTGGAAGGGCTAGTTGAAAAACCTTATAACAGTCATATTAATATCTCAAATAGTTTAAGAGATATTAAAGAAAGATTATTCTTTCTCCTTTATCTCAGTAATCCATGGCCCGGTGTCATTTTTTTGCATCGAAAATTTTACACTTTTACGTTCTTAAGCCCGTTTGACATGATACTAAATTTACGCAAAAATTTAGGAGTGGATTTTGTAATACATTTTTTGATAAAATTTTACAAAAATTTACAAATTTCTGTTTGCAACGAATCTCATTTTTAAAGCAAATTCTGTCATTCGCACATGCGTATTAACGTATTTCTTTATTGTTATTTGTGGTTGCAGTGTTTGTAGTCTTGATATAACCAAGAGTTGACTTTATGGTTGTTTATATTTTTAATATTACATTTTGAGGTTAATTATCTTTGGATTTAGTTCTATTTTACTTGTTATTACGTTATTTGGAAAATGTCTGATACTAGTGAAGTCTAAATGTATTCAACGGCAGCTGCATGTACGTTGCTGGACATACTATTAGTAAAAAAGGAAAAAAACAAAATAAGCCAAAAATGTATGCGATCTGAAGTTAGCCATGGTGCTGTGCGCACATTTACGCGCATTTTTGCTCATATTTAGAAAAAGATCTAAATAATTTACTACAAAATTTTGTGATAAATTTCTTACATTAATTTCGTGTTTGCAACATGAGAAAAATTTATGAAAAAATTTACTCATGTCAATGTCAAATTTAGTATCATGTCAAACGGGCTTTAAAAATAAGGTGTCACAAAAGTGGGATTAGTATTTGACATTTTAAAGCTTGTATTGCTAGGAGTAAGGGGGTGATATGCATAATTTTGACGATGCTACATTTAAATACCCCCTCGAAAAATCAATCGGCGTGTGTTTGACGAAACTGATTTTCTCAATAGTTCATTCAGTATTGACTGAACTACTATATCTGAAACACAATAGCACAATTTTATTTGTGATGTGTAGTAGATTTAATGCACTGTATATCCACCATCTGTAACATCACTGTTATTTATAAAAAAAACTTGTTTCTTACCCAATTTAAAGAAATGGTTCAAAGATATATGTTAATATTTAAGAATAATTTAAAATACATTACCATAATTGTAAAAAAACAACGATACTGCATGTATCTCAATATTAGAGAGTCTGCTGTTTTTGCAATACCACCGTCGTTTTAGTAATAATGATTATTTTTCATTTTTGATTTTTATTTTCTATTAGCTATTATGTAATTGTGTTCATACATCATATTATCTTATTGTATGTAATGATTCTAATTTGACATATTCATGTGCAAAGAAGTTTTATTCAAAAAGCTGTAAAGTATCTCAATTACTTTGAAAGTTTGATAATACCTATAAAAACTTCATTACATTAATATGAAAATTTTCATTTAATATTTATAAGCAGTCATATGCGCGCATGCATACATAATTTAACAACAAAGCTGAAAAACGTCACTTTATATTTTCTTTTTTTTTTCTAATACAATAATACTTTAACATACCTGTTTTTACACTATAAAATCCTCATTTTTAGCTTGATTATTCCCCATTTTTTCCCGACTATTTAAAAAAGAACCGCTTTAAAAAAAACTTAAAAAGAGTAATTTTATACTTTTTTTTAATAGATGTTCGTAAAAGCACGTTTGCTCTCTAACGGTACATGTTTAACCTGTGGCTATTCGACCGCGCCTGACATGCAACCAGTCGCACATCAATGCCATGCGTTCAATTTCTCGCGCTTGCCCCCTTAAAAGCTGCGCGTAGGATAACCGCCAGGCAAACGAGACGGAGTATACGTGATTAAGTTTTTAGACCGCACAAATTTTGTGTGTCTGGAAGTTTGTAAATTGTGTAGGGTAGTTTTAGACGCGGAAGGGTAATAAAATTAGCCTTCAAATTAACCTTACACTCTTTTAAATATTTTCTTTACACTCTTCATTGTTTTTTTGCTTTGATTTTTTAGAAATCGTTCGTCTCGTTGATTACTGACAAAATAAGTGTAGGCGGATGCGTGTGGAACACCGGAAATTCTGTTTTTCAAAGAAAGAAAGTGTAAAAGGAAAAAAGAGAACTATAAATAGAAAAGGATCCGGTTTAAAGGTTCTCGTTTATTAAAGGTTGTTGTAGAATGTGATAACTTGTTCTAAATACTAAAATTATAAATTGTGATTCAAAAGATTTGCGGCAGGGTTGATCATGTAAAGGAGAGATAGACAATTAAGTATGTCGAATCTCATTTTATAGTACAAACTTTAAATGAGGTTAGGTTTTCTGTCAACAATAGGTTTAGTATATTTAATTACAATTTTTACTGAAGGACGTAATTGTTTGTTGATTCTAAGCACTGCAATACATTTGTTGTGTATTTTCTAAATGTCAGGTATAGGGTTTTCTATATTATTTCTTTACTGTTATTCAATAATTTTGGTTTTATATGTTAACATTATGTTTTTTATAAATTAATTAACTGTTATATGCTCAAAACGATAGGCGTAATTATTATAACAAGTGTTAAAACTTGAAAATTGCCTTATTAAGTCACCTTGTCCTATTAGAACTTATGTTACAGCGTAGACATTAATAATTATTTACATTAATCTTTTCGGGGGAGCTGGAAATCTTGTGGGGCGAGTTACGAAGGAGCGAGCTTCATCATGCAAAGTACAAAGTTTTATTTCCATCTTTTTTTATTAATTTATTATATATTTCAACCAAACGTGTTTGGTTACTAGGATCTATATTTCTGTTGTCCGTTCCAGAATCCAGAAGTGATACAAAGCAAGTGATATATGGATTTTATGTAGTTTTTAACGCTGATCACGAATATCAACTCAGCTTTTCGACATCTCAAATAATTATAAAAAAAATCGACTTTAAAATCTAATGTGCTTACAATATAGTAATATATATATATATATATATATATATATATATATATATATATATATATATATATATATATATATATATATATATATATATATAATAACTTACTACAACCCATAACCTAAACCAAGGCCCCAGAAGCTATAAGCTTGTGCGGGAGTGATGTATATATATATATATATATATATATATATATATATATATATATATATATATATATATATATATATATATATATGCTTTTAGTACTTATACACCTCCGAACGCTATATACAGCGTACGAGTCGGACTCAAAATCCGGAGGCAACTCGTCGGTATCGGAGTCGAACGCGCTAACCATGTTATTCGGCATCAGGACACCTCCAGGATCATTTTCCACCTATTTTCAGCCGGAGTCAAACGGGACCTATTTACGTATACTTATATACATTTTAGTTCCAGCGATTGCCGCAGAGTCGCTGCGAGATATATATGTATACGCCACGCGGTTGTGTTTACCTCCGCTTGTATAAAAGCATTCAAAGGATGTTTTTGCCTCCGAATTCGCGGCAACACTGCCTAGCATATTTTTAGTTTATATTCGTGATTTGTTTTGCTGAAGCCCGTTTAAAAACGCGTCATTTACTTATCTAAGGTATCACGTTTCTGTCTGTATTTCTTAGTAAATATAATTACATCTTTTTAAATGGAAAGAATGATTATATTATATTAATACTGTACTCTTATTTAAAATTCTTGCAAATTATTACGAAATTAGGACTTATTACAGTAATAAGAATTTATTTTTAATGCATAAATCTTAGATTTGGGACAAAATTCGTGAAGTGGACCCAATTTAACAACAGCTAATGCTTAGTGATTTTATAAAATTATTAATTTATTGAGAGTTATGAACAGTAACGTTTCTACACAACGATTCAGGAAAACATTCGTTTTTAAGATACTCAATCATTAAAATCAATGTTTTTCGGCAAATCTCTGTATAAAGAAATATACAATACGAAGCAAATGTTTTTATCAAATATGATATTTTTATAAACAATAATAGGATACACAAATTTTTACAGCAAACAAAATTAACAAAATATCTTATTTTAAAGGATTCTCTTACAAATTAAGAAAATTGATTATTATGAAGAGAAACGGCAGATTTTGCAGGTGGTCAACTATACAGTGTGTGCCATAAAGTTCGATCCATATGGGAAAACATTTTAATATTCTTTGTTTAAAGGAAAAAACTTTGTTGTTCAATCACTTCTGCTTCCAAAAATACTTGAAATACGCCATGTCAAAGTTTACAAGTGACAATAGGTGTTTAAATCGAGATTACCTTATTTGTTAAAATATAGAAAAATCGTATTAAGAAAAAATATTCCTAATGACATTTTACGTTCACAAACCGGGCTTGAAGAAATATCCCGACATGAAAAATTCCTTTTTTAACATTTTTTGATACACCCCCGTTACTGATTATTTTGAAATCATTAAAAATGCTTTAAAGGAGTAGGAAGGCAACAATTGCAGAGCATATTTTCTAATAATATTGAATGGTGTAGGTATTTTTGACAAATATTAAAATTATCAAAAAACAAAATAAAACTTTTTGGCGATTTTCCAATTTACAAGAAAACAACGTATAGTTTTATTAACTTTTTTAAATAATTGTTTGAATAATACAAGAGTTGTTGAAACTACTACTTAAAAACTTAATAAACTAATTCGCAAAGAATAGTACAATTTGAGGTTTTGGAACCGATCAACAAGATTGAAGAAACTCTTGAAAATTTCTATCTAATAAAACATAATGACAAATTTATATCCCAAAATTGAGAAGATATTAGAATGACGTAACAACAAGCTTGTTTCGTTTCCAATAATAACTTGCTAATAATAAATTCCAAAGACCTAAAGATTGTGTCAAAACTTGAGACATTCGTTAAGTACTTCTTTTTTGGTAGATCTATATCTTCCTATACCATCAATAGAATTTAAAATTTTTAAAAATATACCTGATGGCCTAGATAAAACGCTTCATACTTTGGAGTTCAATGACGATTGTTACCAACCTCAAAATAGCTGCGCGTTCGTTAAAGTATAATTTTAAAAGTCTACATAATTACAATACATATTTAATTAATAGCACTTCTAATACGATATATTGTATTAGAGTTTATATATACTAGTTTCACCAATAAAATGACACTATTTTCCCTATTTTCAGTTATGATCATTCTCAATCGTGCTTTCCACTGCACAATAGCTCACGGAATAGTTTCTTGAAAATCTAAATTTCTCCCTTTCAATTCTTCCCTATTTTTAAACGGTTTCAGGATACTGCTCACTTTTCTCTGTAAAGCTTTAACTTAGTAATCAAAAGAATTAAGGTCTGGCGAATTTGAAGGCCAATGTTTGGCTGAAATAAAATTAGGACAACGTTTTAGTAAATTAATTATGAGAACCTTTAAGCTTGTCGAGAACGATGCGATGTATTGCTATCCAAAAACTATAATAATATTTATCTAGGTGCAGTCGTTCACATTCCGGAAAAAGTTGTAAATGTCTAATGAAAGTTTCATTGTTAATCTTGTCTTGTAGATTTACAAGAAACCAGTTCATTTCAGGAAACAAAGCATATACCACAATTTTTAAAGAAAACCTGACTCGGTGTTTGTACAAGCGTAGTAGGGAGATGTTACTTTTTAAACCTCGACTGTTTGTCCGATTATGCTATTTTGCAACTTGTGGGAGCATGCACTATAAAATCTATTTCGGTTTGAAAACGCATTCGTTTGACATCATTGAACATGTACATTCGCTACAGATATGACTATAAATGTATTTCTATCGTCGTTGCATCTAGTAGGGTACAAGAATATTTTTTCTAAGTGTCTGGGGAGAAAGAAATCTGCACAAATTTGAAATATGAATAATTCTTTTACTATTGAGTTTAGATAAGCTGCGATTTTTAAACAGATAACTAGATGTTCATACAACAGAATCAGCACCTTAGAAACTTTCGGATATCTTCTCTTTGGCAACCTATAAAGACCGTAATTTTATAGGTGTCGCATCGGTTAGCATTTGGTACTAATGTTAGTCATTAGCTTGTATATAAGCCAGGAATCTGTGTGTGGGGTTCACAGGTGTTTAGCTCCAGCTGATGAGAATGCAACAAACTCAAAACAGTCTGTCCTAGAGTATCACTTGTGAATTCCACACATTTCATTTTTACTCTGGGTTAATCGTCTTAAATAGTCTTAGTAAATCTTTTATATTTTAAATTGTCAATTCCTATACGATGTTTTGTCTTTGCTGATTCACTAGATTTATAAATGGCAATTTTGGAGTTTTTCGGAGTTTTCGGAGTGGGGTGCCTGTGTGCACTTACCCCCACGTTCCTTCCAGAAGGAAGTGATTGGGATACGCCCAATCAGCGCGCAAGTTGCATAACCGGCAGTCGTGCAATTGCTACCAGATTGACTAACTGGTAGGAGCGAGGTTGCCTATCCACCCTCTACTAGCTAAGTCGCGCATAGTGACCGAGCAGTTGACTTAACACGCTGCTCACCCGCCAGCACACTCCCGTCCTCTTTCATGCGGGGTGAAGTACCTCGTCCAGCAATAGGACTATTCCCCAACTTGACGCTGTTATCAAGAGGGACCACTGCCCGATCGAATCCAACCTCAAATGTGACAGGACTTGGTTTTTAAGCGGTTTTGCCACCCCGATCTACCAATTTTAGGCTTGGTGAGCCCTCGACAGAGCTTCTTTTAAGTCTACACGTTATAGACTCCCGGTGCGTACCCGAATTTGGTGAAGTTGTCTTGATAGTGACAGGCTATGTATTCTCTTCAACTATTCTTACGTGTAATGGCTTTCAGAGCTTCTCCCAATCACTGTACCCGGCTGCAGTCCGGATCATAGGGTGGTCAGGATAGCTCCTAAGCACATTTACCTGGCGGCTTGCAGTTTCCCATTGCCCAAAAGCGGGATAACCTCACTTCTAGTCACCGCACTAGAGATTCAGTCAAACAGCGGGTTCCTTTGGTGACCATACATGACCTCGGTCATGCAGCGGGGTCCTTGGTGACCACAAATGATCTCGGTCAAACAGTGGGTTCCATTGGTGACCATAAATGACCTTGTCCCTTAGGCGAGATTCGAATCCGCCCACACCGGTCTCATCTACCAGAGCTCCCCCTGATCGGTCAGAGTTACCGTCGAGAATTCTCACGAATTTCTCTACCACACGCTTTATTCTAACAGCTTCACCCGTTTCCCGTCAGCAGGATAGGGTAGAAGACAGCCAGTTCTAAGGGTGAACGTCGTGTGGTCTCCCGTCCACCCAATAGGCCAACGTCTAGGCCAGACAGATTATTATAATTTGTTTTACGTAGGGTACCCGTATCAACATACCTCCACGTTCCTTCCAGAAGGAAGTGATTGGGATACGCCCAATCAGCGCGCAATTGCATAGCAATTGCTCCCAGTCAGCTCACTGGTCGGAGCGAGGTTGCCTATCCACCCTCTACTAGCTATCCAGGCTAGTACCGGAGCGATTGACTTAACACGTGCTCACCCGCCGGCACCCTCCCGTCCTATTTCATACGGGGCTAAGTACCTCGTCCAGCAATAGGACAATCCCCCCAACTTAACTCAGTTGAATAGAGAGAGCCCTCCAGTCCTCTTTCATACCTTCATAAGCTCCTCCCCGAGACAGGGGTTGGGGCCACTGCCCGATCGAATCCAACCTCAATTGTGGCGGGACTTGGTTTTTTAATGGTTTTGCCACCCCGATCTACCAAATTATAGGCTTGGTGGGCCCTCGACAGAGCTTCGTTTAGGTCTACACGTTATAGACTCCCAGTGTGTACCCGTTAAGGTGAAGTTGTCTTGATTGTGAGAGGCTATGTATTCGCTTCAACTCTCCTTAAGTGTAATGGCTTTCAGAGCTTCTCCCAACCGCTGTACCCGGCTGCAGTCCGGATCATAGGGTGGTCGGGATAGCTCCTAAGCACATTTACCTGGCGGCATGCAGTTTCTCATCTGCCCTGGGATAAACCTCACTTCGATTCTCCTCACTTAGAATTCAGTCAAACAGCGGGTTCCTTTGGTGACCATAAATGACCTCGGTCAAACAGCGGGTTCTGTTGGAGACCATAAATGACCTCGGTCAAACAGCGGGTTCCATTGGTGACCATAAATGACCTTATCCAAGGCGAGATTCGAATCCGCCCACACCGGTATCATATACCAGGGCTCCCCCTGATCGGTATGAGTAACCGTCAAGAATTCTCACGAATTTCTCTACCACACACTTGACCTGACAGCTTCATCCATTACCCAGTTTCCAAGGACGCAAGGATAGGGTAGAAGACATAGAAGCCAAGATTGTTTTACGTGGGGTCCCCGTGTTAACATACCCCCACGTTCCTTCCATGAGGAAGTGATTGGGATACGCCCAATCAGCGCGCAAGTTGCATAACCGGCAGTCGCGCAATTGCTACCAAATTAACTCACTGGTAGGAGCGAGGTTGCCTATCCACCCTCTACTAGCTAAGACGCGCATAGTGACCGAGCAGTTGAAAAGACACGCTGCTCACCCGCCGGCACCGAAGTACCTCGTCCAGCATAGGACTATTCCCCAGCTATGCCGTCTTCCAAAGTGGGACCACTGCCCGATCGAATCCAACCTCAAATGTGGCAGGACTTGGTTTTTAAGCGGTTTTGCCACCCCGATATACCAATTTTAGGCTTGGTGGGCCCTCGACAGAGCTTCTTTAAAGTCTACACGTTATAGACTCCCGGTGCGTACCCGATATTGGTGAAGTTGTCTTAATAGTGAGAGGCTATATATTCGCTTCAACTATCCTTAAGTGTAATGGCTTTCAGAGCTTCTCCCAATCACCGTACCCGGCTGCAGTCCGGATCAAAGGGTGGCCAGGACAGCTCCTAAGCGCATTTACTTGGCGGCTTGCAGTTTCCCAGCACATGGGATAAACCTCACTTCTAGTCACCGCACTAGAGATTTCGTCAAACAGCGGGTTCCTTTGGTGACCATAAATGACCTCGGGCAACAGCGGGTTCCTTTGGTGACCTTACATGACCTAGGTCATGCAGCGGGTTCCTTGGTGACCATGATTGCCCTCGGCCAAGCAGCGGGTTCCTTGGTGACTATAAATGACCTCCTCCCTTAGGCGAGATTCGAATCCGCCCACACCGGTCTCATCTACCAGGGCTCCCCCTGATCGGTATGAGTAACCGTCGAGAATTCTCACGAATTTCTCTACCACACACTTTATCTGACAGCTTCGTCCATTGCCCTTGATAGAGATAGGGTAGAAGACAGCCAGTTCTAGGGGTGAACGTCGTGTGGTCTCCCGTTCACCCAAAGGGTAGAAGACAGCGGGATAGTTAGCTCCTTAAAAGACCCTGACGTCAGGTAAGATTCAATCCACCCACACCGGACCCCCTTGTTAACAGAGCTCCCCCTGCAACGTTTTAGGGTCATCGTCGACAAACACTCCGGTGAAACGTAAACGCAACACCTCGGCATAACTCTACCACACATTTGATTCTGATCGCGTCATCCGTTACCCAGACAAGCCTGGGATGGGGTAGACAACGACCAGTTCTAAGGGTGAACGCCGTGTGGTCTGCCCTCAAGCTAGTCTCGAATCCTAGTGCTTCCCGACACCTCTAACAACTGCCCTCCCTCTGTCTTCGGGTTAGTCTCGGATACTAGGAATGAAGTCCGACATCTCAAACGACTGCTTGACCGTTCACCCAGATTTATCTGGATGCAGTCGAAACAAAGCATATACCACATTTTAAAGGAAAATCTGGAACATTGTCTGTACTAGTGTAGTGAGGCGACGTTACTTTTTAAACCTCGACTGTTTATCTGATTCTATCATTTTGCCAATTCGTGGGGGCATGCAATGTAAAATCTATTCTGTTTTGAAAACGCATTCGTTTGACATCATCATTCAGCGTAGATTCGTTAAAGATATGACTATAAATATATTTCTATTGTCGATACATTTAGCAGGCTACAAGAATATTTTTTCATATTGTGTGTGGAGAGAAAGAAATCTGCACAAATTTGAAAGATAACTAATTTCTTTACTATTGAGTTTAGATAAGTTGAAATTTTTAAACTAATGAGATGTTCATACAACAGAATGAACACCTCAGAAACTTTCGGTTATCGTCTTTTTCACAACCAAAAGAGACTGTAATTTTACTGCATGGTGCGGTTGGCTTTTTATTTATAGGTGTCGCATCGGGTACCATTTGGTGCTAATGTTAGTCATTGGTTTGTAAATAAGCCAGGATGATGTGCTTAGGTTTCACAGATGATTAGCTCCAGCTGATGAGAGTACAACAAACTTGACACAGTCTACCCTGAAGTATCACTTATGAATTCTAGATATTTTATTATTACTGTGGGTTAATGGTGTTATAAATCTTTTATAGTTTAAATTTTCAATTTCTTTACGATGTTTTGTCTTTGCTCCCTACTAGTCTTACAAATGGCAAATTTGTTGAGTTTGTCGGAGTTTTTAGTTACTTTTTCTTTTTAAAAATCTCTGTCTTGAGGTCTTCTAATCTTTACAGCCAATTTTCGTTTGAGATTTTTATAATATTCACGCTATTGGTTGATTTATGGAATTGTCAAAAAGTTGTACCAGTTTATAAGAGTATTTTTACAAACCTTTTAGTAGGTATTTGATTGTAATTTAATATAAATCTTTAAGTTGCTAATGACAAACCTTTTTTGTAGTAAATGCTACCATACTTTATTGCAATATTGAATATTTGACCTAGGATTTGTATTGTTTGATCGAGCTTCCCAGAAGCTGCATTCGCCAATACCTCATCTTTTTTTGGAAAGAGGTTATATGTCTTTCAAAATCTCATCTTTTCTAGTACGTATCTTTTTCTAATACAATACAAATATAACATAATAAATGTTGTTTCCAGAATTTCAATTTCAGAAAAATTTACAATAGAGAAGTCGCTGCAATAAATGAAGGTTCACTCCACTGGGTAATGAATAATTTTATATCCAGACGTAAAAAGTGTATTGAAGTTGGCGAGGGTCACTTAGATGGTCTAATCTTTAAAGATTAAGCAAATATCCACCCTGTTTGCCAGATTTGGAAAAGATTTGGATTAATTTCATCCAATAAATTTTAATAGTACTTATGGGTATAAGCTAATGCTCATGTATGTAGTATTTCGTACATTCGGAATAAATAGATGATAATGATTTATTATAGCGGAAAACAACTTGAGTTAGGTAACATTACTTGGTAGTGGCACTTCCAGAATCGCCTTTTTTCTCGATTCCCTGTGAATTATGCTTTTATCGATACCTATTTTTTCCTAAAATTTCAAAAACTTTACACAGTCTTTCAATATGTAACTTTTTGTTTGGCGTAGATTTCAAAATACCATCCCAAAACAGATAACTCAGGGAATATTAACAAATAAATGATCAATATTTCTTTGAAAGATTGAACCCTGGTATACTTTATGTGTTTGAAACGAGAATGTGTTTATCTATCTAGATTTAAAACCTTTTGGAACTTCGTCCATGTTTGTTTGTTTTTATTTTTAATATATGTATTTCAACGATAATGATTGATGTAATGGTAATGGTTGATGTAATTTTTCGGTTAAATTTGATTGTCGTTTTTAAAATTAAATTGCAACAGACTTTTTAATGCTGTAAACGCCTTAAAAAACCCTGACGCTACACTGTTTATATTTTGGTTATTTACGAGCTGGATTTGTATTTTCAGACCAAATAGTTTTGGTTCAAATTTGACATTGATATTTGCAATAATTTCAAAACTTAACAGGTGTACAGACAAAGACAAAAACAACAGGATTTTTTTCCTCCAGGGATGTCTGTCGTGTTATTTAGGTCATATAACGTCGAGAAATAAAAAAAGGTATTTTTTACAAAAACTCGTTCTCATTCTGTGGACTTGTACATATATTGTGAGAAAGCAAAAGCAAAGAAATGGGTTTAAAGAATAAACTTTAATTGTTTTCAACCACTTTATTGTTAGAAATGTAGTTCTGAAATGATTCTAGCTACTTACCACATCGCACATACCTTATACAGTAAGGAATGTCATCCTTTGTTAATTATTTAAAAATACACAAAAATTGTAGGCGTGACATTATATGACGAAACAAATTTACATTATTATAATCTGAAAATTCGTTTCTAACAGAACTATATCTCGAAATATCTTATATGTATAAATTTAAAGGTCCGCTTTGTTTAACGGCATACTTTCAGCAGGTGTCCTCGAACTCAGCACTTATAGCAGACATAAACACGGACTTGATAAACAGAATCTGCTGAATAGTGATAAGTACCATAGTTTTATACCTTGTAAACTTGACAACGTTGATGGAGGCGTACTCGAACGCTTGATTTGCCAAAATTATATACACGGAGGTGAATACGAGCGGTCTATGTACGGAGGCTGACACGAACGCGCACTATACAGAAGCATGTATATCTAAAAAATTAAATAAAATTACCCCTCTTGGTGGATTTAGGAGTGTTAGTTCAAGAAAAAGTCTGTGACACTAGAATAATTAATATACAATCATTATTAATGGCGGAGTTGTGGTCGTCTGTTCAGTATACGGAGGCGAACACGATACAAAAGCACATATATATATATATATATATATATATATATATATATATATATATATATATATATATATCTATAGAGGCCTACCATGCGTCTGGACCAAAAGCGTAGCGCCCAGCGTCCGGCGTATATAAGTGTATATAAATGATGGTATCAGTCAGCGTCTTTTGCAAGCTATAGGTTTATTCAGCGTCTGTTTATTTTATGCAAGCTATAGGTTTATACAGCGTCCATTTATTTTTTCAGTATTGGCCAGCCTGCTTGAATTCCTTTGCCTGTCTGCGGTGTCGAGTTACTCTCTGCATTTCTGAGTAAAGATTGCGTCATCTCAACTGGCAAAAATAATTCTATTTTATTAACGCTATGTAATAAATACTTTTAGTTTCGTTTCTGTATGTGTATGAATTTTATTTAAAAGGCTTTCAGATTTAAAATATTATATGCATAAAAACATCATAAAACTCGAAATATTATTGGATTTGTATGAAATTTTCTACAAAGGGGTTTTTCAGGTCGCTGATTTCAAATTTGATGTCAACGTTTGCAAATTTTAAAGCGCGGATGAAATATGGCGGCCATAATAATTAAAACTTGATTTATTTGCATAAAACTTAACATCTGAGAGTATATTCGAAACTCTCTGCGTTGCCAAAATACTATGTGTGTTAGTAAGGGTTGCGTCATTTAAAGTGACAAAAATAATTTTATTAAAGCTACTTAATAAATCTTTCACTTCCATTCAATTGTGTCTGAATTTTATTTAATTCAGTTGAATTTAGTTGATTTTAATATGTATTTTCTAGATGAAAACTATTTAAATTGTGTAGGTTAATTTATTATTATAGGTTAAATGCATATAAAAAATTGTGATGATACTTATTGCTACTAATACCTAGTTCTATATTTTAAAGAGCCAAGCGATTTAATGTGTTAATTAGAGCTTCCAGTTTTTTAAGTTCTTCCAGTGGTTTAAATCGTTATATCTCCAAACATATTTGAGCTAGAAAGCTGATTCTTTTTTTAGATTAAACCTTAAAAATGAGCGCATGCAACAATATTATCAAATATTGCCTAAAGAGAAATTTGGCAAAAAAAGTTTGGGTAGTGATAAAGATAGTTTAGAAGGGAATTTCAAGGTCCAGCGGTCAGTGCAGATGTATTGTTTTGTATTTATGTTTGTTTATGTACTAGAAACTACGTTTTACGTGTCTATTAAAGCAAACTATAAAAAGGAATTTGTAGTTCTTCTTAAATTATCTTCTTTCTGTCACTGTTTTACAAAACAGTTACTATTCGATCGCACAAGGTAAAACTTATTGGTTATTTATAACGACTAATAATTGATTTTATGAAATAATGAAATATATTGATTTTTGATTGACTTGTTAATTTTTATTGGGAACGCATTTTAATTTCAATACCTAATTAAAAATATCAGATTCGTTGTTTTATTTCTTATTGACATTCTGTAGTACATTTTCTCGTTCTATATTTTATAGAGCCGAGCGATTTAATGTGTTAATTAGAGCTTTCAGTTTTTAAATTCTTCCAGTGGTTTAAATCGTTATATCTCCAAACATATTTGAGCTAGAAAGCTGATTCTTTTTTTAAATTAAACGTTAAAAATGAGCGCATGCAACAATATTATCAAATATTGCCTAAAGAGAAATTTGGCAAAAAAAGTTTGGGTAGTGATAAAGATAGTTTAGAAGGGAATTTCAAGGTCCAGCGGTCAGTGCAGATGTATTGTTTTGTATTTATGTTTGTTTATGTACTAGAAACTACGTTTTACATGTCTATTAAAGCAAACTATAAAAAGGAATTTGTAGTTCTTCTTAAATTATCTTCTTTCTGTCACTGTTTTACAAAACAGTTACTAGTCGATCGCACAAGGTAAAACTTATTGGTTATTTATAACGACTAATAATTGATTTTATGAAATAATGAAATATATTGATTTTTGATTGACTTGTTAATTTTTATTGGGAACGCATTTTAATTTCAATACCTAATTAAAAATATCAGATTCGTTGTTTTATTTCTTATTGACATTCTGTAGTACATTTTCTCGTTCTATATTTTATAGAGCCGAGCGATTTAATGTGTTAATTAGAGCTTTCAGTTTTTTAAGTTCTTCCAGTGGTTTAAATCGTTATATCTCCAAACATATTTGAGCTAGAAAGCTGATTCTTTTTTTAAATTAAACGTTAAAAATGAGCGCATGCAACAATATTATCAAATATTGCCTAAAGAGAAATTTGGCAAAAAAAGTTTGGGTAGTGATAAAGATAGTTTAGAAGGGAATTTCAAGGTCCAGCGGTCAGTGCAGATGTATTGTTTTGTATTTATGTTTGTTTATGTACTAGAAACTACGTTTTACATGTCTATTAAAGCAAACTATAAAAAGGAATTTGTAGTTCTTCTTAAATTATCTTCTTTCTGTCACTGTTTTACAAAACAGTTACTATTCGATCGCACAAGGTAAAACTTATTGGTTATTTATAACGACTAATAATTGATTTTATGAAATAATGAAATATATTGATTTTTGATTGACTTGTTAATTTTTATTGGGAACGCATTTTAATTTCAATACCTAATTAAAAATATCAGATTCGTTGTTTTATTTCTTATTGACATTCTGTAGTACATTTTCTCGTTCTATATTTTATAGAGCCGAGCGATTTAATGTGTTAATTAGAGCTTTCAGTTTTTTAAGTTCTTCCAGTGGTTTAAATCGTTATATCTCCAAACATATTTGAGCTAGAAAGCTGATTCTTTTTTTAAATTAAACCTTAAAAATGAGCGCATGCAACAATATTATCAAATATTGCCTAAAGAGAAATTTGACAAAAAAAGTTTGGGTAGTGATAAAGGTAGTTTAGAAGGGAATTTCAAGGTCCAGCGGTCAGTGCAGATGTATTTTTATGTAATTTAAAAATATTTAAATAAAGATGCAACAAAAATATTATTGACTAGCAATCTCTTAAAATGACGTTTTTGTTTTCGTTATTAGTGCTTACTTTATTTTAATCAATTACCGATTTTTTATAAATTGAAACCATTATTAGTTTCAGAAGAAAACAGCTGTGCATTCATAATACGTAGTAAATAATATCATATCTAAAATGTAAGATCATGCTAATCTATTCACCTATTTTTGGTATTAAACACATTTCTTGTAACCTTGTTATATATAATTGTTTATTTCGGATCATTTTCATTTGTGTTTGGAATAATATTTTGAGAAAGAAATTTTTATTACTTGCAAATTTTAGTTTCATGAGCAACCTTTATTTATTTTATTTACCTTTTAAATATACATTCTGGTATTAAGTTATCGATGTTCCTCTGTGAAATTTACAAAACATGTACGAGCCCTAACAACTAAATATGTATTTGGACAGTTTCATGAATTCTGTGTTTATTTTTCCTACTAGTGTTCCAAATTACACCATTTTCAAACAATAACCATTAACTTCTGTAAAAAAAGATCTGCAGAAAACAATTTTCAAAAATTCAATAAAACTCGCTGACAACTAAATATTCAGATAGCAGTTTATAAATACAATTCAATAAGATTTAACATCTCGCTTTGCTTTATTCGCCTCTTAAATTTTGGCTGACATACTTCTAACTTGGGGATTACAATTATCTAAATTGGATAATGCCCCACTTGCTGATAATTTCAAATTCAATAACACTAAAGATCCGAACTGCTTGAGGATCATTCAACAACTTTGAAATTATGATTTTCAAACCATTTTTTGGTCGTTTTTGATGTGTGGTAAGAAGCACCATCTTGTTGAAAGATTAAATCGCGGTCAAGATCGATTTTTAACGATTGGTAACAAGTTTGCGTTAAGAATTTGCTGATACTTTTCAACATTAACTGTGCCGTCTATGGACTGAAATCATTCTAACCCTCCAGCTGACATATAGCTCTAAACTATTGCACCTTGAGGAAACCTAACCGTACGTTTTAAGCAGTACTTATGGAATGCTTCATGTTTAGCTCCGATCAGTCTTTTGCGAGAGTAACCAACGAAAACACCAGACTTTGACTAGTCGCTGAATATGACCTTATACCAGTCATTCTCTGGAACATTGTCTAGGACAACTACATATTTAGTCCATGTCACTCGTCGTTGTTCTTGTTTCTCGGTTAGAAGTTTTACTTTGACTAAATACAAAAACCGTTTATGTTACAAAGATAGTTAAGGAATACTCAATGCATCAAAGTTTAAAGATAACTAACTACCTTATTAAAGAATGGAGAGTCTATCTGAAAACAAATAAACTGTTTGGATTCTTGGCAATTGTTGCGACAGAAAGGTAAAGACAGGATTAAGTGTGCCCAAATAGCTGCAGGACATGATCTGGACTTGCAGAAATACATAGAACAAAATTAAATAGCTTATCGGTATGTCCAACGTAAATGACTGCTTCTTCACGGCTTGCTCCAAAATGATGAGTCTGGATTTCTTCAGCTAGTTTGCTAGGATAATTTTCAGAGAAGACTATATGGAGTAACCCTTCACTCTTACTAAGACTCTTTTTCAGTGTGTTGTAAGCAGCATTTTTATTTCTAATGTTAAATTTATATTTATTTTTAAAGTTTTCATTTCTTCTTGAACCTCTCCCTGCAACTCTTGAACTTCTGCTGAGCCATACCTAAGACTGATAATGGAGGGCAAGATTGAGGGTAGAAGAGAACTGGCAGGAGACAAGGCTCATGGTTGAGAAATGTGAGAGACTGCACTGGCCTAAACTCACAGCTATTACTAAGAATAGCAAAAGATAGTGAACGATTTGCCGAAGTTGTTGTTAACCTTCTATAAGAAGACAGCACCTTAAGAAAAAGAAGATGTAAAAAAGGCCGCAAAGTTAGAAAATGTAACAGTTTTATCGAGCTTACTGAATATTTCTGAATTTGTTTCTCGTCATGCAGTTTTATGCAATATCGACTCCTTTGCCTTCTTCAACATATCAACACAAATTAGCTTGGGGCAACGTATGATAGCCTAATAAAAACAGGATGCCAATAAAACTGAAAAGTTTTTCCCTTGTAAATATAAAATCGTGTGTATTATTTGAGCCCACTAAATACAAAACTCTGCGTTTACATTGTTAGTGAACTTGAGTCTTGCACCTAACAATCTCACATTTCCCGTGAGTTTTGCATCTGATGATGACTTTTACATGATTATATTTTATAAGCGTGAAGTTTTACATTTATAAAACACCAAAGTTTGCATCTCATACATTTATCAGTACTGCAAGTCCATAAAACAAGACAACCAATAATATCGATATCTAAATTGTTATAATTATTTTTGTAAATAATTACAAAGTTTTGCATTTAGCGAGTTCATTTATCATGAGCCTACTTTACAAAAAATCGCAATACTATATCTTGAACTTCATCATCAAAAAGTTTTAGAAAAATATCCAGCGGTGATTGACCTGCCAAATGATTTTTTAGCTGTTCAATTTTTTTGTGTTCTCTTCGTCGGGCAAGTTCAGATACAAAAAGAAACCTCTCTGCACTTGGGTTTCTGGCTATTTGTTTTGAGCAAACTTGAGAATGTGAAAAGAAGAAGAAAGCATTTAAGTAGAAAAAAACTGAAAACAATACAGTTATGAAAACACCTGAAGAAAAACTAATGCCCATCTCTGAATAAAAAAAACTGCAGGGAAACGTTTTGTTGGACTTGGACCTGGAAAAGGAAAAAGCAATGAGGAATAAGCAATCCGTACTCTAGTTTTGCATGACTCGCTGGTGAAACCTTGGAGAGTTGCTGGAGGTCAAAAAAACCAACGGAAAATATTTTTAAATGCTTTGTTGATGTACATTGATATAGGACACTACCGTCTTTATAGTTTAGCAAATAAAACAATTGGCCTTGCACACAAAACAAAAATATCCTACAGTACATTCTCTCGATGCCATCCCTATGTTATTACCGTCTATATTATGTATGCAAACCTAATGAAATAAACAGAGCTACCTGCTTGTACAAACAACGTGCAAACATAAGCTTCAAACCACAAAAACTAAAGCCACTAAAACTTGTAGATAATGAAAATTCATATGAACTCCTGTAACATGTAGTAAGGCTTCCGCATTGCATATGTATGGCAGGCCTCTGAAATGTCAAAATAAAATGAAGAAAAGTTTCAATTTAATGTTAAGATTGCAGCTAAAATCAATGTTACTAAACCTGTCCGAGAGTTGGAGGGAGAGGTTCAAGAAGAAATGAAAACTTTAAAAATAAATATAAATTTAACATTAAAAATGAAAATGCTGCTTAGAACACACTGAAAAACAGTCTTAGTAAGAATGAAGGGTTACTACATATAGACTTCTCTGAAAATTATGCTTGCAAACTAGCTGAAGAAATCCAGACTTATAATTTTGGAGCAAGCCGTGAGGAAGCAACATTGTACGCAGGAGTCACTTACACTGGAGATACCGATAAGCTATTTAATTTTGTTTTATGTATTTCTGCTAGTCCTAGGACCTTGAACTGCTTCTCTAGTTCCAATGCCTAAGCGAAAACCAAATTGTTCTTCTACATATTGTCCGCATTTTGTGTGTACTCGTTGATGCATGTTCTTAGCATTATCTACAGTACATGGCTCATCAGGCTAATCAATCGGTACTGTGAGCACTGTTTTACTCCGCTCTTTTTAGGTATCGGAATAAAAATAGGTTGGGTCCAGTCGTGTGGTACGATTCCTGTATAGTATATTCTATTTAAGAGAGATGTTAAGATGTTGAGGCTTTCATCGTCTAATACTTTACGCATCTCAGTATAGATGTTATCTTCACCTGGGACTCTACGTGTTTTGATAGTTTTATTGCGTGTTTCACTTCTGCTATAATAATTTTCAATGGCTAATCTTCTTGATCTTTTTCTCTTGGTTCTGGTTACATTCTGATATCATCAAAAAGCTCTTGTATATAGCTTGTCAAAATCTCTTCTATCTCGTTTGGGTCTATTGTTTTTTTGTTACTATCTGTGACTAAGATATCGTGTTGATGGGTTTTATTTCCAGTTATTTCTTTTATCTTCTTTTTTGTGTGTTAAAGAAATCGTGCTTTCTTGGCAGCTCTTCGAGTACTTGACAACGTTTCTCCATCCAGGTCTCCTTTGCCTCTCTTATAAGCCTTGTAATCTTTTTATGGATTTCTTTATATTTATTATAGTCTTTATGTTTGTACTTCCTTCTTTCGTTCATCAATAAAAGGATTTCTTCCGTCATCCATCTCTGTTTTGCTCTCTGCTCTTGTTTTCCAATTCATTTTCTTGTACTTCATGTTTACATTTTTAACAGACTGCCAAAAGTTTTCCATTGTTTCTGTTTCCAATTATACCGTTTCCCTAAACTTACTATTCAAAACTCGTGTTATTTCCTCTTTTATTTGTGATTCCCCCAGTTTCTCAAAGTTAGATCTTGTTTTATTTCTCTTCCGGATTTTCTTCAATTTAATCTCACGTTTTTCAGCTACGGGGTTCTGATCAGATCATATGTCTGATCCAGGATAAGTTCTTACAACTTTAATTCCGTTTCTATATCGTTCATCAATCAGTATATAATCTATTTGATTTTTTATGATATTTCCTTCATTGTCTCCTGGTCCTAAGTACACTTCTAAGTGTACAATCGCCTTTCTGGAAGTTGGAACCAGGTGTTTGCTACCATTAAGTTTTCTTCATTACAGAACTGTACCAGATATCCCCCCTATCGTTTCGTTTGCAAATACCATGGTCTTCAACAATATATTGCACTCTTCCTTTACCTATCTTTCCGTTGAAGTCACTCATGATTATATTCACTTCATTCTTTTTGGTAAATCTTAGTAGGTAATTTTTACATCATGAATGAAAAACTCATGCAGTATGGAGTATTCTCGTGCAACTTATATTACTAGATGAACAGATAGTTCCATATTTTGAACGGCACTCGCAACAAAATGCTTCTAAAAGTGAAACCGGTAAGATTCGGTTTCAAATTATGGTATATCTGTTCAGATGAAGGGTACTTATACAAGTTATCCTCCAAATAATAAAAAATCCAGACTTGGGTTGGGAGGTGACTTTGTTTTTTATCTACTATCTATTGTAGAGAATAACCCTAATCATAATATTTTCCTTGACAACTTCTTTTCTTCATATAAATTATTCGACAATAACACACTATGGTGTTGGAAAATTGAAAACTGCAAAAAATTATGACACAAAGGAAAAGAAAAAACTACTGTACTGCTCAAAAGCTACTGTACTATCAAAACAAAAGGAAATAGTGACGTTAACGAAGAAAATGAAGTAAAAACCTTCCCAAGGATCTTGTATGGTTTCTCTATTTCTTAGAAAATCAAATGTAACTGAACTAAAGGGTTCATTGTGATGCAATGAAGAAGTACATCACATGCTCAAATAAATTCAGTGTGTCTAACAAAAATCCCAACCTATTGCTTGGTCTTGGAGGGATTCATCTCCTAAAAGTGGTACTCTCATGCATTGGGCTATACCTCAAAGACAGTGGAGCTTCGAAAATCCTTGTTGAGACAGTATAATTGGAATGCTGTTTTCCATTTTGAAACGCTTACGGTGTTATACTAGTGTACGAAGATCAACGCTTGTTGGACAAATTTAAATTGCTATAAACTACACATAGTGACATAAAACAATATGACAGGCAGAAAAAACTGGGGCCTGCGTGCATGCAGTATAAGAGAGTGTTTGCCACTTTCCTTCTTCTTTGATAGAAAAAATTATTCACGATGGTACATTTTATACTACAATGATTGCTTGAAGCTGGACGAAGGTCCTATAATTTATAATTCCATGTCACTCTTTTAAACAAAAAATAATAATCTTAATTCAATCCTATTAACGCATTTAAAACAATAATTATTCAAGACTTTTTAACCAAAATTTGTTTTGGTGGTTTCAAGTGTAAACAATTAAAATATTTTCAAAAAATTTCAGATTCAAGAATATAAAGAAAAATTTAAAATCTGGCAGCATAAATAATTAAGATTTTGCAATGGGCAACTAAAATCTTCAGTAACATGATATTTGATACTATGTTTGATGACGCGACGTCAAATTGTTCATCATACAATTCTGAGAACCTAAAATGTTTACTTTAATTCTTAAATGCTCCGAATGAATGCTGCATAAATGAATTGTTTTTTACATTTACTTATATGTACAGCTGTAACCGTTATCAAATTCATAATTGCAAAAGAGAACCTCTACTCCTTGGAAAATCCCCGAAAAACGAGTGTTAAAAGGAACACGATTAAAAATTTGTAAACACAACTGACCGAAAAAAGTTATATACAAGAATACACAGGTTGGGTCTATTAGCAGACAATTTTAAGTTCTTTTTCCAGCTTCAAGCAATCATTCTAGTATATAAAATGTACCATCGTGCATAATTTGAAAAAAATGGAATTTCTGGCAATAGCCCAATATCAGAATCTATTCGCTAACTAGAATTCGAATTAAGTGTCATTTTACACAATAATTAGCTTTTGTTTTTTACGTGTGCTGAGCATATGCGTTATAGCATACACAAAATTACGTCATTTTATAGACTTGCACACCTGCAATGAAATTTAATCCATGCTTACAAGGAAATATTCTCTTGCTAACAACATTAAATTTTTATAAGGACGTCTTTCAAACTATAATATTGAGTTATATTCCTGATTATCTAACATCCATTTTTTTCTCGAGTCCTCTGACTTTAATAAAGCTTAACTTTAGTAAAATATTATATTTCTAAATGCTATAGCTACTTTTGTTTTTATCAGACAATAGGTAATAAAAGTTACCCATTTTTAGGGACAATTTTATTAAAAACAAATTAGTTTTTATCTCAGAAAGTACATGCCATATATCTATGAAATTTTTGTAGGGGTTATAGAAAGAAACCTTGGGTTCTAATTTTCAGACCAAAAAGCAATTCATTTAAGATTTATATAAAAAATAGGGAATTATGTTTTCTTGTTTATTAATTTTTTGATTTCGTTTTGGTTAAATGAACACTTTTCATGTAGGCATTATTTTTCTCAAAGAAATGTTCCTAATTTTAACAATAACAGTGCAATAACATAAAAACTAATTTTTTGTCCAAACCGCTTGTCACTAAATTAATTTTTCTGCGATTCAGAGGAAGATATTGAAGACTATACAGGGTGTCCTGTTTAACAGTCTACACTGAATCATTCCAACAAGCTTGTGACTATAGCAGTGGAATTAAAAGAACTTTGTATACTTTGACCTCTAGTTTACGAAATCAGAACACATCTTAGAACTTGTGCTGGTGCTGGATATCATCATCAGGATTTTTTTAAATGGAACGATTAGATTTGAAGTATGGAAATCGATAGCAAGTGGGATTCTGAATAAAAAAGTAATAAGGTACTACAGGTTTAAAGTGAATGATAATGAAATAATAAAGTGAATGTATTCTAATACTGTTTTCGTAAACAAGAAGCCGAAATCTACGAAGTTCTTTTAATTCCATTACTATAACCAAAAGCTTGTCCGGATGATTGAGTGTAGACTGTTAAATAGGCCAGAACCCGTTAAGTGGCTAAGTGTTTACTATTTTTTTCACATTTAAACATTTGAAGTGGTGACTCGTACACCTTTGAAATCTGAATTTTGCAAAATCTAAAAAGTATCTTGTATATTATTAACCATAAAATATGCGACTTCTTATGTTTTTTCATGATAACCATGAAAATGAAGCGCAACAAAAATCGTTGCTATTTTTTCACATTTAGAAATTCTAAGGGTTTGCTGCTACCCCCTTATATCCTGAATTTCGCAAAATCGGTGAAGCATGTGCGTTTTTATGTTCTTTCACGCAACCCATTCAACAATGAAACGCAAATAAACTGCTTTACTATTTTCTCCACATTTGCAAATTCTAAGGGATGGCTGGCTACCCCTTAGACCCTTAATGTCGCAAAATCCGTAAAGTATGTAACTTTTTATGTTCTTTCACGTCACCCATTCAAATATGAACCGCAACAAAGATTATTTACTATTTTTCCCGTATTTCAAAATTCTAAGGATTGGTTGCTACCCCCTTAGACCCTCAACTTCGCAAAATCTAAAAAATAGGTGACTTTTTATGTTCTTTCACGGCACCCGTTCGAAAATGAAACGCAAAGATTGTTTACTATTCTTCCCGTGTGTAGAAATTCTAAGAGGTGGCTGCTACCCAAAACAGAACAAAATTTTGAAAATATAAATATGGGTTTTTTTAACGTTTTTTTAATTTTTCGCTAGACGAGAATCCGAAACTCTGTAAATATACCAAATTTCAAGTTTGTATGTACTCTAGAAATTCGGAAGTTATAAAGACTATTTAATTTCATTACTTAAATACATAAAGTGAAGTCCCGTTTTACAACCCCTAAAGGGGTAGCGGAGGGTTAACATAATAACAATTTTTTATATTTTTCTTTACGAGAACTCTAAACCCTATAACTAAACCAAATTCTAAGTTTTTATGTCATCTAGAAGTTTTACAACCCCCAAATGGAATACGGGGGTTGATTTAATAATTTTTTTAAATTTTTCTTTAGGAGAGTCCTAAATTCTATCGCTATACCAAGTTTCAAGTTTGTATGTCATCTAGAAGTTTTACAACCCTAAAAGGGGATGCGGGATTGACATAATATTTTTTTTAATTTTTATTTACTAGAATCCTAAACCCTATAAATATACCAAATTTCAAGTTTGTGTGTGATCTAGAAGTATTACAACCCCCAAATAAATTGCAGGGGTTGACTTAATAAGATTTTTTATGTTTTTCTTTACGAGAGTCTTAAACCCTATCACTATACCAAATTTCAAGTTTGTATGTCATCTAGAAGTTTTACAACCCCCAAATGGAATATGGGGGTTGATTTAATAATTTTTTTAAATTTTTCTTTAGGAGAGTCCTAAATTCCATCGCTATACTAAATTTCAAGTTTGTATGTCATCTAGAACTTTCACAACCCCCAAATGGAATATGGGGGTTGATTTAATAATTTTTTTAAAATTTTTCTTTAGGAGAGTCCTAAATTCCATCGCTATACCAAATTTCAAGTTTGTATGTCATCTAGAAGTTTTACAACCCCCAAATGGAATATGGGGATTGATTTAATAATTTTTTTTTCAAGTTTGTATGTGATCTAGAAGTTTTACAACCCCCAAATGGAATATGGGGGTTGATTTAATAATTTTTTTAAAATTTTTATTTAGGAGAGTCCTAAATTCCATCGCTATACCAAATTTCAAGTTTGTATGTCATCTAGAAGTTTTACAACCCCCAAATGGAATATGGGGGTTGAATTAATAATTTTTTTTAAATTTTTCTTTAGGAGAGTTCTAAATTCCATCGCTATACCAAATTTTAAGTTTGTATGTGATCTAGAAGTTTTACAACCCCCAAATGGAATATGGGGATTGATTTAATAATTTTTTTTAAATTTTTCTTTAGGAGAGTCCTAAATTCCATCGCTATACCAAATTTCAAGTTTGTATGTCATCTAGAAGTTTTACAACCCCCAAATGGAATATGGGGGTTGATTTAATAATTTTTTTTAAATTTTTCTTTAGGAGAGTCCTAAATTCCATCGCTATACTAAATTTCAAGTTTGTATGTCATCTAGAACTTTTACAACCCCTAAATGGAATATGGGGGTTGATTTAATAATTTTTTTAAAATTTTTCTTTAGGAGAGTCCTAAATTCCATCGCTATACCAAATTTCAAGTTTGTATGTCATCTAGAAGTTTTACAACCCCCAAATGGAATATGGGGATTGATTTAATAATTTTTTTAAATTTTTCTTTAGGAGAGTCCTAAATTCCATCGCTATACTAAATTTCAAGTTTGTATGTCATCTAGAACTTTTACAACCCCCAAATGGAAGATGGGGGTTGATTTAATAATTTTTTTAAAATTTTTATTTAGGAGAGTCCTAAATTCCATCGCTATGTTGACATCATAACATTTTTTTTATATTTTTCTGTATAATAATCTTAAATTCTATAATTACACCAAATTTCAAGTTTCTAAGTCATCTAGAAGTTTTACAACTCCTAACAGGGGGTGCGAGGGTTGACATAAATATATTTTTTTATTTTCCTACTTACAAGAATCCCAATTCCTATAATTGTGCCAAATCTCAAGTTTGTATGTCATCTAACAAATTAGAAGTTGTAAAAGTTATTTAATTTCAATATTTTAATGCATAAGAAGTCCCGCTTGAAATGATGTCACTGTCTGCCTCACAAACATATGAGTTTTAAAAATTTTAAAATATAATATGGGATAAGATTAAACAGCCAGATTTATTACTAGCTAACAGCATCAGTGATTGATTAAATACTGAATGATAATATAATAATGGTTACGTTTGTTTCACTTAAATCAATAGAGCTTTGAATTAAATCTTACGATTTTATTAAAATTATCGCCCATTTGTAGGAGCAATTAAAACCGGTTTAAACGAAATTTACATGACGCATAAATGAAACGTATTAAAAGTGTTTCTTAAATAGCTTTAACAAAATATAATATGTACGAATTTTTGTCACCTTAAATGACTCAATCTTTACTAAGAAATACAATGCATAAAGTGAAGTCCCGTTGAAATGACGTCACTGTCTAGCCACAAAGGAATCAGTGTTACCAACACAATTCTTGTTAAATATGCGGACGCAGGGTAAACCTATGCCATAAATTTGTATACAAATGTATACAAATCCCGCGCTATTAGCGCTGCGTGTGGCAAACGCTCGAACTACGATTTTATACACGAATCAGGAATGGGTGTCAAACTGCGCACAGCTAATTTTTACATTTTCGCCATCTAGACACTTTAAGCTTCATATGGTGCAATTTTGAGGCACTAGTCACCCAGCGTCCGTATATCCGGACGCCGAGTGACTTCGGACGCTGCTTGAACCTAAGATTTTACATGGGGGGGGGCATAGTGGTGCCCTATAGATATATATATATATATATATATATATATATATATATATATATATATATATATATATATATATATATATATATATATATATATATATATATATATATATATATATATATATATATATATATATATATATATATATATATATATATATATATATATATATATATATATATATATATATATATATATATATATATATATATATATATATATATATATATATATATATATATATATATATATATTAAATCACATTTTATCATCATAACAAAAATACAACGAAACGACAGACAGACATGAACATGTTTGGTTGTAAGCCGTACATGCGCGGCTTATGTTTTTTTTATATAAAGACATTTTTCAATTAAAGGCGGTAGGACAATTTATAGTTGTGATTAATCAACAAATCAGTTTTCATTAGATTTTTGTTGATGAGCATTGTAGAACTTTATAAGTGTCTTTTAGTAGTCCGTAAAATTTTACAGGACTGTAGCTGTAACTACTCATTTACTTGATTACCATTAATGCTTATAAAGTGTCATTTACATAGAAAGTAGAAATAAATTTTATTTTTGCGCTACCGACCTGTTTTTATGTGTTTTACAATTTGTTATTTGCCACAGTAAGTTGATGTTACCGATTCGTTACCGGTTGCTATAACACAGAACTGTTCTAATTCATAACGTGTGTGGGTGCTGTTATAAAAATAAATGAGTATAAAATTCCCAAAAAATGATTAAAATAGTGTTTATGTAAAGTTACGGCCGAAAAATCCTCAACGGTCTATTTTTATTGCGTAATCTCGACTTTTCAATTCTTATAACAGACGTCACTTTTATTCATCTGAAATATCATAAATGGAATACAAGCCAGACTCATTTGATGTGAATATCATCAAAATGTGCTAACTTGATAAATTACCGTTGATGATTTTTCGGCCGCAACTGTATGTTCACAGTTGTGAACATACCGCAAGACATTGCTAACCTTACTTTTGCAGTTTGGTAACAGCTAACGCTTAGAATTTGACACTACAAAATTATAAAAGTAAAGGTAAGTATTCACAGCAGCGGATCCGCAGGGGGATGTCATACGATTGGTCGGTTTGAGTCAAATCGCCTTAAACCGACCAATCGTATGACATCCGCCTGCGGATCCGCTGCTGTGAGTACTTACCTTTACTTTTATAATTTTGTAGTGTCAAATTCTAAGCGTTAACGTGTGTGGGTGCTGTTATAAAAATAAATGAGTATAAAATTCCCAAAAAATGATTAAAATAGTGTTTATGTAAAGTTACGGCCGAAAAATCCTCAACGGTCTATTTTTATTGCGTAATCTCGACTTTTCAATTCTTATAACAGACGTCACTTTTATTCATCTGAAATATCATAAATGGAATACAAGCCAGACTCATTTGATGTGAATATCATCAAAATGTGCTAACTTGATAAATTACCGTTGATGATTTTTCGGCCGCAACTGTATGTTCACAGTTGTGAACATACCGCAAGACATTGCTAACCTTACTTTTGCAGTTTGGTAACAGCTAACGCTTAGAATTTGACACTACAAAATTATAAAAGTAAAGGTAAGTATTCACAGCAGCGGATCCGCAGGGGGATGTCATACGATTGGTCGGTTTGAGTCAAATCGCCTTAAACCGACCAATCGTATGACATCCGCCTGCGGATCCGCTGCTGTGAGTACTTACCTTAAGGTTAGTATATTTTTAGTATATTTTGCGGTATGTCCACAATGAACGTTTGACAGCCAACGTCTACGTCAAATTGAAAAAAAAATTATAAATACATTTTTATTTATTTTTAATGGTGTCGTTAGCGCAAAAAATATCATACGATACTTATCATCAGGGCCGCGATCTGGGCAAAGCAGTGTGGCGAAGGTCGGCGCCATGGTCCGACAGGCGCCACAAGGCACCGCGACATTATAATTTGAGAAAATAAAAAATATTTAAAACGTTCTACTTGTAAAAGACGCTAAGAATCTACGAAATTTGAAATTTAAGATTAAATTCCGAAACGTCTCTAAAGGTAGGTAGGTACTCATGGAAATTACAATCGTTTTATTTTTGCCGTGTAGTTTTTAATTTATTTAATTTTCAGGATTAAGATTTTACATAGGAGCAGTTATATGGGAGTTATTATAAGCTGACGCATTATTTTAAATTATTATAAATTATTCTTGCCGTTCGGGAAAAGATTTTTTTAATTTTCAAGAATTTTAATTTTTTTTATCGTTTAGTTAACTAATAATTAATATATTGTTTTATAGCAATGTGCCGAAAAAAGCATCGTCTTGTCAGAATGTATCTGTCATTTTTTGAGGTTATGAAAAAACTGAATTACATAAGTAACTTTTTTATTAATTATTTGATAAATATAAATTTTTAATTATATGTTTACATCCTCTTCTCATGATTGTGTCGACTTATGTTTTGAGAATTTTCAGATAATAAATTTTAACCAATAAATTATTCAATTTACTACAGTTCGCACCTTAGTCAAATCTGCAACTAAATCTAATTGATTACATTGTGAATTACAGGGTTTTTTAAGTAATGCATTATTAAATGAATTGTAACTAGTAATTGTTTTCGTCTACAGTCTACTTGCATATTACTAGAATGTATTTTTATTTTACTGAAGAAACTAATTTAAAACAGAAGTAAAGTTAGAAGTTAAAAGCAATACATTAAACTCGGTATTTTTTATACGTAAACTGGTATACTAAGAATAGAGGCGGCGAGTTCGCAAGGGTGCGCAGTAGACCAAATTTTCAAAATCAATCAAATTTGACCCAATGGGCAAACCAAAAACACGTGCTACACGATGTTCACGTTTATGTGATAAATCTTCACCAAAACGGTTGCGTATATTCGCAATTATTTTTGTTAAAAAAGATTTCTGTATTTAATTGACTTATTTCATTTATTATCAGTTATTTATTTAAATATACCTACGTTTTATTGCTTTGTATAACATTTATTATTTTCATTCCTTCTTATTTCTTTTTGAAAAATCTCAAATTCGGATGACTCTCTACAAACCTCTCTGTATATATAGTGGTGCCACAGCATACATATTATACAGTAGATCGCCTATCGGCACTTTGAAGTTGTGATGCTACCTTCGAATATCACGCTCACAAACGTTAGATCGTCAAGGCTTATCGACCATCATCGTCTGCAACTGCAGTATTAAACAAATAGGGATGTATTAGATAAAATTGTATTATTGTGGCAAGTAAATTTTGTAAAAATTGAAAACTCGTGTTATAAAGGTAGTAAAAGAGGAAATCCTACTAACGAACAGTGGCGGATTTAGGGGTAAGCTATACTGCCGTACTTAGCAAGAAAGCAGTATCTCCACGACAGCAACTTAAGAAATATACCATATTTTTTATTAGCATTCATTACAATTGCACATAGTATATTTTTAGATATTTTTAGCAGTTTGTGCAGATACTGCTTTCTTGCTAAGCACGGCAGTATAGGGGCTATAGCACAGGCCGGTAAAATCCAGGGGCGGCAGATTTTTGGAAAAATACCAAAAGCACATGTGATAACAATAAATACAAAAAACTAAAAACGTTAACCAATTTAAAAATAAAACTAACATATTTGATTGGCGTTGTATGGAATTACAAGAAATCACTGAAAGTCTACTGGAGGGGAATGCAGAGGCTAAAAGTACCTAACTTCCCCCATGTCAGAAAAATAGTCTCGTCCAGATCAGCTACATACTGATCCGCGCGTTACCTCACTAGCTATTTAGCAGACGCGGCAATATTCAAATCAATTTATTATGGAGTACGAGGGTGGTCCCAGAAGTACCCGACCTGACCAAGAGGTGGCGGTAGTTTGAAAATATCACTGTATTGGAAAGTACGCAGTCTATAAAGCACATGTTTCAAGTTTGAAAGCGCCACGTTGTTCAGTATTTGTTTGGCAGCCATCAATAGTGAACGTTGTCAGTGAATTTGTGAAAATGGAGAAAATTGGTCATCGTTATGTGATACAATACTTTTATTTGAAAGGCTTCAGCCCAACCAATATAAAAGCTGAACTGGATTCTACTCTGGGTGAGTCTGCTCCTTCGTTTACAACAGTTAAATTTTGGGTAGCTGAGTTTAAACGAGGCCGTACGAGCTGCCAAGAAGAGCATCGCAGTGGTCGACCAAATGAGGTGATGACTCCAGAAATGGTGAAGAAAATCCACAAAGCGGTACTTGATGATCGTCGACTGAAAGTTCGCGAGCTAGCAGAGATTACGGGCATTTCAAAAAGTGCAGTACATCGCATATTATCTGAAAATTTGGACATGAGAAAGCTGTGTGCAAGATGGGTGCCGCGTTTGCTCACATTCGAGCAAAAACAGTGTCGTAAAAATGTTTCAATTGAGTGTTTAGCGAAGTTTCACAGCAACAAAGCAGAATTTTTGCGCCGTTTCGTAACAATGGATGAAACATGGGTCCATCATTTCACACCCGAGACAAAAGAACAATCGAAACAATGGACTCAAAAGGGAGAACCGGCTCCAAAGAAGGCGAAGACCGTTTCATCTATAGGCAAGGCGTGCCTTATAATTTTTATTGACTATCTCGAAAAAGGAAAAACTATCAACGGCCAGTATTATGCAAACTTATTGCAACGTTTGAGCGAAGAAATCAAGCAAAGACGGCCGCATTTGGCTAAAAAGAAAGTGTTGTTTCATCACGACAACGCGCCAGCTCACAAATCCGTTATTGCAATGGCCAGAATTAATCAATTAAAGTTTGAATTGCTACCTCATGCACCATATTCGCTAGATTTAGCCCCCTCGGATTATTTTCTGTTCCCAAACTTGAAAAAATGGCTCAGTGGTCAAAGATTTTCCAACGATGAAGAAGTGATGTCAGCATCATCAAATTTTTGTGTTTTCTTTGTTGGGTCGGGTACTTCTGGGACCACCCTCGTATTTATCTGCCTAATGGATAAATTAAACATTGTTATACTATAAACTATATTTTAATTGAGTAAGGTTTTTAAAAGAACTTTTCAAACTCTTAGAATTTTGATTTAATATTAAATTAAAATTTGATTAAACTATCAAGTGGCTAATTTCATGTCAAATTATCTATTGTTAAAATATTAACGTGCTTCGATATCTCAGTTTTTGTTCAAATTCTTTTCTGAGATAGATACATATGAAATGACATTGAATTAATTTTTTCAGATTTTTTTTTGATGAAAAATGGCGGAAATAGAAGTTTTTGAAGATTTCGATTTTTTGCAAATTCTTATATTCGAAACTCTGCTTGATCTGAGTAAAATTGTCATAACTCGCTTATTTTTTGAGTTTTCTGGCTCACGTCGGTGTCAAATCAAAGTCAGTTTTTGGGGTTTTCAAAGTATATTAGAAACGTGCAAAGACATTGCACAGTAGAAAAGCATCAGGCTCTCAAAGCAAATTTTTCGGCGGCAAGTCCTATAGCCACTAGGCGGCAAAACTATAAATCCGTCACTGCTAACGAATGAATAATTACAGGAATACAGTCTTTTCGCAACATGTTACGTGCTAGTTTCGTAGCACTCTGTATAGGTATGCTTTTGGGTTATATTGTATAGCGTTAGGGATTTTCGCATTCTCTCTCCTTTTGTTGCCATCTTGTTTGGAACTAACTTCCTGTTGTTGATAAGAGATTTTGTCACTTCGTTTTGATCGTTCGTGTGAGGAAAATCCTTTAAAGAATATTCTAGTGGCATCGCCGTTAAATAAATCTTCCCTTTATGGTTGTGAAGTGGGAATTGCATTTGTGCAGATCGATAATTAATTTTTGGTTGTGATTTCCAATTTTATTGGTACCGTAAGGGATTTACCTCTAGTTCTTTTTTGAAGGTTAGGAGCACGTTCTCGTAAGTTTATAGATTAGGTTTTTTTACTTTCAGTCTCTTATACTGAAATTCTTCAACATGATTCGATATATAATCGACGTTAGCTGCATTTGGGAGCGGTATAACTCTTTCAGAAGTCACCTTTTATCTAAGGTAATTTATTCAATGTTTGCTTGGTGTAACCTGGCAATTGATTTTATTTGTTACAGACCTTTTTTTCTTTCTATTTTATATAATTCTTTTATTATACCTCAACTTCATACACTTTGTTGTATATTTGGGTTGTTAAAACACCACTACGCTGAGCTTGCTGACGTACCGTTACTTGGTTGCTGTTGTCTCGTTGAATCACACTATGTTCCTATCCAGATCACCTGTATCGTGAGTCTCTTATATTATAGCAATTATTCGTAGTAGCAATAACGTTTAACAATCCTTTATTATAAATATAAAACATTACTGTATATTTGTACATTATAATTTTATGTGTTAAATGGTTTTTCCCCAGTGTGCGTGTAGCACTTATATCTAGGTATCTATTTCATACATATATTATTTTATCACATATTATTTATTTTATTACATTGTTAGGAATATTTGCGAGTGCGTAAACGTATAACCTTTGCTCCGTATAGGTTTAACAATTTAAATCTGACGATTAATGGTTGCGCAAGCTCTACATCACAGTTATTCGGGTTAATTTACCGTGCCAGTTACATTTTTGAGACTTGAACTGTTAGTCTATATTTATTTATCTATAATGATTATTACTATATTGATTTAAAGTAAATAGTGGACGCTCGCATGAATCCTCCCTCCGTTCAAATTTGTATATAAAAAATCAATCATCTACATTTAATTTTTGCCAAAGCTATTTGTCCTTGATTAAAATATAACATACTTGATTGATTTATTTTAATTGATCTACTTGATAATTTGTTTAGTTGTTAATAAAGCACTGTACATCCCTTACTTGACGACTTATTATTTATATGTTTGGTATTTGGGATTTATATTTTCAGCTACCGAGAAGCCAATATTGGGAAAAGTCGACCACATTGATAGTAGTCGCAAATGTGTTGTTCTTTTCAGATTTTGTCGGCAAATACTAGAGCTATTTTAAACGATTAGACGCAGAAGACCTCATGTGAGACCCACGACCTCACACTAGTCAGCTGGCAGCCGATAGATTTATCTGCGGTTAAAAGTTGTTACCGTTTCCCAATTAGTGATCCCCATTTTGTGGATATTTGTACGCCCATGCTAGTTCGCATCGTTTACCATACTTTGTTTTACAACAGTAGGTTATATTTACTGGTTACTAAGCAACAACGCGTCGGTAAGTAATTACTTACCGTTCTGTTTTTGACAGAACTGAACGGTAAGTAAATTATATGTAATTTATAAAATAAATGCATGATCTTTAGATGTCTCTTTCGCGAGAAATCATTTATTTTCTAAATAATTGGACTATTTAAAAAAATGTATGTTTTTGATTTAAATTTACTGTGACAAAATACCCAATAAATAATAGCAAATACTTTAATATTATTAATACCGAAAACTTATTTCGAAAAATGGGAGACAAAATTTAATAGCGCCCCTTGCGGTGTGCAAATAAACCTGACATTTCTCAAATATTGGGAAGGTAATTAAAAAATCGTCACTGTAATAAAAGATTGAATAGTTTAGATAAATTGTAAAATTTTATATATTTTAGCATAACAGTAATAAACCATCGTTTGACATAAATAGTGCTACTTTTTAATTAGATGCAGGATTCTCACCGAAAAACCATTTGTTAGTTGCACACCCATCTGCGAAGATGTCGCCACAAAAATGTCGCCTATTTTCATATGGTAAAGTATATGGAGTTTCCGGTATTAATAATATTAAAGTATTTGATAATAGTAATTACAAACGTATCCATGGTAACGACAAAAATATCGTGACATCAAAAATAAAATTACAAACGTATCCACGGTAACGACAAAACCTACTTAATGTTTGGTAGATATACATTATACAGGGCAAAAATAAATTATCTTAAATCTATTTTTTTACCATTTTCGAGATATTTCCTTAGTTAATACCTTTGTATTCATAATGGTCGTACAAAAAATAGTATAAGCATCTCAAACAGTAAGGAGTTTACCGATCTCCTCCAATATTGGCTACTGAGCGAAGCGAAACATTGTCGTCGATCGGTAAACTGTCCTTACTGTTCTTGATACTTAATATACTATATTTCATACGGGGCCACTACACAACGCCCAACTAAAGTTATTCGACTCTGATGATTATTATGATTATTATATTTTGGTGGTGCTATACACATCAGACTAATCTAGGGACCCTACTTTTTTGAGAAGGCTTTTCCATTTTGGTGGTATTAGCCTGTTAAAAGAAATCAGATAAATTGAAGAATTAGAATAGAAAGGGTATAGGTAACAAATTTTGATTTCTTGTTATTATACAGTTTTTGGTAAGCTAATATTCATATCTGTATCATTGCATTTTTATTTATGAACTGGGTAGTTAACAAAATAGTTTTTATTTAATTAAAATAATTTTATTTGATTCAATTTATTAAAGGTATAAATGTAAAACGATAGTGTAAAATTGATGAGAAACGACAGAATAATCAATACAAAGATAAAAAAGCAAACTATATAAACAAAATAATTTTACTCGATATCTGTTTCTTAGAAATCTTGTTACGTACTGATTTCGTATCATCCTGGTGAGTACTGATTTTCAAAACTAACTCTGAACTTTTATTAGATTTTCTTGTTAATTATAAGAACTGACTTAAACAGAGTAAGTAAAATTTCAAAAAAATCCTTGTACTTTATATTTTAATGTTATTTCGATTTATAAACCAAAAATATGTATACAACAGTCAGGCATTCTTAAGTAAAACTGTTCTGGTGAGGACGCGCAGGAAAAGGACGGGTGGGAGCAGATTTCAGCCAAACAAATATTACCTTAATATTTATGTTTATATTATATAAATAACATCATATTAAAAGTATCCACAATAAAATATATTTAAACAGCATTCTAAGTTTAATATTTATATAATATTAAAAGTAAAATGTTTTTTAAATAAACAAAACTCGTTTTCTATGTTTGACAAATATTTCATTTATATTTGATGCTACATACATGGGCTATGTCGTATTTTAAAGTGCTCCATTAAAAAGTTGGAATCAATGTACAGAATATTGTATAATTTTTAATTTAGCAGCTTATATAACTTGTATAGTTAATTAATTTTCTTTCATCAACAATATACAAACTGAATGATTATTATGTTGGCTGCACTTTCAATGGATTAAATCAACTGCCATTTTCAATTATTCCTTTACTTTTTTATTTGGCATGCTCTTTAAATTTAATATATTTACTACTGCAACACATAATTACTATTGTAATTATGTAATTTGTAATTGGTATGCTTATATAATTAACTGAATGATTACTATATCTGTACATTAGGGTAATACAAAAACAGGTTACTATCGAAATCTTATCGAAAAACCCCTCTAAAAGTGATCCATATGTGAAAATTTAAAAAGAAACATTCATATTAGAGCCATATGTAAATCAATATAATTAAAAATCACTATCGTCTATTCACTATTCAAATATGTGCAAATATCTGAATATACAAGAAATATCTAAAAATTAAGTATTATAATAAAACTATAATATAGTTATTATGTAAACTTTACCAAAAAAACTATTTTAAGCTAACTAAACTAATTAGCTTAACAATTTTAATGTAAATTACAGTGGATTTTTATTTAAAACAAATTTATCTAAAATAATTATAGGAAGAATAATATTACTTAATATTTAACACTTTGAAATTGTTTTATACTAAATTATTATTATTATCATTATATTTATCTGCTTTATTCAAAACCTTCTAAAATAAATTTTCGATAAGGTTTAAATCATGCCTTTATAACCTTACTATAATATTTAATTTTTAGGTATTTCTATCAAACACATTTAAGATTAAAGCAACTTATATGTGAAACTGAACTAAGATTTACTTAATTTTAGTATGCAACGAAACCCTATTTTAATATTTTACGAAAAACAAAAAAAATAACCACAACCTGATGTAAGAGAGCAGTGATGCATGCTTCATTCGATTCTTAACATAAAAATTTTTTAAAATTAAATGTAGCTTTATCGTTTATACTTTTTTAAAGAAAACAAATTCGAAGTTAGACCATTCGTATTTTTCTATATTTATTTACTACAAGAATATTAACAATATTTTGTTGTATTAGATCTCTTTTGTACATACTATATGAGACAAATAAACACCTGCTTATGTTTACATGTATTACTGCTGATGTTTGTTGAGTATCCACTTTCTGATTTCGGATCGTTAATAATAATTCAACTTTGTAGGACTTTTATTTAAAAATAATTTATTTAAGTTTAATCATTGGTAAAAGATTCTGAAAACACTGTCAAGCTCAATAAAGATTGAAATAATTTGCTTGCTAGGTAAATATCATAATATTATGTTTTAAATCTAAGCAGCATTCAAAAGGTTATGGTTACAATATAATCAATTGTTACTATTTAAAATGGCGATGGTCTCCACGAAATAAGGCGTTCTTTTTTATATTTCATAACATCTGCAGCAATCAAACAAAAGGGTATGAAATGGTCAAATATTGAAGTTTAATATTTACTTAAATAGAATAGGAGAGTACGATATGTAATTGTGGAAAATAATAATAAGATTTCAAATAAGTCTATTATGATAGACATGATGTTGACACATTTTATCCATAGTAATAGACTTCCAAATCGTTAACCGAACAATAGTAACGAAAGATTAGGAACCTGACCTAAATATTACCAACGTAACAATAATATCATCATAAAAACCCATTATAAACATTTTGGTGAGACTTAAGTAGTATTCATATATTTTCTACTTCTTTTGATCATCATCAGAGTTAGTTTGAGAACAGTGAGAAACACAATCGGAATCGTCGTTGCAAGTGTAACCGTAGCTAGAGGAGCTACCATTACCAGTGCTACCATCAGCATGTGAAAAACCTCCCGTATCACCATTGTAAGTATAACCAGGGTTAGTTCGACCCGGTTCAGGAGTTTCCTGGCTAATTTTGACGACAGCCAACAGTAAGAAGATAGATATCTGTAAATAGTAGCGTTGTAAAAATACATACACTTAAATATTTTGAAAGAAATGCGACATTATTGCTTATGGAAAAAAAATATATTTGCGAATTAAATTAAAATGCAAATAAATAATCCGTTAATAATAATTTTTTAACTACCTTTTAAATAAGTATATTTGGTAAATTCTAATACCCAAATTTAACATTTCCTTAAATTAATATTATTTCAAAATGACAATCGCGGCTACTATTATTTGAGGTTAAGTTTTACTTCCACCAACTAAAAATCAAGATATCTTTTTTAGACTTAAAGCTTGTTTAACGAAACGCTCAAGTGTGGTACAGAATACCAAACATATTAGTCTCATTTAAAAGGCAGTTAAAAAATAAAGTATTAACGGGCAGTTGATTTTAACAGAATAGATGCTAATAAAAGTTGCAATCGTTTTAATGTTCGACATTAATAAATATAAAAATGACAGCGCTTACCCTGAACGCACTCATCCTAACGAATTGTTAAGATAACGGTAGAGATTTAATACAATTTTAAGTACTGATAACACACAAAAACTGAAGTCAAAATATTTATTTGTCGGCTTATATAGGTACTAACATTAAAATAAATATATTTTATAGTCTTTAATTAATAATAAATTAATTAAAATAATTGAATAAAAGATGAAAGGGTATACACGGTGTTTTTATAACGTATGATCAACCTTTATCGCTGGTTAAAAAATCAATAAGGAAGGAAAAACGTTAGATAGATACTTATATACCCAACTTTTATTATATTTTCCGTATTTTAATAGTTTTTGAGAAAAATGAAAAAGAAGTGTATTTAAAGTGCGAATAAATATTTTCAAGTTCAAAAATTCTAAACAATACTGTATCGCTTCCGAAATGTGTATGGTAGGAATAATAGAGTTTTTCTTAAGTAATTTCGTAGTATCGTTGCTTCTTGCTAGTTTTCACTCAATAATAAACAAAACCCAAGTGACAATTTTTCTTGTAATATCAAGATTCAGAATCTGCTAATTTTGACAAAACTATCTAATTAAGTTATCATTATTTTTACCTACTTTTAATTGTAACTTTTTCATATTAATTTTGCTTATATTAGAAAAAGTCCACAGTGAAAGAAAAACTGCAAATTATTTTCTGTTTGTAAATTTCTAAGGAATTGGCATTTAATTTTAGATTTAACATTGACATTGTACCATATGTATTTTTCAAAACCGTCATGCTAGATTTTCAAATTTTTAGTTTTTCTAATTAAAAATGATACTTAGACTTTATGTTTCTAATGGCTTAATCATTTCAGAACCTCAATGCAATAACTTATTAAATATTTAGAAGATAGTTAATATGTAATGTAAGATAGTAAGTAATGTAATGTAAGTAATGATAGTCAATGTAATGATAGTGATAGCTAATTTCCTAAAATGCAATAACAATAAGTTTGTCACATAATATAATTAACCATGACTTTTATTATTACTCTTATTACTCACAATTTTATTTAATTTTAAGCGTTCAAAGATTTGTGTGTAATTTGATTGCCATAACATTTAAATAATAAGTAAAAGATAATTATAATTAATAATTGGTAAATTAATAAATGCAAATTGCATTACGTACAGTTTAAATTAATAATCAAGTTATTGTTTATGTTCATGTCTATGGTAATTTAGAAAAGATTGAATGTAAAAGCGGACTGAACCTAAAAGAATAATGATGACTTGAATAATATCCCACCATAATAAACTAATACTAGTGATATCAGCGTAAAACTAGCACATTCCTGGACTACATAACTGTGAAATATGTTTGTTTCGTTTGCTGTACCAAATACAATGAATTATTTTGTTACTGTTGGTTGGCCACAATCAAATTTCTGGCATCTCTATGAATAACTGAGCAACACCGCAACAGAGAGTTCAATCAGAAGTCTTTCTGAAGCGCTTCCATATTTGCTTTTACGAATATCAAATTTTCAACGTCCCTGTAATTACACTTCTCGATGATATACCGCACCGTAGCATTTATGGGACGCGTTAGTTACGCCACGGTCAAGATATATTTAAGATATGTACTGTACGTCCTTGTGGCCATGAATAAAAAAGAGCCAAGTTTGGTTGGAATAATCGAACTACCAATGCTGGAATGAGCCGAGAATTACCTCCCACTCGTATAATGCTAGTTGTGGTACGTGAGGTATGTTGCGAGAGCAATCAAACAGTTTGTAACTTTCTACAGGAGCACATCCCTGTGAGGAGGCTGCCTGTACAAAGAAGGCGATTGAGACGAATAAGTGAGATCTCACATATATTAGATGTAAGAGTTAGAGTTAGTTATAAACGCCAACTTGAAATAGATAAAGGGTTATAACAATTTGGTGGAAGATCATTGCCCCATAATTGGTTCTCTAACAATCCATATTTTTTTCTCACTTCATATCCTGACGTATCCATGTACGTCTGTTAAATAACTGAGAAATAAAATTGCAGGATATGCATCTCTACCAGATCACCATCATTTTTGTAACAATCTTTTCTACATTCTATTTGAGATTCAAACCACGGCCTCCTCCATTTGAAAGACAAAGGTCTCTTACACGACCGGTTGCATTGGAATAAATTTATGTTTTTCACAGGTTTCGTATTGTATCGTCATCTATCGAGTCTTGTAGTAAATCTTGCAATAAATAATAAGTTTAATAAATTCAAATTTTGTTATTTCTATAATCTATAACAAATTTATAGATAAATACATTCAGTTCGGCAAGAAAAAACCCTTTTTCGGGACCACAATTTTATATAAAGAAAAAGAATTCCTTTGATCGGTTGACTGACGAGGATTTGATATATTAAAATCTTCTCTCTGTTTCATTAGACTAAAATGTTGATTTCATTAGTATATTTTCTCAGAAAAATATTTTGAAGTGTTGCTTTAATATTAAACAAATATCTTTGATTGGTTTTTTGTTAGATTTCCTTTTCGTTTTTTAGTTTTCATAGCTAGATAAACACAATAATAACTTACAATATAAAATTGTGAATTTTATGAGACGTTAGGTTTTATGAACAGTTTTGAGAATTCGCATCCGGAAAGTAATGTAATATTTCCAAGGGGAAATTGATAACACGCAGCTTGAATGCTCGGTTTTGTGGCGCTCCACACACGGCAAATACTAGTATTTAGAGTGACAAAAATACTCTTGCATGATATTTTGGGAGTGAAATCAAAAAGTATGTTTGTAATAGATATATGTATCTAACATTAGCAAAAGTAAATAGGGCTTTTTACATAAGCAATCTTATTTTACAAGTTCTGTTCAGTCTATAAGCGCATATGTAGTTTTTGTAATTATAATAGGGATACGAAAGATTATATATAATTGTATTATTATAGAATGTGTTACCTCTTTACCATAAAAATAATCTTTTAGAACAACATAATAATATTATTCAGGTTTTTTATTCAAGGAACATCTTACAGTAACATCTTTTATAACATCAAAATTAGTAAATATAACCAGAATCACTGTCACTGCTTGTTACATCACTAACGTCTGCATTTGTTGTTCAGAAAGTTTGTACATTACCAACATGTCTAACACTACTCGAGAAAAGGATTTTCTTATTTTTCTGTTTTCTTTCTATGTGCTGTTATGATGAGGTCAGGCGATATTAATATCGTATTCATGATATCCATATTTGTATTGATTCTTGACGTTTTTCTGAAATGAAATACTAGTCGTATGTTTTTCTAATCTTTTGTGATGAACTTCTAAAATATCTTTAGGGATAGCTACCATAACGTACTGGCAAAGGCAGAGACGTTATTATGTCACTGTCATGTATGTATAAGTATTTTATGGACAGTGGCACTACTTTGATAACTAATCATCCATATAATTCTATAGGCAGTTTAGCGGTTTCTAAACAATATCTCCGAAACTCTTCAAACTTGATGTAATGTGCGCTTGACAAAAGATCAAGAATGTCAGAAAATCTTTCGATCAGATTAAAATTTAATCCGGTAATTTCAGCAATTTTATCAGGTTTGTCAAAAAATTCTTCGCCCGTGTTGCCATCATTGCATCACCACATTCTTGTTTTGATCAATCAACTAAAAGTCTCGTTTCGATATAAAATTTTTGAGCTATAATTTTCTTTTTCTGTTGTTAAGTACTTCTTCTTTAGTTTTTAATCCTCTTGCTTGCTACTGTTTCATATCAAGCATTTAAGGATTATGTAATAAAAATAGCGTTCTTTATCGTGCCAAACATCACATTGTCACAGGGCCTTTCTATCCGAAAAGAAGGGATGCTTTGAATTTTCTCCGCTCGGCCGAGGATCGAAAGTAGGTATAGCCGCCGTTGGCCAACCCCCCACCCTTTTTATGCAAATGACCCGCGATCTAATTAATATTCAAATGACCCGCGATCTAATTAATATTCAAATGAGGCGTGGTCTAATTAAATGCGCGAATTAAATTAATTGATCTAATTAAATTAATTCACGGTATCATTTACATATCTCTTCTCTCTCTCTCATTTCTCATATGCATGTGCGAATTAAATTAATTGATCTAATTAAATTAATTCACTGTATCATTTACATATCTCCTCTCTCATTTACATATATCATTTCTCATATGCATGCGCGAATTAAATTAATTGATCTAATTAAATTAATTCACTATATAATTTACATATCTCATCGCTCATTTACATATATCATTTCTCATATGCATGCGCGAATTAAATTAATTGATCTAATTAAATTAATTCACGGTATCGTTTGCATATCTCATCTCTCTCATTTCTCATATGGATGCTCAAATTAAATTAATTCACGGTATCATTAGCATATCTCATCTCTCTCTCTCATAAATTTATTTCAAAATAAATCTTATGTTGTTATTCCTAAATGATATTTAAATATAGATCTACACGTCATCATGTAATTATGCGAAAACAATTTAACATGTAGAAACGTAATAATAAAAATTAGCTTTCAAGTATACAAAGTATCTCTAAAGATTACTGTCATCAACAGTCCGATTATCTCTATTGCATTCTGACATGTTTAAATATACGTCATAAACATTTAAAATACGGTTTACAAGTAAAGCAAATTCTATTTGAAAGGAAACAATTGGCATCGTTCGTTATGATTTCTTCAAAATTTATTTCAATGAAACTTTTTAAGAATATAGAATACTGTAGAGCATTATTTTTAAAATTCAAAAACATTATCTGTAAATGAATTTTAAAAACCGTAGTTTTCAAAATATTGTTTCGTTAAATATTCTAATATTCAGGGCTATATGAACCAAAACGATTAAAAGATAAACATTCTTTCTCTGTTATTACGTTTAAAAGATTATTAATATCAAGAAGCAAACTAATCATTTTGAACTTTTTAGATCGTCTACAATTCCGTATCATTAAGAAATATTAATTTTCCTTATTTGAAATTCGTCAAAGTGAGTGTTGGTTTATAACTATATGTATGTATATATTTATATTAATTATTTCACTTCTTACAGCCTCCGACTAACATCTGACCAAAACAATGTCTTCTTCTTCGGCATCCAATTACGATAGCGACTATATTGATGATTATGAAGATGCTGATACAGCATTTTGGTCAAACGACGATCAAGAATTGCAGCAGCAATTTCATAGTTGTATCTTAGATGGTGGAGCGTATAATACAATCTCGGTCTCAGCTATTGTATGTTATGATACAGAGTTATTTTTACCGAATGGTGAAATATTGATAAATACTCAACGGTATACCACGGAGGCGGTCCACATTCACGGAAGCAATAACGAAGAAAATGTGACACAGGAATATGACGAACTTTTACAGTTAATCAAAGCAAAAAAAAAGACAATTAGGGGTAAATTATGTTACGTTTTTGAAGTTTATTCGTGTATAGTGTGTGTGCGCGCGTGTGTGTAACAGTTTAGATATGTAATGTATACGTTTTGTTTCTTACTTAAGTCTATTTTGTTTGTATGTTTGTAATATTTAGACATTTACGAAAATTAAATCAAGTTGAACAGCAGATTACTATTTTAAATTTAATAGATCATACGAATTATCTTACCCTGTTCTGAATGACTGCTTTGTATAAATTGTGCATTGTTTGTAAATGCTCTCTAAACTAAAATATATATGAGAGAAATGTTATATAAGTCAATACTATAACTATCATTTATTGAGCTATACAAAGAGATTTATATCTACGCTAAACTAAAGATTAATAAAAGTATTGCATTCCTGATATCATAAGATAACGATAAAACACATGATTATTCTTAGACTAAGGTCTAATTTAGGTAGTCAAATTGTAGGTAATCGAATTGTAGGTACATATCATGATATGATATCATACAATTACATTCTAGTAAGAAATGTAATAAAGTCGTTGCTATAAATAACAACATTCTTTATCACGATCATCTATCATTATCATAATCATCTATTGTCATGCAGAGTCAGCAGCTAGCTCCTAAGTTCGTATATGCGAGAATCGGTATTATATAACACACACATCAGTCTACATTCATTGTTCTAATATTGATAGGAACTTTCTAGAATCTATAAAGTTGTACTACATAAATTCAACTAATTGGAATATACGATAACGGGTACTCATTATACTTCTATGCACACAATCGAGGTATCAGTACACTCCAACCACGTGATCAAGATTGTAGTATTCAAATCAAGCTTCCTATACAGTATGTTTTGTATGATGAGTTGTCGTCAGTTTAAAAGAAATAAGTTCGCCGCCATATTTCAACGTTATTTTACAATACATCATACATTTTCAATAGCTTCGAAATACGCAGATATGTAATAATATACTATATACTCTTGTAGGTTATTCAACGTATCTATAGTAAACTCGTATGATTAATAATAATCTGTAACCATTTTCGATACCTTCGAAATATAAGTCTATAAATATGTTTGTAATACGTCTTTATAACTTTTGAAACACAGGGTAGTTACCTCTTGCAATATCTACAGTTATGAGAACCCTGAAGACAACCTGGAGAAATAAATCAGATAAATATTTTACTTTTATTGAAACGATAACTTTGCATACTAATATATGAAAATAATATAATGTATATCGCCTGATAAATAAAATTGAAATTATTCTTATTCTTTTACAATGAAATTTGTTTTGAAAAAACACGATGAAACGTTATGTATATTAATGCATGAGTACTGTTAACGCATTCATTATTTAGAGATTCACTTATAAGTACACTATCTATTTAGCTGAATCAATAAAAATTTCGTTATTTAAAAATTCCTAACATGGATAGCTTTATCTGTTTTAGAATATTCAAAGGCAGTATATGACAATAAATTATCGTGAGACTCCTGATCTATACAAAACATCTTATATAAAATTAGAGATAAAAAATTAAACCTATAATATATGGTGAAAATGCAAATATTCAACAATTCTAACCCCAATTTTTTCTACTTTTCTAGACGTAATGTAATTTTTAACTAATCTTTAACCTTTTTTCGTTATATCTACTACCCGTGTAAACGATTTCTACATATGCCTTCTTACTGTGTATAATTTTGCCCCATGTAGATATTCGTCGTATCTATAGTAAACTCATATTTTAACGTTATTTTACAATATATCATCCATTTTCAATGGTTTCGAAATACGTAGATATGTAATAATATACTATATACTCTTGTAGGATATTCATCGTTGAATATAGTAAACTCGTATGATTAATATTAATTTGTAATTATTTTCAGCACCTCCGAAATATATATCTATAACATATGTCATATGTTTTGTAATACGCCTTTATAACTTTGAAACTCTACGTGATTTCCTCTTGCAATATCTATAGTTATGAGAACCTTGAAGACTTAACCTGGAGAAATAAAACAGATAAATATTTTACTTTTTATTGAAAATAGTTAACTTATATTCTAACATACAAATATACAACAACAAAATAGAAAAGTATACTTGAGGGTAACAAAGAAGTCCTGGACGCGGTTATCTATAACATATGTCAATGTTTTTTAATACGTCTTTATAACTTTGAAACTCTACATGATTTCCTCTTACAATATCTATAGTTATGAAAACCTTGAAGACTTAACCTGGAGAAATAAAACAGATAAATATTTTAATTTTTATTGAAACTAGTTAACTTATATTCTAACATACATATTTGAAACTAGACAACTTATATTCTAACATACAAATATACAACAACAAAATAGAAAAGTATACTTGAGGGTAACATTTTGTATAACCATTATCTTTTATTCTATAATACCTTCTTCTTTAAGCTCAGAAATAATTGAAATAATCTCATCCTAGTTTTCTAAACTACTGCTACCCCTCTGTTTTAAGGTATACAGTAGACGAAGCCTATCGACAACTTGATTCCAATACGGCGTTTTGTTTTTGGAATTTGAAATTGGTAGCTTGAGGTTAGAGCCTACGAATACATTTTTAGAACATAACGTAGGGAGCAGAGTAAGTAAAACAACATACTTTCATACAAGAACGTTTATTGATACGAGTAGTTTCAACGCTACTTAAAACATAATACATAACTTATATATAATATCTATTAAAATAGTACATTTCGTATACACTAATAATGGTACTACATACCCGACTATAAAGTAAACATGTAACCAGTTTAAAAGAATAGATAGTAAATATAACTATATCTAATTATTTTGTACTGATATAAAAAGCAGCGGATAGACTGATGTTACAGGCCTCGTGTAGTAATAATATCTGTATATAGTTTTCAAAATAATTTTTTTTTCTTTATATAGTTTAATAATGTTTGTATATTCTTCACCATAGTACAAATTAAATATTTACTTATTCTATGATTTTTCTCGCTTTAAGCTCTGCGATGACTGAAATTATTTCATTTTCGTTTTCGAGACTGCTGCTAAGAGCTTTCTTTACAGCATACAATTAAAACATAATACATAACTTATATATTATCTATTAAAAATAGTACATTTCGTATACACTAATAATGGTACTACATACCCGACTATAAAGTAAACATGGTAAGTATAACAACAGTTTAAAAGAATAGATAGTAAATATAACTATATCTAATTATTTTATAAAATACTATGTTAACTAAAAGGTAATATACAGAATATATACGCCTGTATTCGGCCTCTAGAGGGTTCATACCCTAATATAAGGTTAGTGCGAGAGATTAACGATGACTGACCGAAGGGTTAAGGTTGAAGGGTGAAGGGTGAAGGGAGAAGGGTGAAGGGTGAAAGGTGAAGGGTGAAGGGAGAAGGACGAAGGAGAAGGGTGAAGGGAAAAGGGTGAAGGGAGAAGGGTGAAGGGTTGAGTCCAATAACATACGAAGAACCGCACGACATCAACTCGTCACCAGGACCGAATCAAAGGCCTATAGAATAACGTTCGGCAAGCGACGTCGCGTAGAAGATTTTGATTCCGTCCCATATGGGTACAAGAAACAAGCTCGCATGTAAATATTTAAACTCTATGTATATATATTTAGGAAATTTTACGATTATAGTTTGTAATGTGTATATATTTTATTTTCATGGTCATCTATGTATATTTTACGAATGTAGTCTGTAATGTGTATATATTTTATTATCACTTTGTATATTAGTTTTGTATTGTATATAATTATATCTGTTAAGAATTTTTGACAGTTCTTTAACGTCATATCTTTTACAACTAAATATGTTTCAATCTTGTATTTTTCTGTACATGAAATTCAGATGTTTTATAGAATTATAGAATTGATATTTTAAATTGTCTTTTTTCATGTATTATGTTATCAATTATTTGTATTACATTATAACATAACATGTATTATATTATTCGTGAATAATAGATTTAATATGATTTATTTCTTGTCTTTTTTATTTCTGTAATTTAAGGTAAAAATAAAAACAAATATTTTATACAAGAACTTTTATTGAAAGAAGAAAATACAGTTCATATTGATATATAATACTAAATTATATCTAGAAGAAAATACATTTCATGCTGATATATAATACTAAATTATATCTAAAATAATACATAAGTATACTAATAATAATACTATAAAGGAGCTAGTGAGTGAGTAGATCTTCCTTCTTTATCCAGGACTTTTCATTTAAGCCGAGCGATTTGACGTAAATGTCACCATTGCTACGGCGTTTAAGTATTTTTTCAACTAGGTATACATCAGGTTGATTGGTTTTCTGCAGCTCGAACTCGTAGAAAGCACCTCGGACGGGGACTCCGTGTAGATCTTCCAACAAGTATGTGATAGGTTTTGTAAATTGAACTTTAACTACTTTGAATAATTCTGTTGACCAGTTAGGTGTATATCCCTTGGAAAAGACTCCTTTGAATTTGCTTATACGTACGATGTCATTCAAATCCAACCTACGTTTACTGATAGTTTTTACATTAGTATTATGCACAGACAGCTGTGTCGTAGGTTTAACAGATGCAGGAGGCACCCTTATTGTTCTATGTTTTGTATTATTATAGCTATCAACTACTCGTTGTAATATATCGACCCATTTAAATTTCCCTCTGTAGCTGAACTCCTTATACAGCTTTTGCTTAATTGTACGAATAACTCGTTCGACTATTGAAGCCTTAATCACGGAATACGTAGAGTAATGATTTATGTTGTATTCATTCATTAACTTTTTAAAATGTTTATTATAAAACTCCTTCCCGAGATCAGACTGTAAATTTTTAGGTATGACTGAATCCTTAAAGATACTACGGACCTGCTTTGTAACCTCTTCTCCGGTCTTAGTTTTCAACGGACGTACATACAAGTATTTCGAATAACAGTTTATCATCATCAGTATGTAACGATAACCCTTATTTACTTTAGCGTAGGGAATAAACTCCGCTAAATCTATTTGAAACAAATCATCATAACCCTTTATTATAGTACTACGTCTTTGAAAATTTTTTCTAGCAGATCTATGTATTTCATCGACAACGGTTTGTTTTGCGTTCATCTCTGTTAATAACTGCAGATACTCAAATTATAAGTTATGTAAGACTGAACTATTAAATAGAATGTAAAGTAATATATCCTACGACTATTGCGGGGTTCTTTGAGTAATTAACAAATTTTGTAGGTCTACGAGCGGTGATCTATCAAAATTTTTAGATCTAGAATCTGCTTTAGCTAGAAGCCATAAAGTTGCCTTAGACAGTTCTATACAAAGCGAGGTCAGAGTTTTAATACTATCGCGTAGCGTGTCGTGACTGTTGTTAGATATCTCGCTATCCAAATACCATTTTGTAACTGCATCCTCTGCATCTACGGGGTCCGCTAAATTGATTAATCTTCGTTTCTTACAGTCGATAGTTTTATTTTCTAGTATTAAAGCATGTTTCTTTGTTACCAGATCTGAATCATTAATAGCGTGGCCTGCGTTTGTAATTCTTTTGTTTTCTAAATCGAAATTCTAATCCTCTGTTAGCTTAAATCCTACCCCGGGAGGACCTGGAACTGTTACAGCACCCCCAACTATTGAACGTCCAAACAAATCTATAGTAGCATTCATACTGCTAATGGTAACGAACTGACTACTTACAGCCGTGATGAAATCTTTTATTCTATAATGCCTTCTTCTTTTAACTCGGAAATAATTGAAATTATTTCGTTTTCATTCAGAGGACTACTGTTACCGGCTTCTTTTACTGCAAATAACAAACGAAGTCGGTCGACAAGTTCGTTAGCTTTATTCCAGTAGACGTATTCGACTTTGCAATCTCTTAGTTTTTTAAAATTTAACAATGATGATGATAGTCTAATACCTAAACCTTTGATTCTGGATAAGTTCGGTTTAATTATATAATCATACTTCCAATGTTTAACAGCTGTTAGTTTACCCTGTGGTCTATAGGATTTCTTATGCGCATTAGTAAGGGATATTATCTGCATATAATTATTGATATCAGCTTGCGACGGTGTAGACTCTAATTCTCTAAACGTGAGTAAGTCAAACAGACCGGGTGTTGCTTCGAAAGCGTTGTTTTTAATTATGATGTTTGTATCACGTATAGTGAAGGGAAGATGCAAATGTCCACGCGTCTCGATCAATTTTATATCTAATACCGAATCTAGTTCTATCTATGCTGCCACCGCCCCTAGCTATTAGCATACCGTAATGAGTAGGGAGATCATGAGTTTTATTAGATTCTTCTTCTTCATCTGCTTCCGATGATGATGATGCTGATGCAACAGGTTGTTTTTTAACTTTCAACAGGGGAATATAACTAGCAGTAGTAGTAGTAGCAGCAGATGGTTGTGTTTTAATTTTCAATAGGGGAACGTTAACTGATTCGGCAATAGTTTCCAAAGGAGATATAACCTGTTTATGAGTATCACGATAAATACGTTCTGCTTCAGATTTATCACGACGAAAGTAAGCAAATTTTCTACGTATAGCCTTGCGTGCGTTTATTATTTTACGTTTTAAACTCATATCGTATGAGCTCGACATGTTGACAACTCTAAAAGACGACTAAGCGAATTGAATCTAATTATAACTTATATATGTATCAAAACCTTTCCGATATCTACCATTGTTTAGGGAACAATCTTTATTAATAACTAGGAAATCATACGGATCCTTCCAACAAATACGACAAATGTTTTTGAAGTCCTCGTAGCTAACATCTCCTACAACATGATCCCTATACACATGCTTTAAATTTAATTCATCCTGTTTGAAAAGAATAATCAAGTTTGCGTTATCCCTTATCAAATGTTTCGGTATCTTTGCATATGTCTGCCCTAAATAAAGCGAGTCAACACCTTTATGTCTACCCATACTAAAATATTCTCTAATTTTTTCTTGTTTGTCACAGATAATATCGTCGAAAATGAATACTGAATTAGGTTTGATGTTGCTAGGACTGATTACGTCATCGTTTTCACTAAACTCTTGATAGCCAATGTTTTTAATAGGTTTCATAACTTCCCTTAAGAATTCGTATTTCGGTTGAAATAAGGATTTGGCAAACAGGTAGATGTTTTCAAATTTTAATCCGTTTTCACTAATCAGTAGACCTAACATAACATTAGTTTTACCGCAGGAAGAAGGACCGCTCAGAATTGCTCGACATGACGTAGGTAATAAGTCACCATGTTTTCTATAATCGCCAGATTGTAGAGATACATCGCTGTCTAAATTAAATATGTTTAGCGTTTTCTTTTGTTTAACAGTTTTCATTATGGTATGCGTACGTGTTTAGTCACGGTTTCAGTGAACGGGTTATATTCTATCAAGGAGTCGTGTAGGATCAAACAATATGCTTTAGTTGTATTGGTAAATGCAGCGGAAGATTCAAGTTCTAATCTAATATCGACAGTGGAATCCTTAAAACTTTCTATCTATCTCGAAGAATCAATTACAAAAACAGGGTATGTTTCAAATTTTGAATAATCGATTAAACAGTTATCAGTCGATCCTCTACCTATATCATAGTAATTCTCGCGAAAGCGTGTATAATTTAAATATGCTGGAATGTAATCCTTACTACTGAAATCGAGATTTAAACGTTGCTGCGGAAACACTTACGAATTTAAATACAGTTTAATATCAACTAGGTTCGAATGAGTAAATGTAGTAGGGTTACCGGTTCTTATACCCAGCTGACGCTCGTCTTGTAAAACTACAAGAACCCAACGTGGTTTTTCCAATTCATTTGAATTGTTTATACGCCAAACCTGATTTTTAGTAGTTCCCAGCGAGGGTAGTTCGTGTAATTCCCAACGCCTAAATGGAATGATAATAGAAGAATTATCTCTCAAACTTTCAACTAAGTTCAACTTGCTTTCGTCCGACAATAGTATATGTGGAACCTCCCAAGACAGTCTATCAATCTTGATTTCTACATCAGTACCTGCATTTCCAGCAGCGCTTTTATAGCAATTAAAATCATTCTTAGAACGTATCAAAACTAACTGACAGCTCATATGAGGAATAACTTTCTTGTAATCATCTGCAAACCCGAAGATATCCTTTAAAGGAATTCTACACGTGAAATTGAACACATTATTCCCCGCATTATGTAACAGGCCATTTCCGTTTTCGAGTTCGATTCCCCATGCACTACTGGATAAAGCCCGATCCTCGGCACCGTGTGAAACGAGACCTTTTATAGTACTTGTAATACCTGGATGTTTACACACATCGATGATTTGATTCGTACCTAATATTAGTTGAATTTCGTCAAACAGAAAGTAGGCAAAATTGTTTACCGGTAGGAATTCTACGTTGACTTTTCGAGTCATAGTACCTTTAACAAAAATGTAGCTATCGTACAAAGCTAAAACATTATCCGAATTTTGTATGGTGATTCTAATGATGTCTGAATGATTGACGTTTAACGTAAACGGCAAATAGGTATAGAAGTCCTCTTTTATTATATCTGTATCGACACGAGGTTTTTGAAATATTTTTAATTTATCAGTAGCAAAGATGCTTTCTGTGTTAATATGCAATTTACTTCTTTTCGACATGTTGATGTTGTACTTTAAAACCTAGAGATTCAAGAAACAGCCGATTCTCTTTAGATAACTTTGTACGTAAGAGGTCCGCACTAGTCGGTGTACGAAGACGAATGACCCTCGAATGATGCGAAGTATGGTTTTTATAGTTAAAGTTTATTCCCATTTTTCACGTTTAAGTTCTAGTCTTCTACTTGTGAAGGTATCTTCAGAAAAATTTACCAGTTGTCCACGCGAGTCTACTAATCGAATGGTAATATTATCAATTTCACTGACAGTGACAGGAAAGTAAATCATGTGTGTTGGTTCCTTCTCAATCAGGTATCCAGGTGGTACGCAGAGACCAAATTCAAAGATTGTATGACACGGTTGATTATTTCTATACGCGCCCCCTGTAATATTCGTGTCTACAAAGATGTTCGGGGTAGAGAGTATATCGACAATTCGATCTGATACGTGCCTGATGCCGGGTAGTAATATACGATTGTTAAATCCTAATAGAGCGCCTATACTGTTCGGTTTGCTAAAATCTATAACGGTTGAGGCAGATTCAATCTCACACTTTCCTGTATTAGTGTTAGCCCTGATTTGTAGTAGTAAATCTCCTTCAGGATCGCTCGTATTAATTTGATTCTTTATATAGTTAGCGATTTCTGACAATTCGTAACTACCGGTTGTGATAGTTATCTCTTGATCTCCGTAATAAAATTTATTTTTCCCTGGAAATATATTCCGTATCGTATGACTTGTATATAGGCCACTAATCCTATGGAATATCTGTATTGCTCACGATCTAGTTGTATATTCGGATAAATACTACCGGTAGAGAGGATATTTCCATTACCGTACACGGTGATGGTTCTAGCCATACTTGTTCGAGTTATACATACACTTCTCTTTTATACAAAAATCTCAGGCACAAGTGTCCACAGTTGTATGTATTGAACTTTTGTTCTTGAGCATCATTATAGTATACATTGCAACGAGGACCGAAATATTTCACAAGTTCAGCCGGTGGTCTTAGGTCTCCGAAGGGGTCAAAATACAAAACAACATTTCGATCCTTTCTATAAGCTACCCAATGCGTACCGGGTCCTCCAGCATCATCGAGATTAACAATAGCTCTTTCAAATCGTAAAGGTTTATTTGGTAGACTTGTTCTCATATAGACATCTCTGAAAAAGGGTGTCTTTAGCATGTTTTATTAGATCTAGGTTTGTAAGTGGTCTCCGAGGCAGGTTATTCAGTTTTTTGACCTGTACGGTTTCAGATACAATGCTGTACCGCCTGCTTTATAGGGTTTCAGGTAAAGAGCGTTTCCGCTCTTTCTATCTATTGCGATAGCCTCCATACTTTTATTATGTCGTTTAGTTTCTTCTAGCTGCCTCTTATTACTATTAGCAGTGTTAACAGCTTTTGCTACGCCCGAAGTGCCTCCTATAATTGCACCGAGAGCCGAGAGGCCAGCAAAAATTGGTATGAGTGGTAAAATACCCCCTGTAGCTGTAGGTACCGGAATAATTCGAGGTACTTTAACGTTTTTCCTACCTCCTACGTTTTTAATGATTCTTCTAGCTGCGTTCAACGCATGGTGTATTAAATCCTTTCCCGTGAGGGTCTTACTTGCTCGATTTACCGTACTTACAAGCTTCTTTAAAATACCTCCTTTAAAAGTGACAATTTTCTTTGTATTTGCAATCTTCTTTGTCTTTCTCCTACTAGTCTTCCTATTCACGCCCATTCCTAACTTTCGTTTAACCTTCATTATACCAGTTACAAGCAGAGCTGAAGCCTTTTCCCCTAACTTGGAGTCTTTAGCTTTAACACGTCTCCAGGCAGCTTCTTCTAAAACACGATCTGCCTTATGTCTACTATCCAAGTCTGAACTTTGAGCGTACGAAATACCGTGCTGCATACACGCCTGATCCAAGGGGTTTATGCCTTTATCTCCTCTTTCTAATCTTTTAGATAATTTAGTTCCGGGTCCGCAATATCGGTAAGAAGGCAGGTGTAGTTCGATAGGGAGCCTGTCGATGAGTTTGTTAACAACACTGTTATCCTGGTGAGTCAACATCACGTACTGAGATAAGAGATCAGATCCGTCTCTAGTTATACTCGGCGAAAACTTACTGTCTCAAACTATTGCTAGTGGTAGTAAAACACAAATAATTTTATATACGTTTATTCTTTATTAAATACATTTGTAATAGACAATCGTGAAAATTTCTTATATAACTTATTCATTACACAATACGATTTTATTTCATTTCGTAATACATACAAAGCGTTTATATAATTTTCTAACCTATTTCTATATTCAGTCATCCTCAGCTTCTTATGGTACATCTGTTGATGTCTCGTGAATTGCTGGCCATGACGCCGCCGGTGTTTGCTGATTGGGTTGCAGCTGACTGTGTACGACATTGATAAATTTTGATGGATAAAGTTTTATTATCTCTAATAAAATGAGCGAGTTCAATCCACCGCGATCTTTTAAATTTAACGTCGAGTAGTTACCGCACGACAATTCGGCTGAGAATATAATTCACGTGTCACATGGTACATTTTTTATTAATTTCATTGGTGAAAGTACAAAAACAAACTCGCAGAATAGGCTATCAAATCGATGATAATTCTATCACCGCATGTTGACTGTCACCTATTTTTAATAAATAAAATTGTTTACTGTCAAAGTGACAGAAAGTTTCAGTGTTTATTTTCTTTCAACGTTCATTATATTCTCTCACCAAATATAACACGTGTTATGATTAATCAACGATGATACCACTCGTTAAAACTTTTAGAAAATTGAACTCGTGCTTCGCACTCGGTCAATTTTCGTCGGTTCTAACTCGGGCTATCACCGATGATAATCATAACACTAGTTATATTATCCCCGAGAATATAATTCACGTGTCACATGGTACATTTTTTATTAATTTCATTGGTGAAAGTACAAAAACAAACTCGCAGAATAGGCTATCAAATCGATGATAATTCTATCACCGCATGTTGACTGTCACCTGTTTTTAATAAATAAAATTGTTTACTGTCAAAGTGACAGAAAGTTTCAGTGTTTATTTTCTTTCAACGTTCATTATATTCTCTCACCAAATATAACACGTGTTATGATTAATCAACGATGATACCACTCGTTAAAACCTTTAGAAAATTGAACTCGTGCTTCGCACTCGGTCAATTTTCGTCGGTTTTAACTCGGGCTATCACCGATGATAATCATAACACTAGTTATATTATCCCCGAGAATAAAATCGATTCGTTTGACACGTTCTTCTGACGTCTCACTCCTTCAGCTGTGTTCTCTACACTTGCGTAGTAGAAGTAGGAGAAATTAAGGTGACGTAATACACGAGCATGTTGGTTAATAAGCGGTGCTAGATGCATGATCCTTTGAAATTCGTGGTCTTTTACCGTTATCTTCCGCTGGTCATAACATATCATCACCGTGTTGCCATAAAAAACACTGTGATTAAACTCAACGTAAAGATTCGTACATAGATGGAATTTCAGCTTTTTATCGTTCCATATTTTCGTGGAAAAGAAGTCTTTGAACATTGCTTCGACTCGGACATCATACAATTCGGACCATATACTTTCCGTTAACATAATTTCACCGTACTCACATATGTTGTTGATACATTCCAATTTAACAGTCACGTCAAATTCATTAGGTTGTTCAGGCGGGATAATTCCTACTAGGATATCGTGTAAATGAATAGAGTCTTCTCTTGGTCTCATGACAAATAGAGGGTATTGTACAGATCCTAACAACTGCATGTGTTCACCCGGATAGACGGTAATCAACGACGATTCTGGTGTTGCTACATTATCTGTACCTTGTACCTGTAAGCTTGATGCATCGTCAGCATAGTATGATTCGTTCGGACCTAAACAAGAAATAATTATTCAGTAACATTCAAAGGATTTCGTTCTTTTAAAACATACCTATTTCTTCATGCATCACTTCGTAGTCTTGACCCTGGAAATAACTGCTTGGTTCCGGAATTGATAAGTTTGCAGATTGATGCGGTTCATCATGCTGTTGATCTAAAATGAAATAAATTATTCAAATGTATACATACACACAAACCGTTTTCTTTCTTACCCATTTCAGCACTACTTGTAAACGTGTCTCCATAGCGATGATAATAATAATCAGGACTGCCTAAACTCATCATGGTACTGTTACACGATCAACTGTTGCACTCTAATGACTAATCGCCTTTCACCAAAATACATTTTATAGCGATTTCTACACATGCGCATGAATACACGTCTTCAATCCAGTTGAATCATAACGAGCAACCCTATGACTCAGCGTTAATCCCTGTAAAACAGATTCTGGGAACTGAGGTAAAAACAATATCGAGAAACGACAAGTTTCTACATGTTAAATTGTTTTCGCATAATTAATCGATGACGTGTAGATCTATATTTAAATATCAAACAGGAATGACAACATAAGATTTATTTTGAAATAAATTTATGAGAGAGAGATGAGAGATGATGCAGAAACTTCAAGGAATCTGAGTCACTTGTTTTGTCAATGTAGACAGATTTGATGTACGCTTCATTAACTTTTTAAAACTGCAACAGAGATAATCCGGCAGGTGATTGACAGTAACTTTTAGAGTTACTTTGTATAGTTAAAAATAAATTTTTATTATTACGTTTCTACATGTTAAATTGTTTTCGCATAATTACATGATGACGTGTAGATAAATATCAAATAGGAATGATTTATTTTGAAATAAATTTATGAGAGAGAGATGAGATATGCTAATGATACCGTGAATTAATTTAATTCGAGCATACGTATGAGAAATGAGAGAGATGAGATATGCTAATGATACCGTGAATTAGTTTAATTCGCGCATGCATATGAGAAATGAGAGAGGAGATATGTAAATGATACCGTGAATTAATTTAATTAGATCAATTAATTTAATTCGCGCATGCATATGAGAAATGAGAGAGAGAGAGAGAAGAGATATGTAAATGATACCGTGAATTAATTTAATTAGATCAATTAATTTAATTCGCGCATTTAAATAGACCACGCCTCATTTGAATATTAATTAGATCGCGGGTCATTTGAATATTAATTAGATCGCGGGTCATTTGCATAAAGAGGGTGGGGGGTTGGCCAACGGCGGCTATACCTACTATCGAACCTCCAACCCTTGGATTATGAAGCAAACATACAAACCACCAATCCACCTAAACTAGCTAAAATAACGTTTAAATCTTCATACTATCCAAATCTATCACTAATCTTTTTGCTACATTTCCACCTTTAACACACAATAATTTAAATACTTTACTATATTTTTCAAATGTTTTATAAAGGCTGAAATGGTGCTACTAATATTAAATTTGTCAAATTACACATAGGAGAAGACAACTTAAAAAACTTTTATTTTTTCTTAGCACTAGTAATTGCATTAACAAGAATTCTTTTCGCGTAACGCTAATCTATGTAGTAGTACTTCGTCGAATTGCACCGATGGTGTCGGTGCGGCTATCTGAAAACAATTCTGTTATTAATAAAGGGGTTAATTGGGATGCCAGAATTTTAGTATAATTACGTAGAAGGCTGAAACTAACACTTAAACTAACTATCTTGGTGGTACTCGATGGAACTTGTTTTATAAGGCTCCGTAAAGTCCAGAATTTACCAAAATACAATGATAAAATTTACTTTCCGAAATTTTGTACATAATATAAACAAATGAACTAATATTATTATAATATCATATAAAATAAGAGCACATATCTGAAGGTGCAAAGTCCATGCCAATAAAATAACACCAACTAATTGAAAACACGAAAACAACACGGAACTTTTTGCAAATTATCTGACACATAAAAATTGCAACAAGTATGCATTATAATTCAGTCGCGTCTTTTGTTTTTACTGTTAACACAAAAACTAATATAAGATGGGGTAAGAATCAGGCATGATTAGAAAATGTTTTTTTGTATTAGATGTTGTTGTACAACGCAAGTCGAAAATTCAATTTTGTCCTGCTAAATTTTAAGAATTGCCGTGTGTGCGCTTCTTCAAAACAAAAATAATACAAACGCTACAGGCCGTGTAAAGTACATTTGTATTTCAAATCGAGGAGCCTGTGATTCAAAGTAATGCGACTTATAAAGCGAAAACTTCATTTTCGTGATTATGTGTTTATGGTATACTTACTCGTAAACATATGTTTATTGAGTTCTGTTTTTATGGGTAAACATTCTATATACGGGCTAGCCCGTTATGAAGCCCGTAGAAATTATTACGGGCTCGTTATCTTCAATATCATAGCAACAAATATATTTATTTAAAACGTTCATATATATCTTACGCATTGTGCTGTACTGCTTCTGTAAATGAAAGAATTTATTTATTAAAGCTTTACGAGTCAGTATACCATAAAACATTGTACAATGCTCGACCGTTACACGAACCCTACGTGGTTGCACGGATAACAAGCTCGCTAATCTCTCGCATGTTAGGTACCGTGCTCGCACGTAAAGTTCTAAGTAACGATCTTGCAATGTAAATTACTATTAAAAGGTGCAATTCCACTGATGCAACACTAAGCTACATGTCACATGCCACATGTCGTTTAGCGTTGCTGACGTATGTGACGGGCAACGATAATCAACGTGTGGCATGCGGCAAAGACGCATGCTTTATGTCGCATCATGTTACTTCGGTTAAAAGACTCAGTATAGCATGCTCAGTCATTGCCGCATGCCACATGTTTCTTAAATGTTGCCTTAGTGGAATTGGGCCTTCGAGATACTGTCTAGATCAGCGGTTCCCAACCTTTTTCGTTCGCGGACCGCCAAACGACGTTGCATTTGCTTGCGAACCGGTAAGACAAAAAATTAAAGAAAACATTTCGTAAAATAAATCTTCTAAAAATAAATTTACTTTCACACTGTACAAAAACAATCTAAAATAAATAAAGATCCATCTTTATAATAACAAAATTGGTCATTCTAACCGAAACGGTGACCGACCCGAAATCGGCAGGTATCGAGATGCCGGGGTTTTCTCTTGTCGCCAAATAAACGTCGAGAAACGATGGCAGGGTGGGGTGCGGTCCCGAAGACCATAACCGGGTCCGACACACATAAAGCGGTCCATCGTTCAAAACCAGAACGGGATATTGCGACAGGGCGCGAAGATATAACCGAATACGCTGGCGAGTGGGTTTCGGAGGCGACGATCAAAAACGGGAATAGGGGGTGGTCGAGAATAGGCTCATATGACCCAGGAGGTAATCATATAAGACCTCCAAAATTGGTTTCTATTTAGAAGCCCGATTAGGCTGGTGGCGGAAATATCACTTTAACACGATTATCGGGTGAAAAACAAATAAAAAATTTCGTGTTTTTGGCTGTAACTTTTTTCTTATGGTTTTACACGGCTTTTGAAAAGGAAAGAATTTGAGATTGCCCATTGTTTGATGCCCAAGATAGTCGTTTTATAGTGAATACCGCCAACACGTCACCCCTAGCTCCCGCCTGGCCTGGCCATTGGAGACTTCGCTGGCAAAGATTCCGCGGTCAGATTTTCGCTCCGTTCTATCGTAAGAGGAGGTCAGTTTTTTGCCGCCTCTGCCTAAACGGTTTACCGGAGACTGTCGAGACTACAAATCTGAGACGGGAACTACTCAACGCATCGACACACAAAAATGATCTAGATCGAAGTTAGTAGGTACGGCCTTGCAGAACCCGGATTTTGATTGTTCGCGTTAATCGGGGACGCCAAAGAGACCAAAATTCTTTCGGTTCCGGTTTGCTTAGACCCATGCGAGCCGAACTAGCTTAAAAATTCTAAAATGGGAGATTACGTATTACTACCCTATCAATACCGTCAACTCCGATAAACAATTTGACCCTACGTTAGCTCCAGGATAACACGAATTAAAAAACCATTTCTATACTATCAAATTACAATTTCAACTTATTTAAAATGATATAGAACAAGAAAAGAGATTTGGTACAAAAAGAATTGAAATCGGGTCATGGGTTGCTGAGATGAACTGGAAAATAGCCCTCTTTTAATATCGCATATACTGTTTTTGTCAAAATCTATATTTTTTATATTTAAAATAGTTTTCAAATGAACACACTGTATATAGTTTTTAATGTTTTGACACTGACATTTTTATAAGATTCTGCCTAACTCATTTGGAAACTGGAAAACTCAATAAGCCGTCATCTTGAATGGTTCTCAGGATGGCGTTTAACCGCCATGTGAAAAGCTAAGTTAGTCATCAGCTAAATCGTTTGCCATTCCGAAATTACTAATTAATTAGTTATACCTTACAATGCCTTTAAATTTTGTCGCGATATCTCAAATACTTCGTTAAGTACTGTAATATCTTCTGTATTTCGCCGAGTAAAAGATGGATCCCCGAGGAGAGGGAGAGGG